>JAWRVZ010000144.1:1200000-1759848 GCA_037043235.1 Rhodeus uyekii | reverse complement strand
GGTTCAGTACAGTGATGTTTATGTTAGTGTTCATATGACGTTTAGGTTCAGTACAGTGATGTTTACGTTAGTGTTCAGATGACGTTTAGGTTCAGTACAGTGATGTTTATGTTAGTGTTCAGATGACGTTTAGGTTCAGTACAGTGATGTTTACGTTAGTGTTCAGATGACGTTTAGGTTCAGTACAGTGATGTTTATGTTAGTGTTCAGATGATGTTTAGGTTCAGTACTGTGATGTTTATGTTAGTGTTCAGATAAGGTTTAGGTTCAGTACAGTGATGTTTATGTTAGTGTTCAGATGATGTTTAGGTTCAGTGTGATGTTTATGTTAGTGTTCATATGATGTTTAGGTTCAGTACAGTGATGTTTATGTTAGTGTTCAGATGATGTTTAGGTTCAGTACAGTGATGTTTATGTTAGTGTTCATATGATGTTTAGGTTCAGTACAGTGATGTTTATGTTAGTGTTCAGATGATGTTTAGGTTCAGTACAGTGATGTTTATGTTAGTGTTCAGAAGATGTTTAGGTTCAGTACAGTGATGTTTATGTTAGTGTTCAGAAGATGTTTAGGTTCAGTACAGTGATGTTTATGTTAGTGTTCATATGATGTTTAGGTTCAGTACAGTGATGTTTATGTTAGTGTTCAGATGATGTTTAGGTTCAGTACAGTGATGTTTATGTTAGTGTTCAGATGATGTTTAGGTTCAGTACTGTGATGTTTATGTTAGTGTTTAGATGATGTTTAGGTTCAGTACAGTGATGTTTATGTTAGTGTTCAGATGATGTTTAGGTTAAGTACTGTGATGTTTATGTTAGCGTTCAGATGATGTTTAGGTTCAGTACAGTGATGTTTATGTTAGTGTTCAGAAGATGTTTAGGTTCAGTACAGTGATGTTTATGTTAGTGTTCATATGATGTTTAGGTTCAGTACAGTGATGTTTATGTTAGTGTTCAGAAGATGTTTAGGTTCAGTACTTTGATGTTTACGTTAGTGTTCAGGTGACGTTAGTGTTCAGAAGATGTTTAGGTTCAGTACAGTGATGTTTATGTTAGCGTTCAGATGATGTTTAGGTTCAGTACAGTGATGTTTATGTTAGTGTTCAGATGATGTTTAGGTTCAGTACAGTGATGTTTATGTTAGTGTTCAGATGATGTTTGGGTTCAGTACAGTGATGTTTATGTTAGTGTTCAGATGATGTTTGGGTTCAGTACAGTGATGTTCACGTTAGTGTTCAGAGAATATTTAAGTTCAGCACATTGATGTTCACGTTAGTGTTCAGATGATATTTAGGTTCAGTACTTTGATGTTTACGTTAGTGTTCAGGTGACGTTAGTGTTCAGAAGATGTTTAGGTTCAGTACAGTGATGTTTATGTTAGTGTTCAGATGATGTTTAGGTTCAGTACAGTGATGTTTATGTTAGTGTTCATATGATGTTTAGGTTCAGTAATGTGATGTTTATGTTAGTGTTCAGATGATGTTTAGGTTCAGTACAGTGATGTTTATGTTAGTGTTCAGATGATGTTTAGGTTAAGTACTGTGATGTTTATGTTAGTGTTCAGATGATGTTTAGGTTCAGTACTGTGATGTTTATGTTAGTGTTTAGATGATGTTTAGGTTCAGTACAGTGATGTTTATGTTAGTGTTCAGATGATGTTTAGGTTAAGTACTGTGATGTTTATGTTAGCGTTCAGATGATGTTTAGGTTCAGTACAGTGATGTTTATGTTAGTGTTCAGAAGATGTTTAGGTTCAGTACAGTGATGTTTATGTTAGTGTTCATATGATGTTTAGGTTCAGTACAGTGATGTTTATGTTAGTGTTCAGAAGATGTTTAGGTTCAGTACTTTGATGTTTACGTTAGTGTTCAGGTGACGTTAGTGTTCAGAAGATGTTTAGGTTCAGTACAGTGATGTTTATGTTAGTGTTCAGATGATGTTTAGGTTCAGTACAGTGATGTTTATGTTAGTGTTCAGATGATGTTTAGGTTCAGTACAGTGATGTTTATGTTAGTGTTCAGATGATGTTTAGGTTCAGTACTGTGATGTTTATGTTAGTGTTCAGATGAGGTTTAGGTTCAGTACAGTGATGTTTATGTTAGTGTTCAGATGATGTTTAGGTTCAGTGTGATGTTTATGTTAGTGTTCATATGATGTTTAGGTTCAGTACAGTGATGTTTATGTTAGTGTTCAGATGACGTTTAGGTTCAGTACAGTGATGTTTATGTTAGTGTTCATATGATGTTTAGGTTCAGTACAGTGATGTTTATGTTAGTGTTCAGAAGATGTTTAGGTTCAGTACTTTGATGTTTACGTTAGTGTTCAGGTGACGTTAGTGTTCAGAAGATGTTTAGGTTCAGTACAGTGATGTTTATGTTAGTGTTCAGATGATGTTTAGGTTCAGTACAGTGATGTTTATGTTAGTGTTCAGATGATGTTTAGGTTCAGTACAGTGATGTTTATGTTAGTGTTCAGATGATGTTTGGGTTCAGTACAGTGATGTTTATGTTAGTGTTCAGATGATGTTTAGGTTCAGTACAGTGATGTTTATGTTAGTGTTCAGATGATGTTTAGGTTCAGTACAGTGATGTTTATGTTAGTGTTCAGATGATGTTTAGGTTCAGTACAGTGATGTTTATGTTAGTGTTCAGATGATGTTTAGGTTCAGTACAGTGATGTTTATGTTAGTGTTCAGATGATGTTTGGGTTCAGTACAGTGATGTTCACGTTAGTGTTCAGAGAATATTTAAGTTCAGCACATTGATGTTCACGTTAGTGTTCAGATGATATTTAGGTTCAGTACTTTGATGTTTACGTTAGTGTTCAGGTGACGTTAGTGTTCAGAAGATGTTTAGGTTCAGTACAGTGATGTTTATGTTAGTGTTCAGATGATGTTTAGGTTCAGTACAGTGATGTTTATGTTAGTGTTCAGAAGATGTTTAGGTTCAGTACAGTGATGTTTATGTTAGTGTTCAGAAGATGTTTAGGTTCAGTACAGTGATGTTTATGTTAGTGTTCAGATGATGTTTAGGTTCAGTACAGTGATGTTTATGTTAGTGTTCAGATGAGGTTTAGGTTCAGTACAGTGATGTTTATGTTAGTGTTCATATGATGTTTAGGTTCAGTAATGTGATGTTTATGTTAGTGTTCAGATGATGTTTAGGTTCAGTACAGTGATGTTTATGTTAGTGTTCAGATGATGTTTAGGTTAAGTACTGTGATGTTTATGTTAGTGTTCAGATGAGGTTTAGGTTCAGTACAGTGATGTTTATGTTAGTGTTCATATGATGTTTAGGTTCAGTACAGTGATGTTTATGTTAGTGTTCAGATGATGTTTAGGTTCAGTACAGTGATGTTTATGTTAGTGTTCAGATGACGTTTAGGTTCAGTACAGTGATGTTTACATTAGTGTTCAGATGACGTTTAGGTTCAGTACAGTGATGTTTATGTTAGTGTTCAGATGATGTTTAGGTTCAGTACTGTGATGTTTATGTTAGTGTTCAGATGAGGTTTAGGTTCAGTACAGTGATGTTTATGTTAGTGTTCAGATGATGTTTAGGTTCAGTGTGATGTTTATGTTAGTGTTCATATGATGTTTAGGTTCAGTACAGTGATGTTTATGTTAGTGTTCAGAAGATGTTTAGGTTCAGTACAGTGATGTTTATGTTAGTGTTCAGATGATGTTTAGGTTCAGTACAGTGATGTTTACGTTAGTGTTCAGATGACGTTTAGGTTCAGTACAGTGATGTTTACGTTAGTGTTCAGATGACGTTTAGGTTCAGTACAGTGATGTTTATGTTAGTGTTCAGATGATGTTTAGGTTCAGTACTGTGATGTTTATGTTAGTGTTCAGATGAGGTTTAGGTTCAGTACAGTGATGTTTATGTTAGTGTTCAGATGATGTTTAGGTTCAGTGTGATGTTTATGTTAGTGTTCATATGATGTTTAGGTTCAGTACAGTGATGTTTATGTTAGTGTTCAGATGACGTTTAGGTTCAGTACTGTGATGTTTATGTTAGTGTTCAGATGATGTTTAGGTTCAGTACAGTGATGTTTACGTTAGTGTTCAGATGATGTTTAGGTTCAGTACAGTGATGTTTACGTTAGTGTTCAGATGACGTTTAGGTTCAGTACAGTGATTTTTACGTTAGTGTTCAGATGACGTTTAGGTTCAGTACAGTGATGTTTATGTTAGTGTTCAGATGATGTTTAGGTTCAGTACTGTGATGTTTATGTTAGTGTTCAGATGAGGTTTAGGTTCAGTACAGTGATGTTTATGTTAGTGTTCAGATGATGTTTAGGTTCAGTGTGATGTTTATGTTAGTGTTCATATGATGTTTAGGTTCAGTACAGTGATGTTTATGTTAGTGTTCAGATGACGTTTAGGTTCAGTACTGTGATGTTTATGTTAGTGTTCAGAAGATGTTTAGGTTCAGTACAGTGATGTTTATGTTAGTGTTCAGATGATGTTTAGGTTCAGTACAGTGATGTTTATGTTAGTGTTCAGATGATGTTTAGGTTCAGTGTGATGTTTATGTTAGTGTTCATATGATGTTTAGGTTCAGTACAGTGATGTTTATGTTAGTGTTCAGATGATGTTTAGGTTCAGTACAGTGATGTTTATGTTAGTGTTCAGATGATGTTTAGGTTCAGTACAGTGATGTTTATGTTAGTGTTCAGATGATGTTTAGGTTCAGTACAGTGATGTTTATGTTAGTGTTCAGAAGATGTTTAGGTTCAGTACAGTGATGTTTATGTTAGTGTTCAGAAGATGTTTAGGTTCAGTACAGTGATGTTTATGTTAGTGTTCAGATGATGTTTAGGTTCAGTACAGTGATGTTTATGTTAGTGTTCAGATGATGTTTAGGTTCAGTACAGTGATGTTTATGTTAGTGTTCAGATGATGTTTAGGTTAAGTACTGTGATGTTTATGTTAGTGTTCAGATGAGGTTTAGGTTCAGTACAGTGATGTTTATGTTAGTGTTCATATGATGTTTAGGTTCAGTACTGTGATGTTTATGTTAGTGTTCAGATGATGTTTAGGTTCAGTACAGTGATGTTTATGTTAGTGTTCAGATGATGTTTAGGTTAAGTACTGTGATGTTTATGTTAGTGTTCAGATGAGGTTTAGGTTCAGTACAGTGATGTTTATGTTAGTGTTCATATGATGTTTAGGTTCAGTACAGTGATGTTTATGTTAGTGTTCAGATGATGTTTAGGTTCAGTACAGTGATGTTTATGTTAGTGTTCAGATGACGTTTAGGTTCAGTACAGTGATGTTTACATTAGTGTTCAGATGACGTTTAGGTTCAGTACAGTGATGTTTATGTTAGTGTTCAGATGATGTTTAGGTTCAGTACTGTGATGTTTATGTTAGTGTTCAGATGAGGTTTAGGTTCAGTACAGTGATGTTTATGTTAGTGTTCAGATGATGTTTAGGTTCAGTGTGATGTTTATGTTAGTGTTCATATGATGTTTAGGTTCAGTACAGTGATGTTTATGTTAGTGTTCAGAAGATGTTTAGGTTCAGTACAGTGATGTTTATGTTAGTGTTCAGATGATGTTTAGGTTCAGTACAGTGATGTTTACGTTAGTGTTCAGATGACGTTTAGGTTCAGTACAGTGATTTTTACGTTAGTGTTCAGATGACGTTTAGGTTCAGTACAGTGATGTTTATGTTAGTGTTCAGATGATGTTTAGGTTCAGTACTGTGATGTTTATGTTAGTGTTCAGATGAGGTTTAGGTTCAGTACAGTGATGTTTATGTTAGTGTTCATATGATGTTTAGGTTCAGTACAGTGATGTTTATGTTAGTGTTCATATGATGTTTAGGTTCAGTACAGTGATGTTTATGTTAGTGTTCATATGATGTTTAGGTTCAGTACAGTGATGTTTATGTTAGTGTTCAGATGACGTTTAGGTTCAGTACAGTGATGTTTATGTTAGTGTTCAGATGATGTTTAGGTTCAGTACTGTGATGTTTATGTTAGTGTTCAGATGAGGTTTAGGTTCAGTACAGTGATGTTTATGTTAGTGTTCAGATGATGTTTAGGTTCAGTGTGATGTTTATGTTAGTGTTCATATGATGTTTAGGTTCAGTACAGTGATGTTTATGTTAGTGTTCAGATGACGTTTAGGTTCAGTACTGTGATGTTTATGTTAGTGTTCAGAAGATGTTTAGGTTCAGTACAGTGATGTTTATGTTAGTGTTCAGATGATGTTTAGGTTCAGTACAGTGATGTTTATGTTAGTGTTCAGATGATGTTTAGGTTCAGTACAGTGATGTTTATGTTAGTGTTCAGATGACGTTTAGGTTCAGTACAGTGATGTGTACGTTAGTGTTCAGATGACGTTTAGGTTCAGTACAGTGATGTTTACGTTAGTGTTCAGATGACGTTTAGGTTCAGTACAGTGATGTTTATGTTAGTGTTTAGATGACGTTTAGGTTCAGTACAGTGATGTTTACGTTAGTGTTCAGATGATGTTTAGGTTCAGTACTGTGATGTTTATGTTAGTGTTCAGATGATGTTAGTGTTCAGATGATGTTTAGGTTCAGTACAGTGATGTTTACGTTAGTGTTCAGATGATGTTTAGGTTCAGTACAGTGATGTTTACGTTAGTGTTCAGATGACGTTTAGGTTCAGTACAGTGATTTTTACGTTAGTGTTCAGATGACGTTTAGGTTCAGTACAGTGATGTTTATGTTAGTGTTCAGATGATGTTTAGGTTCAGTACTGTGATGTTTATGTTAGTGTTCAGATGAGGTTTAGGTTCAGTACAGTGATGTTTATGTTAGTGTTCAGATGATGTTTAGGTTCAGTGTGATGTTTATGTTAGTGTTCATATGATGTTTAGGTTCAGTACAGTGATGTTTATGTTAGTGTTCAGATGACGTTTAGGTTCAGTACTGTGATGTTTATGTTAGTGTTCAGAAGATGTTTAGGTTCAGTACAGTGATGTTTATGTTAGTGTTCAGATGATGTTTAGGTTCAGTACAGTGATGTTTATGTTAGTGTTCAGATGATGTTTAGGTTCAGTACAGTGATGTTTATGTTAGTGTTCAGATGATGTTTAGGTTCAGTGTGATGTTTATGTTAGTGTTCATATGATGTTTAGGTTCAGTACAGTGATGTTTATGTTAGTGTTCAGATGATGTTTAGGTTCAGTACAGTGATGTTTATGTTAGTGTTCAGATGATGTTTAGGTTCAGTACAGTGATGTTTATGTTAGTGTTCAGATGATGTTTAGGTTCAGTACAGTGATGTTTATGTTAGTGTTCAGAAGATGTTTAGGTTCAGTACAGTGATGTTTATGTTAGTGTTCAGAAGATGTTTAGGTTCAGTACAGTGATGTTTATGTTAGTGTTCAGATGATGTTTAGGTTCAGTACAGTGATGTTTATGTTAGTGTTCAGATGATGTTTAGGTTCAGTACAGTGATGTTTATGTTAGTGTTCAGATGATGTTTAGGTTAAGTACTGTGATGTTTATGTTAGTGTTCAGATGAGGTTTAGGTTCAGTACAGTGATGTTTATGTTAGTGTTCATATGATGTTTAGGTTCAGTACTGTGATGTTTATGTTAGTGTTCAGATGATGTTTAGGTTCAGTACAGTGATGTTTATGTTAGTGTTCAGATGATGTTTAGGTTAAGTACTGTGATGTTTATGTTAGTGTTCAGATGAGGTTTAGGTTCAGTACAGTGATGTTTATGTTAGTGTTCATATGATGTTTAGGTTCAGTACAGTGATGTTTATGTTAGTGTTCAGATGATGTTTAGGTTCAGTACAGTGATGTTTATGTTAGTGTTCAGATGACGTTTAGGTTCAGTACAGTGATGTTTACATTAGTGTTCAGATGACGTTTAGGTTCAGTACAGTGATGTTTATGTTAGTGTTCAGATGATGTTTAGGTTCAGTACTGTGATGTTTATGTTAGTGTTCAGATGAGGTTTAGGTTCAGTACAGTGATGTTTATGTTAGTGTTCAGATGATGTTTAGGTTCAGTGTGATGTTTATGTTAGTGTTCATATGATGTTTAGGTTCAGTACAGTGATGTTTATGTTAGTGTTCAGAAGATGTTTAGGTTCAGTACAGTGATGTTTATGTTAGTGTTCAGATGATGTTTAGGTTCAGTACAGTGATGTTTACGTTAGTGTTCAGATGACGTTTAGGTTCAGTACAGTGATTTTTACGTTAGTGTTCAGATGACGTTTAGGTTCAGTACAGTGATGTTTATGTTAGTGTTCAGATGATGTTTAGGTTCAGTACTGTGATGTTTATGTTAGTGTTCAGATGAGGTTTAGGTTCAGTACAGTGATGTTTATGTTAGTGTTCATATGATGTTTAGGTTCAGTACAGTGATGTTTATGTTAGTGTTCATATGATGTTTAGGTTCAGTACAGTGATGTTTATGTTAGTGTTCATATGATGTTTAGGTTCAGTACAGTGATGTTTATGTTAGTGTTCAGATGACGTTTAGGTTCAGTACAGTGATGTTTATGTTAGTGTTCAGATGATGTTTAGGTTCAGTACTGTGATGTTTATGTTAGTGTTCAGATGAGGTTTAGGTTCAGTACAGTGATGTTTATGTTAGTGTTCAGATGATGTTTAGGTTCAGTGTGATGTTTATGTTAGTGTTCATATGATGTTTAGGTTCAGTACAGTGATGTTTATGTTAGTGTTCAGATGACGTTTAGGTTCAGTACTGTGATGTTTATGTTAGTGTTCAGAAGATGTTTAGGTTCAGTACAGTGATGTTTATGTTAGTGTTCAGATGATGTTTAGGTTCAGTACAGTGATGTTTATGTTAGTGTTCAGATGATGTTTAGGTTCAGTACAGTGATGTTTATGTTAGTGTTCAGATGACGTTTAGGTTCAGTACAGTGATGTGTACGTTAGTGTTCAGATGACGTTTAGGTTCAGTACAGTGATGTTTACGTTAGTGTTCAGATGACGTTTAGGTTCAGTACAGTGATGTTTATGTTAGTGTTTAGATGACGTTTAGGTTCAGTACAGTGATGTTTACGTTAGTGTTCAGATGATGTTTAGGTTCAGTACTGTGATGTTTATGTTAGTGTTCAGATGATGTTAGTGTTCAGATGATGTTTAGGTTCAGTACAGTGATGTTTACGTTAGTGTTCAGATGATGTTTAGGTTCAGTACAGTGATGTTTACGTTAGTGTTCAGATGACGTTTAGGTTCAGTACAGTGATGTTTACGTTAGTGTTCAGATGACGTTTAGGTTCAGTACAGTGATGTTTATGTTAGTGTTCAGATGATGTTTAGGTTCAGTACTGTGATGTTTATGTTAGTGTTCAGATGAGGTTTAGGTTCAGTACAGTGATGTTTATGTTAGTGTTCAGATGATGTTTAGGTTCAGTGTGATGTTTATGTTAGTGTTCATATGATGTTTAGGTTCAGTACAGTGATGTTTATGTTAGTGTTCAGATGACGTTTAGGTTCAGTACTGTGATGTTTATGTTAGTGTTCAGAAGATGTTTAGGTTCAGTACAGTGATGTTTATGTTAGTGTTCAGATGATGTTTAGGTTCAGTACAGTGATGTTTATGTTAGTGTTCAGATGATGTTTAGGTTCAGTACAGTGATGTTTACGTTAGTGTTCAGATGACGTTTAGGTTCAGTACAGTGATGTTTATGTTAGTGTTCAGATGACGTTTAGGTTCAGTACAGTGATGTGTACGTTAGTGTTCAGATGACGTTTAGGTTCAGTACAGTGATGTTTACGTTAGTGTTCAGATGACGTTTAGGTTCAGTACAGTGATGTTTATGTTAGTGTTCAGATGACGTTTAGGTTCAGTACAGTGATGTTTACGTTAGTGTTCAGATGATGTTAGTGTTCAGATGATGTTTAGGTTCAGTACAGTGATGTTTACGTTAGTGTTCAGATGATGTTTAGGTTCAGTACAGTGATGTTTACGTTAGTGTTCAGATGATGTTTAGGTTCAGTACAGTGATGTTTACGTTAGTGTTCAGATGATGTTTAGGTTCAGTACAGTGATGTTTACGTTAGTGTTCAGATGATGTTTAGGTTCAGTACTGTGATGTTTATGTTAGTGTTCAGATGATGTTAGTGTTCAGATGATGTTTAGGTTCAGTACTGTGATGTTTATGTTAGTGTTCAGAATGTTTAGGTTCAGTACAGTGATGTTTAAAAGTGACTTAGTATACGAGCAAATCGGTGTACGAGCATGGAAAGTCAAATCGGTGTACGAGCATTGTATCGTGTGCGAGAAAATCTTTCCCTCACCCACGTGCATTTTTCTGGAAATATACTAATGACAGTGTCTCATAAAACAGTCATGCGGTTCCAACTACTTTATCACCCCGTTAATCATCACAACGACTGTTACATGTGAATATGATGAAACGTTATTACTGGAAGCATGTGTTACCAACACAACACATTGCATACTAATGAGGCTTACGTGTTTTCTCAGTACAACCCAACGCACCCAGGGGGTGATGACGTTCCAAAAGGGCCATACTTTTAGAGAACAGCATTTTTATAACATAGTTATAACTCTGTACAGATCATATACATAAGTGATTTACAGCGGGTTCACCTCGTGTTGTTGCATTACTTGTGATCGCTATTCTTCACATAATGTAATATCGTTAAAAATGTTGAAGGAACTAGTTAATCTGATGTGTCAATAAGTGTTAAGTTAACAGTCTTGTCACTTTAAGAAGGCGGGGTTCATGGTGGCTAGAGAGAGATGAGTTGTGAGGGATTAGAGCAGTGTTGCCAGATTGGGTGGGTTCCCGCTCAATTGGGCTCTGGGAAAAAATGCATTGGGCTGGTTTTTGATGCAACTGGCGGGTTTTTATTTTTTGACCAGAAATGTTATTTATCTTGTCTCCATCACGCCAGCAGAGACAGGTAAAGTGTACAGTAAACTGTCAAGTATTTTTTTAGTTTAATCGAAAATTACTAATTAGTATTTATATGAGATATTAATGGTTATAATTTTAAATGTAATTAATAGGTTAAAACCCAAAAAATATTTAAAATGGGCATTTATGGTCGTGTGGAACGAATCGATTGATTTTTAGTGCATTCTTATGGGGAAATTTGTTTTGGTGTACAAGCATTTTGGGTTACGAGCTCGCTCTTGGAACGAATTAAACTCATAAACCGAGGTATTACTGTACATCCAAATTCATTGTGATGTTTATGTTACCAGACTGAGTTTAGGTTCAGTGCCGTTAGTCACTGCGGTTATGCGTACAGGAAGTAATCAAGAGATATTAGCATATTATGAGGAAAGTTAAATGTCAGTTTAATGTTTAAAAAGTGTTCAGGTTCAGCACAGTGACATTTGAATGAATGTTTAGATTAGTGCTTTTATTGCTTTGGTTTAATGCAGGGAGAGACAAATTATGAATGGCTCTCCAGTGTTGGTTTGAGTAAAAAGCACAACATGCTCATGTAAGTTGTCTTCATAAATCCAAAACTCCTGATCATCTCTTGTATGCATGACCTTCCATTCTGTCACTTCTCCATTTCACTTTACTCTCATTGGTTGAGAAACCCTGAGCAACAGTGCACATTTTCCTTTAGTTGCCTGTTTCTGTCTTTTTTTTTAATTTTGCTGAAATGACTGCAGATGGAATCTCATAAACTGTGTCTGGCAGGCACTTGTGAGACCTTGTTTCTCAGTGGACAAACACACACATACTTAGTCTAATGCACATCCTTTCACACTCTTTGGCATTTCATACCGACCGGAAAAACAGGCTGTTTAAATGAAACCCATAAAATACAAAAGCCCTCCCACGGGAAACACTCACGCTCTGCATCAATAATTCCAGAAGTTCATGAATATTTGAAGATTCCATACCTGAGATGTGACAGGAACAAAGAATGTAAGAGAGAAATGCAACTGAGTGCACAAACGAGATTTAGAGCCGGAGTGTCTGTCTGTCTGTCTGTCTGTCTCTCTCTCTCTGTGTGTTTGTGTGTGTGTGTGTGTGTGTGTGTGAGAGAGAGAGAGAGAGAGAGAGAGAGAGATAAAGAGAGCAAATTCCATTGCTTTTGTCATCTAAGTGGATCTCTAAGTGACAAGAGTTGAGAACAGTTACTGATGGTGTTCCAGGATAGCCAAAAAGAAAAAGAAGGAGAAGGAGAAGGAGAAGGACAAGGCAACTCTTTACAAAGTTCCAGAAAGTTCACTGAAACACACACAGAGCATCTTGTCCAGACAGATGCCGGGCAGTTGAAAAGACACCACTTTGATACGTGTCCAACTATGATGATATCACATCCAGTATACACAGCAGGGGGCAACAGATGGTTTGTATCATCTGCTATCTACCTCGGGTGCATTCTAAAACATCCTCCGCAACCCTAAAATATGTTGTGATGGAAGATGAATAGATGAACACATGAGAGCAACAATAAAAGTGAAGGGCTCTTTCAAATATCTCCATGACGACAGCATCTGCCTGCTGAATGTGATGATTTTATTGTACAAATGTTTGAATAAGCGGGATTTGTTTTCTAAATTATATCTGAGATACAGTTATTAATATATATTTGTTTGCATTATAGATATATTTAAGGGAAGGCATTAATATAGATGACACCTGAGACTGCTACTACAAAATGTGCCCATTCATTACACCCTGGCTGCAACATCATCAAACATAAATGACATCATTTGGTTATATTTTATCTTATTTAGCCATAATCATAATAGTTGCATTGTAACAGCCACATCTCTCTGCACCTTCTACCTGTGAATAACTGTGTAGCAACCAGACTTGGGACAAATTAAGCTCAATAAAAACAATGGAGCCTCAAATAATTTTCATTATCTTTATTGTAGTCAAACTTGCAGTACTAGAATGATACGCAATGACTAAATGAGCAAATTTCCCTTACTGTGAAGTGACGTTAACTTATTCCCTATGCCATTTGGAGTGCTTCGAACTGAACATGTCCACTCCATTCTGATTAGAATATCACTAAAGATGGCAGAATACCCAGTGAAGTTCAGATGGAACACACCTTTTCAACCATCTCAGGTCTCAACTTGGATTTTGTCTTGAATGACCTGGATTCGACTACAACACTGCTTTTAAGTGGAAGAGCGGGAAAAATAAACAATATCCTGCAATCAAAGACATTCCCATGCGGACACTATTAGAGAACACTTGAGTTACCTGGAAAATGGCTGGTAATTTGCTCTGTAATTTTTTCCTCATGGTTGTACAAGTAAAACACAGATGCGTTTCATGTGGACAGGACTAAAATAGACGCAAAGTACATTTCTGAAACATAAATTTACCAGACATCCGCCGGGAAAACTAGTCCAGTCCTAATAGGGCCTTACTCCTGCATGCATACACACACCACAGAGAAGGAAATACAATGAAACCGGAGAAGTAAATGGATGGACAATCCAATAAGTATTTTCAGAAGCCATAGCTTAATTTAATTGATTTGCTTGTGTGTGTGTTTTTGTGTGTGGCCCTAATAAACCCTACATTGTGGGGACAACATTTTTCATTTTTTTGGGGTTTGTTGAAAATGCAAAGTTAACTGTAGTCTTAGGGAATAGTATGTACAGTTTGTACAGTAAAATTATGTATATAGAAAGTCCACATAAAACGTGCGTATACGTTCTGGCATAAACCTGTGTTGCAATACTCGTGATTTTGATCTTTACGTAAGGACAAACATTAGCTAGACTCACAAGCATGAATTAAACTCTCTCTCATTCTCTTTACATCATTTCACTCATCATCAGAGTTCCCTGCTGCCAGCTTTTCCTTCCTTTTTTGTTCCTACCTTTCTCCACTCTAATGTCACAAATCCATAGAGAGCATAAGCAATTTCACGTCACATTACCATAATGCATTGGATGCTAAAGCAAAACATTAGCTAACTACAACTTGCTCCAAATTTACATGTAACATTAAGCCACTATAAATAGGCATACTTTTTATTCCAGTCATTTACTTCACTGCTCCCTTATAGCTTTGATTGTAAACAAAACCCTGGTGTCCTTCCATATCATTGAGCTTAAAGACCTGCAATTACAGACGACAATCTGATCTCACAAACAAACAGATTCTCCACACACATGCTTCACTAAATGATTGAGCATGTCACAGTGAGATACGACCGTGAGCAGACAGGGTATTCCCGACATGTTGACAACACAAACCAGGACTCTTCCAGGTCTCAGCTACAATAAAAGTGTTTGAGAGCAGGTCAAAGTAGATGCTGTTCACGGGCAGCCAATGGGCATTATGCAAATTTGCTACAAACAAAGGTTACAATGTTTCAAGCAGGAAGTCAAACCTCTGTCTTTTGGGAGACAAAAACTCTATTTATGTTTGACCTTTGAAACTTTGAACTTTTACATTTGCAAACAGCTACACAACACGCCACATGAAAGGTAATATCTGAATAGCATACTAGGGGCACTTTAAGAATTGCTAGCAAGGTGCATAACCTCAGCCCTACCCATAAACCCCTCCGCCTCACACACCTCCCACATCATCTCAACCTGCTTTGTATTCTGGAGCAGCTGCTGTGTATGTCCTCTCTCTCTCTCCAGCAGTGATGACTGAAGAACAGAGGGAGGGAGACGAGTGTCAGAGGGAGGCCAGACGATTACTATTTCAGTGCAAACACACAGTTTCATGGTTTCAGAGTGACACAACCCCATATATGACGTTTGTGTGCTAGGAATACCCATGGATTCTTAACCTTGTGCGGAAAGCCACTATTTAAAGATTTACAGATTTGATTCAGCTGAGTGAATGTGCGTGTGTGCGTGTGTGTGTGTGTGTGTGTGTGTGTGTGTGTGTGTGTGTGTGTGTGTGTGTGTGAGTCAAGCAAATCCATGAGTGTTTAAATATGCAGCTAGTGCTGGATGTTTCCCTCCCTCTGTCACTCAACATTAAACATCATCCTGCTAACACACAGGCTAGATGAGCAACTTTGCTATTTTTAAAGATTGCTACTTTGCTTTGCTATTATTACTATTTGTTTGTTGGTTTTATTAAGGGCAATTAACTTTTTACTAAGCTTTCATTATTTCCAAACATTTTTAATAATAATATAAAAAAAGAAATAAACAAAATCATTTAAAAATTTGCTGTGAATATTATTTATATAGGTACACATATTTTGCATCACCAATAAGGTTTTATCAAACATTAGTATACTTGATTACCAAAGTCACATGGTGTTAGTGACATGACTTATAATATCTGTCAAAATATCTTTCTTTCTATGTTTATTGTGAGTCCCTTTCGTTCAAGCTATAATTTAGCTTAACTGTGCAAAAAGTATGAAAAATGTCTTTAGCTATTATGTCACTTCCATCAAAAAAGCGTCTTGCTCACCAAGAATGCATTTATTTGATAAAAAATAAATAAAATAAGTAACGTTACTGTAAAACACGAATATTGTGAAAAATATTTTTACAGTTTAAAATAACTAAAAACCGAATTTTCAGCATCATTACTTCAGTGCCACATGATCCTTCATAAATCATAATAATATTTTGATTTGGTGCTCAAAAATTGTTATTATCAAGGTTGAAAACAGTTGTGCTGCTTAAAATTATTGTGGAAACTATGATGCATTTTTTTGTTTTAACTTTATACATGTCTTCATTGTCACTTTTTATCAATTTAATGCATATGTGTTGAATAAAAGTATTAAAAACATACTGACCTCAAACATATGAATGAATGTACATATTGTATATAATTTGAGATACACTTGAAATGTTCATGAAAGGTGTGTGAGTGGGGGGGGGAATTGTTGAAAATAAATTGTTAATTGTGCTGGAATTGTTAGAGGACAATTTAAAACAAACTTGTCAGGGTTAAAGTGAGTGCAGGGATTGGTGAGACATCTATTGGGCTGCTTTTAATAGCAGATATTTGTCTGTATAGGATGCTCTGCTGAATATGTTCATTGAATTGAGTGATGGAGTGCAGTGCCAGTGGAGCCTCATTGTCTGGTACTAATGGCTAACTGCAAACAACAGTGGGCTCCTCGGGCCAGACAAAGTGGTGATTGCTTGTTTCTGTCTGCAGGCTCAGACACAGGCTCCAGTCTGACCTAGTTCTGCTGTTGACAGGAAGAGAATTAAGACCAGTCCAGCCACAAATCGCAACACTACTTCCAGTACCGACAGCTGAACAGACAATCACAGATGAAGGACAGGGATAGGGAGAGAGAGACAGAGAGAGATGCTTAAATACATGGATTGGAATAGAATATGTACCAAATATGTCTATCAGTGAGGAATATGAGTACGTATTATAAATAATGCCAGGGTATATGATTTCTCTACTGAGATCAACAAATGAACAAAACAGAGAAACGGTGCTACACGTTTATATTTATGCTTAAATATGTAGCAGCGTGGTCCTGTGACGTATGACACTTTGTTCCAATGCATGTATCCACATATAAAGCTCACTTGGCTTGACTTGACCTGAATATTCAGGTAGCTGCTAAAGTGACAGTGAGTCTGTAAAAGCCAGTGAGTGCAGGAGAGGAAGAACAGGCTCAGGTACCTGTGTGGAGTCTGTGGTGCTGTGTTATTGCCTCACTGTTTGAACTATATCAGGTAATGATAAGAATCAGTGAAGAATGACAAGAAGCGAATATTGTCAAGCAGCAACAGCTTCTGACAGCAACCCTGCTGTCATATTCAGCTTAATATCAGAGACCATTTTGAGCAATAAAGGTTTGCACATAAATTAATTTCATATATGGGTGAATCTTCAATTAGTGGATCTTTTTGTCCTTTCGGATGATTTAAAGAAAAAAAGAAAAGACAAAAAACTGTATACGTTTAAAGAAGAATTACATTAGCTTTTAATTGCATCTATTCATTTACTGAGTCGTGAAAGGTTAAATAAATCTGACTTCTTAACTTGACTTTATAAATGTGTTAACGTTGTGTGATGTGGGAGGATGATAACGATGATCAGGCTCAACTGAAACTTCTCTTTATTGGGAACAAAACAAAAGACTTTAAATATAAACAAAAATCGCACACTTGTGCAAAAACCGGAAGTAAACAAAAGACACGAAAAAACGTGACAAAATGTTTGAGTTTTTTTATTTCTCTAAATATGGGCGTACAAGTATATACACGTTTATGCACATAATATGAATAGTACAGTAAAAAGAGTAATGGAGTGAAATTTTTCTGCCATTTAAATTTTAATGCTCTTTCTCTAAGTGAATATCTTTTAAAAATATAATTTCTTCCTGTGACAAAATATGATATTCCTCCAGTCTACAGTCTCACATGTTCCCTCAGAAATCATTCTAATATGATACGATCGGCTGCTCAAGAAACATTTCTTATTATTATCAATGTAAAAAAAAATTGGGGGTGGAAACCAGAATACATTTTTCAGGATTCTTTAATGAACAGAAATCTGAAAAGAACAATATATAATATAAATGGAAATCTTTTGTATGATTTCAAATGTCACGGGTTGGTGCAGGGAAGAAGGCACAAGGCAGAAGATCAAGTTAACAGGCTTTATTGTGAATGTGCAGGGTAGCACACAACACAAACAGTGACGTGAACAGACAAAGACTGAGGGAAAACACAGGGTAGATATACGCAGAGGGTGATTAGGGGATAGGACACAGCTGACAAGACTAACGAGGTGAATGGGGATGACAACAGGAGAGAACGTGGAGGACCAGGAAGTAAGCAAAGTGACATACACGATTAGAGTACTGACAGGCTGTGACATATACGTTATTTATATACTTAAAAACGTCCAATTAGACTAAAAGTGGTGTAACCTATTCCTGATGAATTCAGTGAAATTAAATGATATTTTTGACTTGATTAAACATCAGATATGTAGATAAATTAAAAAAATCTCCCGAACTAAATATAGGTCCAATGTATGCCTGGTATTAACCTCTGTCTAGAGTAATTTGATCTCAGGTAATCTGATGAGACAGATCGCTGTTTACACCCAGTATTAACATGCATCTCCTATCACCACTTGTGATTGGATTTCAAAAATTTGCAAATGAGACATTAAGCTGAGTGCTCACTGTTATCATAGTATATTAACAGTTTGAGTGATCAGATCAAAAAAATATTGGACCCCATTTGGACCACTAGCATTAGCACTGTCCATTTGTGTTTGAATTACATGAGATGACTTGGCACTAGGTAAAAAAATGGAGCTATAATTAAATCCAGACTAGTTGAACAAACAGCTAAAGGAGCAGAGCAACTGAAGGAACAGTGCTCTGTCCTGACAAAAGCAAAATAATTTAATTATCATTCCAGTCTACATGTACAAAGACTGACAGATGAAGAGAGAGAACATAGAGAAAGATGGACAGGATGGCAGGAGGGGATGTCAAAGGGGATCTGGCTGTTCATTCATAAAGACTAATCGATTCACAGGAGGAAAGTGCTAAGAAAGCATCTGCAGGCTTTCTGTGCTCCCAGCAAATTACACACTGATTGATATGGATCCTATAGCCACCAAGATTCGGATTTATGAAGTAAACTGTAGCTATAAACACACACACACACACACACACACACACACACACACACACACTCAAAAGCAATGCACATACACAGCTGTGTTCAGGGATGTAATTTTCTAATTTATTTTTTGGTTTATCTTGTGAGCCAAGACCTAATGCCTCACAGTAAATCCTCTTTTATACACAAAAACAAACACATCTACTCAAATAGTCTGACAGATTCAGACTAAATTAGCCATTACTGTGGTAGCACTGAAAAAACTTAGAGAGAAATCTACCCTCTGCAAAAACCGACAGCGCTCCAATTAATTCAGATTGAGTCTGGAAAGAAATAACTGTCATTTCAACTCCCGTGCTGTTATAAAGCTCCAATAAATACCAGCATGCACCTGTTTGTGTGTGTGACTGAGAGAAATGAGAAGAGCATGAGTGAAAGGATGGATGGACACCCCTCAAGGTTACCTGTCACAGCAATGTCATTGCTGGAGGCTGCCGTATCCCATGTTGCCATATACTGCATAATACATTTCTGACCGATGTTTAATGCAACAGCAGTGACACCCTACATTTCCCTCTTAAATAAAACCCTCCATCCAATCATGAACGCAGTCACATAACAATTATGTCATTATCAGCCAATCACAGAAAAGTTCACATTAAAACATTTATATAGTATGATGGCAGAACTCACCTGAGGTTAAATGCACTCAAAGTAACAAGTAAAAAAAAAAAAAAGGACAATCACACAGTGGTGGTATCACACAGCAATAAAAAATTATTAAGTTGCAGTTATAATAGAAATATGTCCCTGATAATTATACTGTTATACCTACACATTTTAAGTCAATAAGCCTGTTGTTGTTGTTTAATACAGCCTGAATTAAAGTGCTCACTAGACCATAAACTTTTTATTTTATTTACATTGGGTTGGGGACAATTTTCCTTAAATAAATGTGTGTTTTTACTCGGCATTGAATTGATCAAAAGTGACAGTAACCACAAACCATACAACTGTTTTCAACACTGATAATAATAAGAAATGTTTCTTGAGCATCAAATCATGATACTGGAAAGATTTCTGAAGGATCATGTGACACTGAACACAGGAGTAATGATGCCGAAAATGCAGCTTTGCATCACTGGAATAAATTACATTTTATAATACAGTATATTAAAATACAAAACTTACAAAAGTTAAATACAAAAGCTAAATACAAAAATTTGCCTACTCAAACATTTTAATAATTCACAATATTATTGATTTTACTTGATCAAATTAGAGCATAAGAAACGTCTTGCAAAAACATAATGATCTTACTGACCTCAAACATTTGAATAGTTTCATACACTTAATCTTTTTTATAATAAATAACACAAAAGTTGGGTTTTGCACAGCACTGAACGGAGCAGTTAACCTTTGCATGGTTTAGTCACCCTGAAGAAAAACACATTATTCTGACACTCTAGAAATAGAGGTTTAGTAATTTCCCGTTATCATTCTGTCATTTACACAATGACCGCTTCTCTTCTCTCATTTGAGACTGTAAATGTGGTGCTATATGACAGAATCTCACTATTATATATAGAGCCTCTTTCTCAAATACTGCTACACTTATTCAAACTCCATACAGCTATGAAATGACATGTGAAAAAGTGGCATAATGTAAATCCTTTCTCAATCCATGGCTTCTTTAATATTATTCAAGGACTGTTCTCTATAAATACACACGATGAAAAATATACAAAGCATCCCCAATACACTATAGGTCCTCGGGTTATAGTCATGCAGCAGCAGAATACAGCTGTCAAGTGGTTGAAGTGCTATTTCTGTTCTCCTAGACATTTCGCCGCACAACCACATTTATAACTGAAGTCACACTTACCACCTTAAATTTTCAACACTCATGACCAAATTTGGATTTGCTTATTAGGATAAGAGCATAAGAGAGCATAAGGTTATTAAAAAACATCTGGGATTGTAAAAAATGAGTCAAAACTCTCACTAACTTTTTTAATGTCCCTATAAGAAATGGTCATGAGACAAAATCCTCTTCCTGCCAGTTATATATTAGATCATCCCACTTTTTCCCCTTTCTGACCTTTAATGAAGACAGAGGGTAGGCATTTAATCATCATGGATCAGAAAAAGATCAAATTTGTCTTTCTTTTTTTACTCCATTGCCAGTGGAGACCAATTTCTGACCTCATGTCTGTGAGGAAAAACCGTTTAGAGATTAGAAAAAATATCAAACTGTTAAAGAATATTTATCATCATTATTTGTCACTATGGTTACAGGCATTGCACATGAGTTAGAACTTCTGCTCCATGGAAGTTTGAAAGTTTGTGAGTCTCAAACACTGACTTACAAAAAGTGGATAATCCTCTGTGACGCAAACCTCTTGACTATAATGATACGTCCCTCTGAATATCTGTTGTGCAGAATTGTAAAATGTCATTTATAACCAATCCTCTATGGAGACATTTAATTCCGACAAAAATCACCACAACAACTGAGGCAAAATTAGGGTGGTGTCAGGGCGGATATTTTTACCAACACTAGTTCACAAGGGTAAGTGAAGACACTTGTAACTGTGCATAGGTTTTTAAATACTTCAGGTACTTTATGATTCAAGTGTATTCCGATTTCAAAAGTAAAAATTTTAAAGTTAGTGGAGCAATAAATTGTATGTCCTTAGGTCATTTGCACAGATTGTACAGATAATGCAAAAGATTCTAGAATGAATACACACACACACACACACACACACACACACACACATAAAATACTATTAAATAGAGATAGAGATTCTGTATTACAAATACTTCAATATTTGCATTGGTAATCTTTTCCAAGCACATTAAAAAAAGTATCGCACAACCTTAATCATGCATTCACACACACACACGCACGCACGCACACACACCCTGAGAAGGAAACCAGATCACACAAGGTATCCTAGTCTTCAAGTTTCATACAGGAACTCTTTCTCCATCTCTCTATCCCTTTCTTTCATCCTAGGAGTGCTTTCATCCCTCTCTTTTCTTTTTTCTTTCATCTCCACTCTATGTTTTTGTTACGCCCACCCATCTTTCTTGACACCTATTTCTCCCTTTCATTCCTGAGAGCAATGCTCTTTCAATCCTCATCCTCCACACCTTCTACTCCTCCACTTTCTGCACTCTTCACTCTCTATTTAGCTTTCTTCACATTGCCATATTTTCCTGTAAAATTGGTCAATAAGAGAGGTGAGAAAAAAATAATATGTTTCTAGCTGGTCCATGCTGTTGGTCCTTAGCTAATTGTTTAATGATGGCCATTAGCTTGCTCAAGATGGTCGTTAACTGGTCCAAGTTGATCATTAACAGGTTAAAGCAAGTCATTAGCTAATCAATAGCTGGTCCAAACTGGCCAACCAGCCACCATCTTTTAAAAATCAGCTTGACCACTTTAAACAGGTAAAGTATCTGAGGTTAACCAGTTTGTTACTGGTTTGTTATGATGGACAAACACGGTGGATTTCTAAAGCTGGAAAAGTCATATAAATAAATAAAACTCCATGGTTATTTCTATACATTTGATGAGTATACATTTTTATAATTGTGCCATGGTCTAAAATACTTTATAGAGTATAAATTGTAAGCAAAAGTCATATTTCTTAATCTAAAAGGCTGGAAAAGTCATGGGGCAACCAGTCATGACAACTGGGGTTCTAAATTAAGGTTGAGAACCACTGGGCTAAGAGTTTGTGATCTGCAAAAAGAAGGAACAGTAGGAGAGCAATTACTAAATGTTCTCAGATTCTCGTTCTTGTTATATGTTGTATAGTTCAAGTAATGAAGCATTAGTGTTCTCCATCCTCGGTAAATCTTTCTTTTTCAGGCATATTGGCCCTCCCTATCGTGCTTACCAAAGCTGGTCTGTCCCTAGAGAGTGTGGGTATGCTTTCAGCAGCCAGTCTCCTCCTTTCTTGCTCTCTGCCAGCCTTCCTCGGTCTCACTTCAAGCAAGCGTTTCCCTAGTTTCACTCCACCTCTCATCTTCTCTGTATATGCGTTTTTCTCTGCTGAATCTCTTGTAGCATTTCTGTCTCAGGCATCATATGAAATCTTTCTATCATTCTTGTGATGCCTTATTTCTTCTCCCAGCAGACTTCAGGGACAAATGCCTTTAAGCTCCTCTTTGTCCATCTCTCTTCCTTTGCCTTTTTATAGTTTTTTTTCTTCCTTCATTTCACAGCCTCCCTTCAGGAGAAGTGATTTTTAAACGGTGAGATACAAGACAAAAGAGGAATCTAAAACTAGATTTATATATTTTCTCAAGAAAATGCAAGTGTACACTAATGTGGGTGGTTACCAGGGTGTTGCTACATGGTTGATAGGGTGTTCTGGGCAGCTGCTTAGTGACCCAATTTATAAGAGGCCTTCAAGGGATAGTTTACACAAAAATGAAAATACATCTACTCATCTACTCACCCTCATGAACATAAAAGGAAACATTTTGAAGAAAACAATAACTATGACAATCAATGGGGTTCCAATATTGTTAACTTAAAATAATATAAAATAATACATTTCAAAATAGTTTTCTGTCTAACATTTCAGTTTTACATTGGGTAAAACATCACTTTAAATGCATCTGAATATGTTTTTGATTGTTTTTTATAATCCAACAGTTCAAATGCCTGTTGTAATAGCAACTTCTAATCAACAATCCACATTATTTGAGGTTCGTTGTGCAAACAATGTAAGACAAGTTGCACAGCAAAGTTTATTCCTCAGGGATCAAATAGTAATTGCTTTCAAAGCACCACAAAATCCTCTCTCACCACATGCTCACACACTCACTACAGGTTCAATGGGTGTGATGCTCCCAACTGTTATTTCTACACAGCCACTGAAAACCACAAATATACACTCACACACATTCACATATTAGGCAAAACCCTCATTAGCAGATAGTTGTTTTCCCCCTCTCTTTTACATCCTTCTGTTTCCCCAGGCATGGATCCCTCAAATCATCTCTGAGCTTCCACACCCACTGAGCCAGCCTTATCACTCCTATCTCTGGATACCTTGCTCACCAGCAGAGCCCTTGGATCCCATAGACACAGGGCAATCGGCATGAACCACCAAAGGATCACTATGCACACAAACACGCACCCATACACACACCCTCCAACCCCACCTTGCCCCACACCCTCACCAAAAGCAAAAGAGAAAAAAAAAACAGCAAATGAGAAAAATGACAAACACGGCAAATCATAAAATACCTGCTACATAATAATATATGAAGATTAGGTTGATATACCTTGGGATGGTGCATTTCCCATAATGCCTTCACCGCGCTCCGCTGCCTGCAAGAGAGAGCCACCAGTCTGCTTCCTGATCCACCCTCCTGGTCGTCCTCCTCCTCTCTTGTTCTCACTCCGTGTCGTTAACCTCTCCCAGGTCCGGACGCGCTTCTATTCGCTCCTTTTCTCCTTCCGTCCCTGCCTTCCTTTGTCTTGCTCCCTTGCTCTTGCTCTTGTCCTCTGCTCCTTTCCCTCTCTCTCAGTGTGCGAGATGGGCTCGTTCTCTCCAGCTGGTTCTCGCAGGAAGCAGCTCCGTACGCGTCTGAGGCGATGTGTGTGTGCGTGAGAGCCAGGGAGAACGAGCGTGTGCGGTCGTGTCTGCATGTGTGTACGTCCTTGCTCAGCGCTGTGCAATTGAGCTGGCTTATGAGTGTTGGAGAAGCTGCAAAGAGCTTTTACTAAACACACAGCTTGTCTTAAGCAAAAAGGGGGGGGAAAACAGTCAGTGATAGATTAGCATGGTTTTGTTGTTCTCCTCTCACGCTCTCTTAAAGGTACAGTCTCTTAACTGCAGTGATTGTGCTAATCCCTTTTCTCTTTCTCGGTCTCCGCAGACTCCTTTGTGGAGGAATATTGGGAGCTTTAGGGACTGGAGCTCTCCGTGGTGCTGAAAGTCACGAGAGGGGCCCTAGAGACTAATGCTGAGGCTATTCTGGGAGAGCTAGGGAGGGGGAGTCATGGAGGTTCCTCTACATACTTAGAGAAACCACCAAAGGGTAAGGTGACCAAATTTAACATGAAAATAAATATGGCCAGAACTTAAAGGATTGTATGCTTTTAAATTAATTAAGATAATGACAGTAATTAGAGTATGAGTGAAACACATAAGGAAACACATTGTGATAACAATGATCATGTTTTCATCAGGGTTTGGTGGGAACCCGCATGGAAGTGTCAAGAAAGTGTTGCATGACTGTGATGAAACATGGTGAGGTTGCCATGACAACAGCATGTCCTTCTGCATGAGAAGGGGAGGGTTTTTTTGCCCAAGTTAGTGAAGCTGATGAAGGACAGGACTCTGTATCCATTAGGTGCAGCACACATAAAAATCGTTCTCTCATAATCATGCACAAAATCATACATATACAACAATGACATTAATAATCAGTCACACTCACACTCTTTAAAATCAGTTGTTTGGCTCTCATCGGCCACAAGTCAAGCCATCTTCTCTAAGATATTGACCATGACTCATCAAGGCCTTCAAAAAGGTCACATCAACGCAGTGTGACAATCACAGCCAGTCAGAAGACATTTTATGTTCATGCCCAGAGAAACTTTGGAACAATGAGATATCACTATAGTCACCCAATGCTGCAAAAAATATAAACAAAGAGATCAGCATAATGTCCTGTCACAGTTGCAGATAGTTGGGACAAAAGTTTAGAGTGTTCATCGCTTGTCACATGGCACCTGCAGTAGACATGGTGTAAATGTGACATCATGCACAACGGGAGTAAAGACATGAAACAGATGGTGGAAATACAAATCATGCAGAGAACACATAAGACTACATATCATGGTACATGGACAAACCAGGAACAATTACACAGGGTTAACATGCATAATATTAGGAGTGGTTAACATTTTATATTGAAGGTCATATTAAGTTCTGTTCATACTAAGTTATGCTTAGTCAAACTAAGAACACGATATGAATCTGAGATCACATTAATGATAACACCACTGATAGTGATGGGGTATAACAAAACATCAATATGCTTCGATTCATCAATTGAATGACTAACGATACAATATACCGATGCAATGTGTAAAGAATCAATACCTATTACGTGAGGTAAGGGGTAAGATGCAATAAATAATAAACAATATTACGGCACTTAAACAACAATCCTTTGATGACACAACAACTTAGAAAATAAATCTATTGTAAATAGCAGAAGGACGTAACAATAAAATAGCAGAATTCTACAACAAATAATGTGGTATGATTTGCTGAACAAAAAAAACAAAAAAAAGAGCAGTAAAATAGTTTTTTTTTTTTCAATCAGAGAGACCCAAGGCCCAAAATAACAAACTAAACCAATCTAACGAAATTAAACTGCAATGTAACTAAACTACCATAAAGACAAAAGAAAGCAAAATTGCAATCAAGCTTACCTGACTACTCTTCAGGTTTCAAACAAAAGGGCTGGTCTCTCCTACATTACCAAACATCTCGCATGTTGTGTTTTTAGAAAAATAATTTTGAGATAAAAAAAAAGTCACAATATCTTTAAAATAATTATCTTTTACATTTTTTTTATTCTGTGGTGGAAACAAGCTTCCATACTTAAGTGAATGTAAAACAGTTGGAGTTGAGAAAGAAACCGTGCATTCGGTCGTAAAAGTGACAGCAGCCTAATATTATAATATTATAGCCTGTTATAAATCAAACAAAAAAAGACGGAGAAAATCGCACTGAAAATCACAAATATTATCATTTTATAACTTTAATAAGGATTCATCTATATTTAATTTCATATAGTGAAGACTATGAAGTATTATTATACATTTTATTACTTTATTGAATTTCTTTACCTAAAAATGTCTGTTAGATCTAACTGAAAAACCTGAAAAGCACAGATTATTTCATTTGTGTCTTTCTTCTATTTTTTTTTTTTTGCGCTATTGCTTGTAATTTGGGTATCAGTAGAAAGGACAGGCAGGACATGTTGGACATAATTATTGGCACCCCTAGATTTTTTTATGAGTAAAATACAGTCCTGGCCGAAATTGTTGGCAACCCTGAAAATTTTCCAGAAAATCAAGTATTGCTCACAGAAAAGTATTGCATTAACACATGTTTTGCTATACACATGTTTATTCACTTTGTGTGTATTGAAACAAAACAAAAAAAAGAATGGGAAAAAAGCTAATTTCACATAATTTCACACAAGACTCCAAAAATGGGCTGTATCTCTGAAGTATATTCCCATTAATATTAATTATTAATTGATTAATAATACACAAAGGCCAAATTCCTTTAATCATTCAGTAAAACCACAAAATATAATTCTCATGTGCAGCAAACGATTGTTGAGCTATACAAAATAGAAAGTAGCTGTAAGAAAATAGCAACTATTTACATTTTTCATTTCTTCTATAGAAATGGAATAATTAAGAAGTTCCAATAAACTGAATACATTATGAATTTGCCTGGAAGAGGACGTGTGTCTATCGTCTCATTGCATGACGAGGAGGAGAGTCTCCAAAGATCACAGATGGAAAGTTGTAGATTAGTTGAGTCTTAGAGTCAGAAAGCTGAAAAAAATGAAAATGAAACTAAAAAGAGAGTTTTTTTGGCAGTAAAATCACCAGATGGCTTTGGTGGAAACAGGGATAAAAAGTACTTTATGTCCACAGTTAAATATGTGCCTGGATCTTTAATATTCTGGACCTGCTTCTCTGCTGGAGGTCTTGGACATCATCTTCAGATGCAGAGTATCATGGATTCTATCAAATATAAAAACAAAATTTCTAAAAAAATTCAAAATTTGACTTGATTGAATTCTTATAATGGACCATGGTTGGATCTTCCATCAGGAAAACGATCCAAAATAGACATCAAAATCAACAATGTGTCACTGAGCACAAAATGAAGCTTCTGCCATCATCGTCCCTGACCTGAACCCTATAGAAAACTGAAAGTGGATCAACATGGAGCTGTGAATCTGAAGGATCAGGAGAGATTCTGTAGGAGGAATGTTCTCTGATCTCTTTTCAGGTGTTACCCAAACTCATCAAGCTGTACAGGAGAAAACTCAGAGCTGTTTTCTTTGTAAAAGGAGGTTGCAAAGAGTATTTAATAAAAGGGTGCCATAATTCTGGCTAATATGTTTTGGAGAAAAGCATTTATTTCATAATCTAATGCATTATGAGCATATTAACCAGGGGTACCAATAATTCTGACCACAACTTGATTTTTTCCAGTATTTATTTTTCTTTATTATTTAAACAATTAAAGTGTATTTTTTTTGTTTTGAATGTCCCAATTGGTTTACAGGATGTATAATTTTTAGAGAAATGTTTGTTACATATTTTGAATAGAATTAAGTCACAGCCATATTGCAGAATGTTTTGTGGTATGACGATATTCAATATCAGATTGTATTATGATGAACCGTCCGATTTACACCCTTAACCGCTGCTTAATGGCTTCATGCATTTTTTTAGATGGTACATGACCAAAGAGGAAATAAATATTTAATAACCTTATATATTAAAAGGTGAAAGTTTTTATTTAGCATGCAAGGGGTCTGTTACATGTCTATCATGTCTCAGTGTACTTCCTGGTTCCTCCCGTGCTCTCCCAGTGTTTTTCCATTCACCTGTCATGTCATTAGTCACCCCAGCGCCACGCTGAAGACCCCCTTGACTTGTTCTTGCTTCCATCCCCCCCTCCCATGTTTAGTGTTTCCTGTTCCTTTGTCCTGTCTTCCTTGTCCTGCTTCTGTTCCCCTTCCCTCCCTCCTCCAATGTCCCATTCATGGCTCATGGTCGCATCTTTTTGGGAGGTGGGGTATCTGTTACATGTCTGTTGTGTCTAAGTTTACTTCCAGGTTCCTCCTGTGCTCTCCAAGTGTTTTTCCACACACCTGTCTCGTCATCAGTCCCCTCGTCTGTCTTGTCAGCTGTGTCTTGTTCCCTCATCAGCCCTTGTGTATATCTACCCTGTGTTTTCCTTCATTCTTTGTCCTTTGTCATCTATGTCATTGTTGTGCCAAATTTTGGTTGTAGAAAGTGGAATTCTTTGAGTTTTCATTATTAAAGTTTATTTGAGTTTATTCCGTATCTCCTCACCTTCATCTGCACCAAAACAACCATGAGAAGGTCAAAGTAAAAATGTTCTATTTGATTATAAACAAAAAAACATACATAACTTATACATTATAGTTACTTTTTATAGAAAGTAATACGTTAAGTTTTAAAGTTAAGTTTCTAATCTGGGATGGCCTTGCTTGTTTTGCTTTTTTAATAATAATTTTTAAAAAAAGTTCTGTTTTTGGCAAATTTAAAGGCCCTTTCATGCTCAAAGCGAAATGAATAAACCTCAGGCTGAAGGAAGTGCAAGTACAGTAACCATTCTGCATCACAAAAGAAAAGAAAGTTCATTGCTGTTTCCCAATAATCGTTCTTGCTTATACTTGTGAAACATCATCAGTCGCTGCTCGAGTACTGCTCCAATTCAATGTTCACATCTAGCCAAGTGCAGTAAACATCCCCAGATGTGTTGTTGATCCGCCCCTTTTGTCAACAGGTGACTCGTGCGGACTTGAGACAGCCACATATCCCAGAATGCATCTTCAATGTATCACCAACCACTAAGGCTCAATAATGAAGGGGAAAACCCATTTAATTAAAAAAAAAAATTCTGTTATTGTGTGCCGAAAGATTTAGGTTGTAGTTTAAAGAAAGAAAAAGAAAAACACAAATATGATATTTATTTTTGCTTTCTATTGTTGAATTGGATCACTGAAGGTCAGTAGCAAAAACATTGGTTAATGAACTGAGATTAAATACATACATTATTTTTTTGCAATTTAGCATTTTAATTATTTGCATAATATTCTGAATGGGTTGTTGTGTAAGTGAGTCTATATATAACACTGTTTCCCAAACTGGGGTACATGTTCCCCTGAGTGTAAGTGAGGTGACAGAGGGGGTACGCAAACAAAATGCTGAGTTTTGCCATTTATTTAATTCTATCCCAGCACTTATTACCATGAACAATATAGGCACAAACTCTGAATAGAGATCTATTTAAGTCTCAAACTCTCTTTGATACAGAAACCTACTCTGTGTGAGATCTTGTTTTTAATGTAGAAAACATTATACAAATAACTATGAATTATTCCCAAATATCCACACGATTACAAATGTGACAATTACATTGACTTTACACAACAGTTCAAGAAACAAATAGGTAATATTAAGAAACAAGCTTATTTGAAATTAACTTGTTATTTTACTAGTAATCTGATTATGTAACTCACATTACTTGTAATAACAACAACAACGTGATAATAATATAACAACAAAATACACGTGTGGATATGGACCTGGCTTAAAAATCAATGGGCAAGGGCTTTTATGTCTTATTAAGTTCATACTTATTCGGGCTAAAGAATGTGCAGTGAATCTATAAGAGCGCATTAATGATACACTGTTGACTCGTGGGTCAAAAATCCTTCTGATCATAACAAAAGGCAGAAGAAGAAACCATGACATGCACGTGTGGGAGAGTTGCGCATAAGAGTGTTTATGTGAATGTGGTTTTAAAGATGCTTCACAAAAAGGGCTCGTAAGATTGACAGAGATGGCAAGGGAGAGAGAGAGAGTTCTTAATGATTTGTATCATTAATAATGTATGGCCAGGCAAGCTCAGGGAACATGACTGCCTGCCTGCAGTCCATCTGGCAAATGACAGAGAAAAAAAGAAAGAAAGGAGGACAGGCTCCAACCTGCTGCTATACCTCTATTAAAAAAAGAGGGAGATCACAGGATATCTCAGGCAATGTGCCAGGTAGTTATGCATATTCAATATATCACTTGCAGGTTCAAGATCAGTTTAGCTAATAAACTTGTCGTGTTGTAATGAGATGGGTCAGATCTGATTGCAAATCAAATCTCAGTCAGTGCGGTTTCTGTTCGTGGTTCTTACAGTGCAAAAGGAAGGATGAGTCAGATGAGCAACGCACAATCATTAATATGCAGTCCTATCCGCAATACAGTTGGACCACAGGAGTCTCACACTCAAACACGAGTGTATGATTAAGCACACTCAAACACACACACACACACATCTTTTCATCTGGGGATGATTATAACAGACAAGTAAATCTCAAGGTCTACATTATCATGATGGAGAAAAGCGAGACACGTAAAGGAGAAACTAGACTGGGGAAAGGGAAACAGACGGTCAGTGTGAAAAAGGGAGAAAACAATATGGATTTATCGGAAAAAAACAGAGAGAAAACTGTGAAAGGGTCAGTTTAGTCCTTGGACTCTGCGAACAGAAAAAATCAGCAGAGAACAATACAAAACAAGGGAGATATTGACAGCATTCATCTAATTTGCTATTTAAGGTAAAACATCAGACTCAGCAAAAACAGAGCAACGGTTTTATAGATTATTATTACTGTGTGAGGGGCTATGCTATTTGGAATACTATTTCAATGACAAATTATTAATAAATCATTTTGAAATATGCTTACATTCCAACTTGGTGCTCTACCAAAAAAGTAGATAAAGCAGGATATTTTATCATTACTATTATTAATTATTTAAATGAAGTGAATCTGATCATTTACAAGAGGATATTTGATTTTTTGTTATTATCATTAATTTTTTTTTAGCATTTGACGTGTGAAAAAAGAATCATCATGCCAGCATATGACAAACCTACATTACCTTTTTCAAAATGTATAAATGATCAATGACTCAAAACAACACTAAAGCGGCATTAAAAATGTCAAATGGAACGTCAGCCCAATCTAGTTTTTCCCTTTGAAAGCAACCGAATCATCACAAAGCTAATTTTACAGTGACTTTTGACTTGACGCTAAAGGCATTCATCTATAAAGAGATGTTTAAAGGCCTTTCCTTTGTTGCTCATTCAATCAATGTCATCTGAAGAATACTCTTTCATAAAGGCAGCTTTGATGATGTTTAGAGAAAATGACTTTCGAATTTAGCTTGAAAACACCCTATAATTGCCAATGAAGTTTAAGACTATGAAATAAGACATTTTTAATCAAAGCAATCACTGCAGTTTAGCATCAGCAGTGATATAAGTTTGGCATTTTTGATCATTTTCACAGATGTGTCATGGTCCCCGGAATATTCAGTTGTATGAATATCTGAATATGCAATATATCAAAAGAAAGAACAGACCCTCTGCTTAAAAAAAAAGAAAAAAAAACATTTTATTCTAGCTTCATGCATTCCTTTTTAAATCAAAACTTGAACGTGGGTAAGTTTAATTTGAAAAAAGCAAAATAATTTTGAGCAAAAGCAAATCTTTTGAGATGAGAAATATCATGTTTTTGTAAAAGACTATGGCTGGATGGGATTCAGAACGATGATCAAAACACAGATGGAGTGGACCGAGTCCATCAACACCCGTAAAGCTTGCACAGTCCTACAGCTTGTCCAGGGTCAACATTTCATTCACTAACGTTAGGCAGTTTTAATTTATATCCTGTTTAACATTGATGATCAAGTTATTTTACATTTGCACATGATTACATATGCTATTGCTTGTTTCTGCTTCTTCTTCACATGCAAAATCCCAGAAGATTTTGTACTCTTTCAGAAGATGTCATAGCGCCTCCTACCATTTAACAGTGAAAACACAGAAAGTCAAAAATCTTTTTTTCAATGAAGGGAAAGCGTTCTCACACAAAATACAACATTTCCAATGGCCGGAAATAGTTGTTTCACAAATGACTGAAGTTTTCATGAATAGTCTCCAAAATGTTATTTTGTGAAGCCCATGAGGCTGGACCTAATGTCTTGGGGAACTGCAGGGACCGAACTGATTGATTATGATCCGGACAAATTACCGAAGATCATCTAATGGATTAAAAAAATTTTTTTGTATTTGCTTGTCCCTATCGTTGGGAGGTCAGCCTGACAGCTTGGTCTGCCATCTTTCCCTGTGCACTGCCTTATCTCCCTTCAAGGACAAACCATAGAACTGAACTCGAAAACATCTGAAGTTTTGGCTAACACTCAGACTCACTCGCACCATACACACCCGACCCGATCCCTGCCCCCCTCCATCCGTCTGCCTGTCCTTGTCCTTATTTATCTCCTCTCCCACTCCATACAAAAAATCCCATCACGTGTCCACGCATACTGTGTCATGTTATGTTTTGTGTTTGCTATTTAATGCTTGCTAAACTTCATTCTTGTATTTCCGGAGAGAAGATGGCACCGCGAATGGCTGCCTCGGTGTTGAGCTCTTCAGTGATGGTTTTTTTGTTTGTTTGTTTGTTCAAGTTGTGTTGTATATGTGCACTGTAAGCTTCAGCACTAAGTCAAATTCCTTGTGTGTGCAAGCACACTTGGCAATAAAGCTCTTTCTGATTCTGATTCTGGTTTAGGTTGTAGTTTTTAGGGAAGCAGGAAAGCCGCTACCACGTTCCATCCAGAGCACCTTCCTTTCTTTCACAGTGGCACAAAAATCGTTTTACCTCGATTAACTTGTTTTCATAATCGTTGGAATCCAAAATGCAAACCCTTAATTGTTTCGTTGTTGTTATGATCTTCAACAATATCTCCAAAATGGAATGTTTTTTAAGTCGTCATCTAAAGAATCAGCATTAGGACTGTAACTATCATGAGGTCTTAATATTAAAGCTACTTGTGTGAGAAAACCGAGCTAAACTAACACAGCAGTCCAAACTTTTATGAGATATTTTATGATTTATTCCAGGGAAACAAATTACCATGCAAAAACTCAGCATATTTCAGCCTATTTGATTTTGGACAGTAATTTGTACCCTTAAAAAGCATCTGTGAGCGGTAATCAGTGGAGGCATGCTGAGACCAACTGAGGGATTTGATTACTGCAATTTAAATATCGCCAGGGCTTTTGAGCTCTACCAGCAAGCATTGAAATTATTTTCTCTAAGATATTTTCCACAGAAGACTGAGTGGTTATGACATTCTTTTCTGAGGCAGAAAGTTTCACAGTGTTTAATCCCTTCCTTCTAGAGCAGCACAAATTATATGGACATGCAAAGCTGACAGCGCTTGGCTGGCAGAGACTGACCACCGCTGATCAAGTTTATTTCCCATGTTGCTCTTTAACTATTCATGTGCTCTCAGTGCATGTCACTGAGCTAAAGGAGGAGGGTTCTGGGTTGTTTTAATCTAATACAAATACATTTTGTTTTCCATATGGTTGCAAGATATATCTTTTTTTTTTAAACAATATATAAATACATACAGACAAGCATTCAAAGGTTTGGAAGTACCTTTTAGGGGTTTAAAAAACAAAAAGTCTCTTCTGCTCAACAGGGCTGCATTTATTTGATAACTGTGAAACATTAATATAGAATTACAATGAAAAATAATTGGTTTCTATTTGAATATATTTTAAAACGTAATATATTCCTGTGATGGCGAAGTCTTCAGAAATCATTCTAGTATGACGATCTTATTATTACCAATGTTGAAAACACTTCTTTATATGCTTGTGGAAAATTCAAAAGAACAGTATTCATTTGAAATTGAAAACTTTTGTAATTTTATAAATGTCTTTTTCACTTTTGATAAATTTAACGCATCCTTGTTAAATAAAAGCACAAATTTCTTTCAAAGAAATGTTTTGAACAGTTTAAAACATTTAAAGATTTGACTTCTTAATTCAGTACTTGTTTCTTAATTTTTTGTACATTTGTACAATAAAAATACAAAAATAACTAAATAAATATTATAATAATATAAATGTACTTTTTATTTTTATCTCATCTGTTGCCTATGTGGTCTAGGTTTGATAATAATCAATACAAGAGCAACTGATGATTTCTCTCATTTCTGTCACCAAAACATCTTTCCTTTGCCTTTCACTCCTATTCTTGTTTCCCTGACCCATGTGTGTGTGTGTGTGTGTGTGTGTGTGTGTGTGTGGGTCTCGTTAGTGATGTGGTTGTGTTCAATAAAGCACAGAGCAGGTTCATTCGCTGCTCTCCTCTCTTCCCTCAGGCACTCTACTGCATTCTCTCTTTCCCTCCAGCCTTCTAATAACATGTCATCCCTACTTCACTGCTCTGACGGCACAGTGAAGCTGATGAGGACAGATTTGAGTGCCTGTGTTTCTTTAACCTCCTCATCTCTGCTCTCCTCTCCTGTTCTCCACCTGCCATTTCCCTCAGAAAGGACATGAGCAGCTCAATGCGGATGCTCTCTGTGCATGTGTATGTGTGTGAGAAACTGTTTTCGACTATAGCCCTCTGTTTCCAGAACTGGCCCTCAGAAGAGCGCTGCGCACTAACCCAGAAACCTTTGCAGCAGACAGCGGCTCAACTAAAAGAACTTATCCTCTGCTCCAGTGAGAGCATTGCTATAGCAATTGTTAGCCCTCTGGAGGTGGAGACGCTGATGTGAAATGCTGAACTAGTGGCTTGAGAAGACTGGATCAGACAGGGCAGTTGCATGGGACTGTAATCTCAGATACACGCACACACACACACACACACACGTATTGGGTTTCCAAGTTGTATGAGGACTTTCCATAGACAACTGTTTTATACTGTATAAACTGTATATTCTATCCCTCCTAACCCTAAAAAACTTTCTGCATTTTTACAATTATTATTAATTGTAAAATTATTATAAGTTGCTTTCCATGTAAGGACCAGAAAATATCAAATATTTCTGGTATTACCATCCTTGTGGAGTCATTTTGAACCCAACAACACATAGGGACACACACACACACACACACACTATTCTCGAGCTACACACAATATGAATAATGATAATACAAATGCCCAAAAGCATTTTAACCAATACCAATATCACCAATATTGATACTAATGAAGCGTATATTGAGCAGAAAGTTGCTAAAATGTTTTTTGTAAAATTGGTTAATAATCCCTTTTAATCAACATTTAAAGCCCTAATAGAGTCAACTAGAGCCGTAACAGGCTCATAATACTTGTTTCTGGTTAAGTATTTTGAACTTCTGAATATTCAATTTCGCATTAATTCATTTTGAAATTATATTAAGAATTTGTATTAATATTTAGACTACATTCATGAAGTTCATTAAATTATATTATTAAATATTGTGTATGTGAATTATTCATATAATAATATATTATTTTACATGCATTAGATTATTTTTCAAATATGAAAAATACGTTTTTTTTTAAATGTGAAGCATGAAAACATGTTCTTTTTAAAGTTTGTAAATAGGTTTGTTTATTTATTTATATACAGATATGGCAGAGTTATTAAAGACAGCTTCATGCCATTGCAATGTGCATCAATATTTGTGCTAAATAAGTTCATTAGTATTAAACACACACAGAAAATGTTATCTGTATAACAGTATATCAGTATGCCATCAGTGTTAAAATAACGGATACATCAAGATCAATCACCAGTGCATAAGGAATAAAAACAAAGAATATTGTGCATCTATCACAGCTTTATCATCTACAGCTTTGTGTGCCAACACAACTACACAAACAACATGCCATGCGCACAACATAAATTTGTTTTCACACATCCCTGGGCCGCAGCAACAGGCATTGAATGGAAGAATACACTCATATATCTACATCTTTGCACTTCAATCACAGGTTCACAAACAAGAAAACATCTCTGGTTTAGCCTTCAAATTCTTGCTTATACTATTAAGGCCTTATTGCTTTATGCCATGGTACAGTGATGAAGAGCCAGGTTGATGGATAACTGTAGAAAAGCACAGTGAGGCACGGAGGATTCAATAACCCCAATTCTTCATCACACCGTCTAGATTTTTACTGAAAGCAGCTTCTCCCTTACCAATAATACTCTTTAAAGTCCCTTTTTAAAAATATCTTCTCACAATTCTATGCTTTTACCAGCTAAATCCTACTTTCACTGGCTTCAAAATCAGCGTTAAGGAATCTCTTGTTGTTCTGTGCTGTAATGGAAGAGAATGGCAGCTATCTGTCTTTTTAATGGACCAATAAAGTAAATTATGATCATTATGATCAGCATATTATATGCAATTAGTCTCAGGTCTCCCCTCAATGATAATTATCTACCCATCTCTGTTCTAGACTCATTCAAATGCAGCCACTTCCCAGTATTGCATTACAATTATTACATTACTTTTCTGACTTAAACCTTTTTGCTGTACAAAGAATGAATTTACCCTCAAATCATAACCCTTAAGCACAGCACACATCATCTAACACCAACCCAGACCTTTGGGTTTCCATGGCGACGGTGATGATGGTGGAGGGGTGCTGTATTTTTGCATTGTTACGTGAGACGAGGAAAGTAAAGAAACTGTGGGGAGCTCTGTTTTTCAGGGCACTGATTAGGTCTGAATGACAGGCCATTACAGAATCCATAGCACAGGAAGTATTAGGAGAGGGCATAGAAACAAAAAGACGGAGCGGAATCAGATTTAGTGACAGTGATTTGCTGTACAGTGCGCTTGTATCTTTATGTAAAACGTTTTTCAATAGTTTCACGCCAAAAGCAGGATTCAACAATACAATTACACTTAAAGTGGCGTTAGAAATATGGAATCTGTTGGGTCAAAATCTTAATTTTTCATACTTTGACATTGAGAATACTTTTCCGTCATCATACACTCGCATAAAGTTATTATTTGAAATCACTAATAAATTAACAGCACTTAATAATGATCTGTAGCAAATGTTAAAGTAAATATACATTTCATAATTATGTGCTGAGAAAACACATGCAGCATTTATAGTTTAAGCCATATAAGCAATATCACACAAGCAGATCACGCTTTTACTACATGGGCTTTTGAATGCTTGAATATGATTGGTTGATGATGCGCAATTATTTCCAAGGGAATGGAAATAATCCAACGCATTACAGTTACAAATCATTTAAGTTATTTCAAAGGTACTTACAGACTACACCAGCAAACAAACCAGAATCCACAACAGCACAAACCAAGCAAATAAATATAGCAATAAAAAACCAAAGATTAAATTCAACGGCCTGTTATCAATTATTACTTACCTATATAATCGTACTGATTATACATATTGTTACACTTGGTCCTGTCCGTCTGTGTCTTTTTTGTCACTTCCTGTCTTTAGGGTCTTCTTTGTCACTTCCTGTCAGTAAGATCATTGTGCACTTCCTGTCCGTAAGGTCATTGTTACACTTCCTGCACCTGTTGTGTGATCACGTCATCGTTAGTCCACTCAGGTGTTCATCATTTCCTTGTGTATATAACCCTCTTGTGTTTCCCTTGTCTTGGTCGGTTGATGACTTTGTTATGTCATGTCAGTGGTGATGTTGTTGTGTGGATGCAGTTGCGTTGAGTCCTTGCTTCCTAGTGTTCTTAGTTTCAGTTTTTTTTTGCACATGCGTGCCTTTTTGACATTTGTATTTAAAGTGTTTTGGTTTGCAAGTTATTTTGAGTTGGAAACCTGCTCTCCTTGTTGTGTCTCCGCATTGCACATGTTCCCCATGGATTCATAACGCATATAAACAAAACATTACTTCTGTGTTACAATCTCATATTATCACAGAGGAACTGGGATAAAAGTATATAGTTCGGCTGTAAACACTGATGTCTACAGTAGCGATCATAAAAGTAAATCACCTTTAGAAATTAACTTGAGCACTAGTTTTTTGTTTTCAAGGACTACAATGAGAAATCTCACTAATCAAACAATGTCTTTACTATCTCTCAAATTCCAAAAATGATAAACTGATCAATAAAAATATATCAATAAAAAAATGGTACAAAGTGTAGCACATGCAATGACTTTGATAACTTTAACCATTGAAAGAAATATTTCTGTGAAATATTTCCTTAGTCAAACTGATTTTTTTCAAGAATATATGATTGACCTGAAGAATGAAAGCTGTATCGTATACATTAATATTTAAATGAGCAATATCACACTCATAGTCATGCAAAATGTCTTATATCCATATCAGACAGGCTACAGCGTTAATTTTGCATGAAAATATTGTTACATCGAAAACAATTAAACAATCGTTTTGTATATATTGTCTTTCAAGAAATTCAAGCACTTCTTCAAGCCCCTCTTCAAAAAATATAGCTGTTATTTATGTTAGTTAATTGTGCTCTCTATTTTAAACAACGTAATCTGATTCTCCATTTATACAGAATTGTGCACCTCCGATATACACACACACACACACACACACACACACACAGAATGTACACACATACTTGAGAGTGAAAGAACTATCACTCAATGTCACAAGAGTATAGCTTGCGTGCCAGTGATTGCGTGTGAAGCTGGATGTGAGCTGTCGATTTGATGCAGAGGAAAAAAATGATTTGATACCCTGAAAGAGGTCAAATAAGAGAGGAAAGAGAGGAGATGCACTTGTATACTCAAACTGACCAAAGAGCAAAAGCATGTTCATATAATGTATGTTATAGGAACACAAAATGCATCAAACACTTTCTGCATAAATGCGAGATCACACATGCACAATTTACACTTGCATTCACACACAATAAATAACTAAAGGGAAACTAATGATAAAATGGGCTTTTCTTAGTTTTCTAAAACCTGCCTCCTTTATATAATTGATACTTTATTGTTTTATTAAACATTTTTAAATGCCAATTAAATAAACTGTTTTAAATATGTATTTTATATCTATTAAATATTTTACATTTAAACATTATTTATTACTTAAACTTTTATTTAACTGCATTTTAAATGGTTTTAATTAAAAGTCTAGTCTAACATAAATTACCTTTGAATTAATAAATTGATAACTAAATTGATTCTTTATTTGTACTTTCAAGTGTCACTTTTAGTCTTACATAAAATGAAGGCATGGAATCAAATTACATTTAACATATTTCAATCAGCTATAACAAAGCTTTAACTTTGCAAAGAAATATGACAAATATCGTCTCAGTTATGCTTTTTTCTTTATGTCAGTATGAGGAATAAGGGAGAAATAAACACTCATCCATCCATCTTTCTGCAACTGACGATGGCCTTCAAACAGTCCTTTGGGATTTAGAGTGTTATGGGAGGAGAGATGCTCTGTGTGTTGGAGACTGAAGTTGTCGAGCTTGTCAAATAAATAACTGCCCTCAAATTTCAAAGGATCAATGCGATTTATGCCGGGTGAGTGCATGTGTGCGTGCATGTGTGACGCGTGCGCCTGTTTTCTCTCCTGGGAAACATGGAGGGAATACTATGAGGCTGATGGGTGGGGTTACTATGGCACTGAACTAGAGATGTGTGATGCTAAATTCAATACGAATATTTAAAGGGGATCTATTACACCCCTTTTTACAAGATGTAAAAAGACATCCCCAAGATGTCCCCAGAATCTGTCTGTGAAGTTTCAGCTCAAAATACCCCACAGATCATTTATTATCGGATGTTTTAAAAGTCCCTATTAGGGTGAGAGCAAAAACAAGCTGTCGTGTGTGTGTGTGTGTGTGTGTGTGTGTGTGTGTGTGTGTGTGTGTGTGTGTGTGTGTGTGTGTGTGTGTGTGTGTGTGTGTGTGTGTGTGTGTGTGTGTGTGTGTGTGTGTGTGTGTGTGTGTGTGAGTGTGTGTGTGTGTGTGTGTGTGTGTGTGTGTGTGTGTGTCTTTAAATCCAAATGAGCTGCTGCATCCCACAGGATTTCCAGAAGTGGGCAGAGCCTTTATAGCTTTGAAAACTTCAACTACAACAGAACTGGAGAACCTCACACAGCCCCAATCCCCAAAGATGGATCAATACTATCAGTTCATGATTAAACTTCAAATCCAGAACACACACGTTTTGTGAATGTTTGCAAATCAGCTTTCTGAATGTGCTTGTCAGCATGCAGTACAGCTAATTTGGCTAAAGTTACCATTGCCTGTATTCACTGAGACAAGAGCTTTGTCATTGGTTTTATTTTTAAGAAGTAAAAAGTTACGTTTCTGAATTATACAGACGGTGAGTGTTTCTGGGTTAAAAATAAAAAGAACAACATAGCTCTGCTCTCTGTGAATACAGTAAGAGATAACGTGCTCACAAGGACATTCAGACAGCCGAGTTGCAAACATTCACAAAGCAAAATGTAATTAGTATGTGTTCTGGATATGAAGTTTCATCATAAACAGTTGGTTCTGATTCATCTTTGAGAATTGATGACCCTCGTTTGCAAAGCACTCCAGTTAGAAATGATTCACACAAACATATACGCATATTTAGCTATTTTTTTGGACAAATTCCCTTTAAAAATTAAATGAATCCACTGCAACCTCAGTGGCTAAGATGCCGGAAGTTTATGGAGATTCTTAAGTTCATTATTACAGCTAACAACAGAACAGTTCTATGTTTAAGTAGCTGATACAGTTTATCTCTAGCGAGGATATAAGCATTGCGGACTGTATTTAACTCACTAATGGGAAAGAGTCTATCAGCGGTAGTGGGCGGGGCCTATGCATTTTGTGACATCAGATCTACAAGCAGCTTCTTCTGAAACACTGCTTATGATTTATGAGGATTAAAAAAAAGAGGAATGGGTGGATTTTTACCATTATCAGGTGGTTGTGCACCCACACTGCTGACAAACATTAATATTCAAACACCACGTAAAAGTGAATTTTGTGTAATTGGTCCCCTTTAAGAGAAGTACCGCACCTATCAAACACCACCCAGATGAGAAAGACAGGAGCGTTTTTTTTATCTGTTCCAGCTTTTCACTCTCTATCTCACACACTCTCTCTCTCTCTCTCTCTCTCTCTCTCTTCTCAGACTATAAATAAGTAAGGTTCCGTTTCCAAGGTAACATGTCCCCTGAGAGTTGGTCCCTTCTACTATTAGGGGGAAAAGGTGCGAGATGAACCAACATGATCACACAACAGGTCTCACAGTCTTTGCAACTTCCCCACACGTTATCTATAACACAAATGTTTACAATCAAGCATAAGCTAGAGTCATAAATCTATATATATCCCCCCGTATTTCCAATCATTCCCTCCTTCTGTGTTTGTGTTGTCACCAAAGACACATTCCCAATCAGCAGCCCCCGTAAATCACAGCATATGGGGACGTCTTTGTGCTGAGATACACGAATGAGGGCTCATAAACTGGGTGGTAAATTCAAGAACACTACTACAGCGTGTCAGTAACAATGAGAGCATATGCCAAGCCAACATAGAGATTTGAATACTGCTCCTGTTCATTGCCATTCATATCCAACTGCTGACTTTACTGAATTCAGCTTTGTATAAAATAAAGCAGGGAAGCTGATATAATTCACTCATTAACATATAGGCCTATATTAGTTATGGTATTTGACTAATTAAGCCTCCCATCTGCAGTTTTTGTGAACGGCTCCCTCTTGTGGTTGTTTTGTTGTTTGGAAAATGACCAGTTTGCTCTGGCCTTCAACAACAATGTAATTTGGTGATGTACAGCCAGGAAAAGTTCATGCGTTTGGCTCCAATGGTGATTTAACAGTAATTTTTTTAAATGACAGCCCCAGTAAAACACTGATGTATACAGTCAAATGTGCAGATAGGACATTATCCGGCGAGGAATAATTTAGCTTGGCTGCCGTTTCGTTTGTTGAGTCGTTATGTTTTGAATCAAAACCACTGATTCGCAAATGAATCACTCTTTTTACTTATTTCAGAGCACCGGACAAAACGTTAAAAAAACTGTTATTATTATAAATTATTCGCGTACTAAATCATTGGAGCGGTTAGTAATTGAGAAAAAAAGAATATTCACCTTATATCAATTGAAACCAAACCAAGAAAACCATCTGATCTGTTGTGAGTCATGAAGAAGTTTACTAAGTTCAGCACATTTTTTTAATCACGACTGCAGGAAAACACAATTTGAATTCAAAACAAACACAACCTATTAAATTACCGTGATATAATACGTGTTTTAGTATCTTTTAGTAATATAACCTTAATTATTGTATCATATTTGGGACCATGTGCATAAATCTATTAGAACTTTGTAGCTCAATTTTAATTAACTTAATGTATACTCATGTTTGTGCATATTTATAAAGCAATACAATTAGTCGTGAACAGATTTGATGCATTCTGATCACCTTTTTTAATGTGATTAGATATGTGATTCCATTCCATTGCTGTCAAATTTTAAATAGCCTAACTTGATTTGATTTGAACAGTTTGGGAGATTTGGGCATTTTCCACATTCAGTGCTATACTTGTAGTATGTGTGACTAGAAAAGACTGCCAAAGGCATTAAGATGTCCGCTCAGTGAACTGACTTTGCCTGAACTCAGTAAGCTTATTGAGGCTAAACACTGCCAGCACTCGATTAATATGTGCTTCAGTCAATCAGACAATGTTAAGGTGTTAATGGAGCACACTAGGGAGTATAAGAATACAGCATTAACCTTCGGATTACACACACCAAGTCTAGTGGGAAGAGTATCTAGCGTAAAATCCCTCCTTGTCTCTCCTCTTTTCGATAATGCTAATTAACATCTTTTTGCTGAGCAGATCCCAGGAAACATCAAAGCGTACGATTAAATTATCACAATTAGTCCACTAGGAAGTCATTATCCAGCAATCATCCCAAATATCAGTCATGGGGATTGGGAAATGGAGGGAGGAGAGATGGGTGGAGAGCCGTTAGGGTGTCGAACAATGCAGTAGAGAGATGGATGCTCGTAATATGATATATCTCAAAAGTTAATTTGTGAACTTTTGGTGAAGGTTCTTCACCTCAGCTAATGCCTGAGTGACATGTACAGGAATTAAACATTCACACTGGATCTCTTTAGAGCAACATACACCTCTCAGTGTGAGTAATGAAATTAATCCACTGGCTGCATCCAAAATCGCATAGTTCTGTACTATATAGTAGATGAAAAACAGTATGTGACAAAAGAAGTATGTCTGAATTCATAGTCGTAGGTAAATAGTACCCGCTTGGCCTACTTCTTCCAGCGAGATTGAAATGTGCATTCCACTGATCTGTATATAAGTGAAATATAAATCAATGGTGCATACGATGACCACTTTACTATCCCATATCCCACTATGAGGCCACAGGAGAGGATTTATGAATAGAGCGGTGCAGTATCACTTTCTAGGCCAAAACACGGAAACGAGTTAGCATTTTAGCACTTCTGCTTCCATCGTCTCAGTGTCAATGTTTATTTTAATGGGCTTTCGGTTAAATGGCTGAAATAAAGTCTGTAGTGAACACAAGCTCAAGACACTTTCATGTTTTATTGTATGACATAAAATACATCAGCATTACTCCACTTGTGGATTTTTAAAACTTTTATGTCTTGAAAAAGAAGGTTGATAAGTAGATAGACAGCATCAGCATCATCACCCCAAACAGGTAAAGCTCAGTCCGCTTTTACAGACTCCATATGTTGTTAATTGTGCTTTTATAAACTATTCTAACTCAGCCTTTCTGTGAAAATGTAAGCAAAGTAGTAACATGTTAAACATTTAAAATGCTGCAAGTTACTACTTTGAAAGCAATAAGGATGTTTGTTTTGCAAGTATAAATGTATGTATAAATGTGTGTGTGTGTGTATAATTATATTATAATTATAATAATATAATTATACTTGAAACAAATACATTTGCAAATACATTTCTGCTTTTTAGCCTAAAATGCAAAAGAACAAGGCCAATCACAATTAGGTTAACTGGTGGCACTGTGTCTATTTATTTATTTATTATTATTTTTTTCTGTGGGTGTGGGGAATTGAATTAAAACCAGACCAAAAATTATAATAATCAGAATAACCTAATTATGAATGTTAATAATAATATAAGTAACCCACAACAATAATAAATAAATAAAAACATTCAAAGATGTATTAACCGCGTTTTTTAATTATTAGATAGTAACAAATGAGATTTCTGTGATATTTTGACCATTCAATTAAGAAATGTCCCCAGTTCAGATTTCAGAAATCTGGTCAACTTATGAGAGTTAAGGTCAGAAGCTGACCTTAGTTAGAAGTCAAAGAGTTGTCAGAAGATGGTGAGGGTGGCAGTGAAGTCGTTTGGCCGTGATATAATTTGTTAATGCCTACCTCTAGCGTTTTACTTCTGGTGACTGCATTTAGGCTTTTCAAAATTCATAGCTGTTTTGTTCATCTCTGATCATTATCTTGATGGACAAAACGTGTAAGTATCATCCAGATTACTTTCGTGTTATATAGAATGTACTTTTTTAATAGTTGTGAAGTAATTATTCAAATAAGTACAAGAGAGTATGTGATTTCAGACGTTCTCACCCTGAGGGGCATTCTAGAAAGCAAAGTTATCTTGACGTTAAACATACTCTGAACTCTGTGTTGATTTTTGTTGATTTCTGTGTTGATCTTGCAGAGAGAGTAGGATGGGATCAGGAAAAGTCCACAAGCCAAGACTCAATCTTGGGTCACCCGAAGCGCATGCATGTCATAATGCTGGACATGAGGCTATAGGCGCCACCTAACCACCAAAACCAACATCCTTGTGTTAGGAACACTCGGGGGAACAGAATGTGATGGCAAACAATCCAGCTGTGATGCGAAATGTTGATGTAGTGACTAAAAATATACTGATTGTATCCTGTGTGTGGATGGAGCTTAACCATTCTTTAATAATTAAAGTATTATTATTTTGTCTTTTATCATGATAGGACAACGTGTGGACAGTATGTTCAGCCAACCCAGAGTATGTTCACGGATAACACGTAAAATATTGAATGTTAAGATAAAGCTCGCCATTATACTTATTTCTTCTTTTGTTTAATGGTGATTTACATACTTTGTGAATATCTCCACTATTTGGTGGTTGTGCAATCATTTTTTGACCTTTTCATTTATTAATGTTTAATTGCTGAGAAAAAGAACTATATTGTTTGTCTTATGCTAATTACATAATAAAAAGAAGTACAGATTCAACTAAATAACAGTCTGTGCTTGCAAAGATAACATGGCTGGAAAAGTTAATCTTTTATATTAAGTTATTTTGCTTCCACATTGCTTGAAAGGTAAGAAGAAATACATTACAGCAAAGAAAATGTCCTGCTACAAAGAAAGATGTAGATCAACTATATATATATACTTTAGTCTATTGCCTATGTAACCAATTATTATTTAAAGCCTTTACTTTGTTTTTCTGTATTCTCTAAAGAATAAGGATGAATATTGTTTGTACTTCTCACCAGATAGAACATGTTATCAGAATGTTTTGAGAAGTTTTTCTGTTGATAGTTGGAGCCTGAGCCGAGTTCAGCCTTGGAGAAGCTGTGTATCTGTGTGTGTGTGTGTGTGTTAGTCTTCTCTGTTACAGATCAGAATTGGTGAGGTGATCAACTTGCACCATAAGGAGACAGACCTACTTGTTTTTGGCACCTAGAAATGCATTTCTGCAACCTGGTCACTTAGTGCGTAAACCAGAGGCAATGAGATCGATGAAAATATGCTTCTGACTCTCTGGAAAAATACTACTTTACCTTTCTTAGCCAATCAGAATCATTTAACTTTCAGTAATGGTGTATTAGTAGCTTCTGTTAGAATATATTTTTTCTAACAATGTTATTGAAAGTGAGTCACCTAACAAAACTCCTGCAAACTATTCAGCACTAAAAATTTCTTGCTAGAAAGGCTAGAAAGGCTAGAAAGGCTAAAGTAGTGATGTTACGTATGACACTGAAGCTTCGATGCGCGTATCGCTCATGTGACACAATTTGAAATGAAGCGCTGTATCGGGGTGTGTATTGGTTTCCCCGAGTCACGTGATCGATGACAAATGAAGCCTCACTTTCTGTCAAATCACGTGCGCGTTTCACTTTGCGTGTCAGAAGCTTCGAACCCTCAGATCTTCCTTAACGAGTCCTTGTTGACTTAGTCTGTTTGATGGTTTTGTGAGGAGAGTCAAAATATGTAATATATAGAATCGATACATTACACACACACACACACACACACACACACACATATATATATATATATATATATATATATATATATATATATATATATATATATATATATATATATATATATATATATATATATATATATCAGTGTGATACATGTGTGATACATATGTGATATCAAGTAAAATGTGGTTTTAATTATAAGTTTTACAGACAGCGGCATGTGCGGAGAAGGAGGGGGGGGGGGGGGGTATGGAGACACTTGATTCTGTATCGTACCTTGCACGAACACTACATAACTTAAATTAACATAGCTTACGTATTTCTTTATAAACTTTTCTATTGTATATTGTTGTTTGGATTTTTTCGATTTGTATTGTTTTGATCACTTTTCTTACCTTTTTTCGCCTGACTACCCCCACTTTCACTTTCACTTGACGCAGACATTTTAACGAAATACCTGTCATGGGAAATCTGCTTCTCCTTTATCCACAACAACAGAAGCCTCTTCATCTCATAATTTATATTCGAACATAACTTCGATATAATCGTCATGCACTTGGAAGGATTTACATTCTTGATAACATCCTGCTTTAGGATGATATCGTGGATGTACTGCGATCATTGGTGAGAGATAGATCTCTCACGCGGACACACGCTCATAATGATCCTATCACAGAATGTCCTTATTTTGTGTGTGTGTGTGTGTGTGTTAGAGAGAGAGAGAGAGAGAGAGAGAGAGAGAGAGAGAGAGAGAGAGAGAGAGAGAGAGAAAGCCTACTTTAGATCTTATTGAATCATATAAATTCATATTATATTTTATTGTCACACTTTATGGGTAAATTATTATTGTTTTTCTGGATACATTAAACACAAAAATATACAGCTTTTATTTGTACACATAGCATTGAAACGATGGAGTGTGTTGTGATTGCTTCATCTGACAGAGCTTCTTTCACAGGCTTCTGCCTGCTTTATTTTAAATAAGCACCAGATGGCGCTGTTCATGACACTCACGAAGCCTCGAATCTTTTCCCGAAACAGTCAGGGTGGGTGAAGCCTCGGTGCTTCATGAAGCCTCATTTCCACATCAAGGCTAGAAAGGCTAGAAAGGCTAGAAAGGCTAGAAAGGCTAGAAAGGCTAGAAAGGCTAGAAAGGCTAGAAAGGCTAGAAAGGCTAGAAAGGCTAGAAAGGCTAGAAAGGCTAGAAAGGCTAGAAAGGCTAGAAAGGCTAGAAAGGCTAGAAAGGCTAGAAAGGCTAGAAAGGCTAGAAAGGCTAGAAAGGCTAGAAAGGCTAGAAAGGCTAGAAAGGCTAGAAAGGCTAGAAAGGCTAGAAAGGCTAGAAAGGCTAGAAAGGCTAGAAAGGCTAGAAAGGCTAGAAAGGCTAGAAAGGCTAGAAAGGCTAGAAAGGCTAGAAAGGCTAGAAAGGCTAGAAAGGCTAGAAAGGCTAGAAAGGCTAGAAAGGCTAGAAAGGCTAGAAAGGCTAGAAAGGCTAGAAAGGCTAGAAAGGCTAGAAAGGCTAGAAAGGCTAGAAAGGCTAGAAAGGGCCAGGGAGGTCTGAAAAACAGAGAGTGAGAGGGAAATATAAAGGGTTACAAACGAACTAGGAACAGGTGTGAGCCATGAGTCTAATGAGGTAACAAGGGGGTGGGAAAAACAAAGCACATGACACACAACAGTAAAGAGATCGAGACAAACAAGGACAAGCACCAAGAAAGGATCAAAATTATCATTAGAGCTGCAGAGTAGTATCTGGAGGTTGAGGGTGTATCAGTAGAACAGATTAATGATAAGTTAAAGGTGCAAATGGCAAGTTCACAGGCATCATGTGGTGGATCCTAATGGTGTTATTGATTTTACAGTGGAATGCAAGGAGATTGGTTGCAAACGGTCAAGAATTAAAAAAGTTTATTGGTGAACAATCGGGAAACAATGCTTAAGCCTCATTTGGATTTTAAAGTGCTGGGTTATAATATTGTACTTAGGGATAGGACTTCTGGAGTAGGAGGGGGAGTGGCTACGTTTATAAGGGAAGGAGTGAAATATAGAAAGTTAGAAGCATTGAATATGAAGTAGTAGAAGTAAGTGTGGGCTGGGGATCAGAATTTAATAGTTATATATTATTATAATCCATGTGGAAAGTTAAGAGATATTTTGCAGGAAATTAGGGGAGTGAATAGTATGGTTTGGTGTGGAGATTTTAATGGGCATAGTACACTATGGGGGAGTGGAAGTAATGATTCAAATGGAAGTGTCATTGAGGATATGTTAGATGAGTGTGATTTAGTGTGTATTAATGATGGAAGGGCAACAAGAGTTGATTTAGCAAAAGGGAAGTTTTCTGCAATAGATTTAATGTACTGTTACTGTCCACTGTTACTGGAAACAAGTTCAAGTTCAAGTTCAGTTTATTTGTAAAGCACATTTAAAAATGGCCAAAGGCCAACCAAAGTGCTGTACAACAGGATGAAAGAAAAGAAAACAAAATAAGAAATAAAAAGCAAAATAGAAAACAAAACAAAAATAGAAACAGTCAAAAGCAAAAACTGAGAGGCACAGGCAAAGAGACATAGTCAAACCGTACACATATCAACATAAACACATATGTATACACATATATACATGCATAAACAACTGTATATACACAAAGACCCCAAATAATTACATATTAAACATCAACAAACGCAAGGGAGAAAAGATGGGTTTTAAGGCAAGATTTAAACTCAGATAAACTGGAAGCCATTCTAACAGGGTCAGGAAGATTGTTCCATAGTGTGGGGTCGGCCACTTCAAAAGCTCGATTTCCCCTTGACTTTAGGCGGGTTCTGGGGATCTTTAAGAGGAGTTTATCCTCCGATCTCAGTTCTCTCACGGGAGTGTAAGGGTGAAGAAGATCGGTCAGGTAGGAGGGAGCCAGATTGTTTAGAGATTTGTAGACAAGTAGTAGAATTTTGTATTGAATTCCAAACTGGGTAGGCAACCAGTGAAGAGATCTCAGGAGGGGCGTAATGTGATCGAATTTATTACGCCTCTTAAGAAATCTAGCTGCCGCATTTTGGACTATTTGTAACCTAGAAATTTGCGCCTTTGAGATCCCGTAATAAAGGGAATTGCAGTAGTCCAGTCGCGATGTAATGAAGGCATGGATAGCGGTCTCAAAAGAACCCTCGGAAAGGAAGGATTTAATTTTGGAGAGAGAGCGAAGATGGAAGAAACTAGAACCAACAACAGTGCTAATTTGCTTATCGAATTTTAAACAGTTACTGGAAACCTGGCAAGGAGGTGTGTGTGGGATGTATTGGATCAAAATGTAATAGGTAGTGATCATTTTCCAATTAGTTGTAAGATAGGAATTGATGTGGATGTGAATGTAGAGAGGAAAATGCCTAGATGGAAATTTAAGTCAGCTGATTGGGATAAATATGAGAAGTATAGTGAGATTTTATTGAGAGAAATAGAAGAATCTGTAGAGGATATCTAAGTACTGAATAATACAATACTGTATGTAGTAGACTGTGTAAAGCAACAGAGGAAGTGATTGGTAAAAGTCGAATAAGCAGCAGAAAGAAATCAGTTCCTTGGTGGAATGATTAGTGCAGTAAAGCAATAGCACTTCAAAATAAAGCACTTAAAAACGTTAGGAAAACGTATGTGATTAATGATTTTATTGAGTATAAGAGGAAACAAGCAGTTGTCGGGAAAATAATTAAAGATGCAAAAAGAAATTATTGGAGACAGTATTGTGATAGTATAGGAGAAGAGACAGAAATCAGTGCAGTGTGGGGTATGATCAAGAAGATGAATGGGGCACAAAGAAATAATGGCATTCCAGTTATTATAAATGAAAATAAACCAGCTGTTTCGGACATTGAAAAAGCTGAAGTGTTAGCCAAAGCTTTTGTTAAAGTGCATAGCAATGATAATATTTCAGAAGATATGAGAAGGTGTAGGGAGAGTTGTTTAAGAGATAAAACAGAGTTATTATCCCATAGGGAATCGTCAGAAACATTAGATAACGATTTTTCCTTATATTAATTAAAAAGGGCTATTTCTGGAGTTAAAAATACTTCTCCAGGGAAGGATGAAGTGTGCTATGAAATGGTTAAACATCTTTCAGATAAATCGTTAAATATATTGTTGCATTTATTTAACAAAATATGGGAAAAGGGGTTTTTACCAAGTTCTTGGAAACATGGGATAATTATCCCAATCGCAAAGCCAGGAAAGGACAGTTCAGCAGCATCTAGTTATAGGCCTATTGCATTGACATCTAATCTGTGTAAAATTATGGAGAGACTGGTTATTTTTAGATTAAATCATGTGATGGAAAAAAAGGATGTTTGTCCCCTTTCCAAAGTGGTTTTAGGAAAGGTCGGAATACTATGGATGCAGTTTTACGCTTAGAGTCTGACATCAGGAAAGCTCAAGTTAATAAGGAAGTTTTAGTCTTTTTCGATGTGGAGAAAGCCTATGATATGATATGGAAAGAGGGGCTTTTAATTAAACTGAGATGGGTATTGGAGGAAGAATGTTTAATTGGTTTCATAGTTTCCTTTTTAATAGATCTATTCAAGTCAGGGTAGGAACATAATACTCTAAAACATACACTGTAAAAAAAAATCCTAATTTTACAGAAAATAATTCTAATTTTTTTACAGTATTTTTTTGTACATTTAAATTATGTTTCAAACTATGTAAAATTAGAATAAATATCAGTAAATAAACAACTTGACTGTTATTTTAAAGATTACATCATTAATGACAAATATTTATACAGAAAATTACTGTATTATTTATACAGTATTTTTCTATTTTTATACATTATGTACAAATTCATGTAAAATTACAACCAATATATGTAAATGAACAACTTGACCATTATTTTAAGGGTTATATCATTAATGACAAATTACAGTAATTATATTTTATATACAGGAAAATTGCTGTATTATACCATGTTTTTCTGTTCTTAAATTACATACAAATTTATGTAAAATTACAACAACATCTGTAAATTGACAACTTGACTGTTATTCTAAGTATTAAATCATTAATAAAAAATTACAGTACATCTTTTATACAGGAAAATTACTGTATTATTTATACCGTATTTTTTGGTTTTCTTAAATTATATCCAAATTCATGTAAAATTACAAACAATATCTGTAAATGAATAACTTAACTGCTAGTTTAAGTATTAAATCATTAATGACAAATTACAGTAAATCTATGGGAAAATCTATATTTGGGAAAATTACTGTATTATTTATATAATATTTTCAGTTTTCTTAAATTACATACAAATTCATGTAAAGTTACAGTAATGTGTAATTAAATATGTAGCTCATTATATAAAAAAAGTTTTATATCCATACTAACAATTTAAGTTTATTTTCCTTCCAATTTTAATTAGTTTACACTTAAGTGTATTTTTTACATTTAAACAAATTTAGCAATCTTTTATCATTACATTAAACGATGCAGTTTCTTGCAGCTTTGCTCTCCAGATTTAAACTTTCAGTCACGTTGTGCCTCTGGCCACACATATTTAGTGATGTCACAGTGAGTAAAAGATATTTGACAATAGTAAAATGAGTATCAGGAAAACAGTGCATTGCAATAAGACAGACAAGATTTAGTCAAGAAAGAATGAAAAAATGTAATGTAATATATCAAGGAAAGAATGGCACTTTACCATTACCAAGACCACATTTCAGTGTGTGTATCTGCCCCTTGGTTTAATATTGCTCCCAAAACTAACAAAGGAGCTGATTTGGGACTAACCGATGAACTCATTTATTGCTTCACTGATGATAGTGTTTGTTTTGTAAGGGAGTGATTGTACCCTTTACTCTGTCCACTCAAAATTGGCAATTTTAGAAATGAAGCTCAGCACTTTTGGGTTGACGGCGTACTGGCGGCGTACCGCACTTTTCTTTGCAGGTGACTTTGGTACCTTGATCTGGGTTAATTTTGAAGATGCATATGTTGAAAGAATTTTCCTATAAATTCAAGGAATTCAGACATAATAATCATACTGACATAAAAAGCCAGTGAAACAGCACATTTGAAAACAAAGTTAACAATTTTTTTCTTAAAGCTGCATTAAGTGATTTCAGTTTACTACAAAATGTGAAGAGCACAAACTGTAAAAAAAAAGAAAATTTAAAAAAATGTTTTTTGGGGACAGAAATACATTTCTCTCTTGTAATGCTTCTGATTAGTCTTGAATGTTTTTGTATCTCAGCTCCAATTAAAAAATGCTGTGAAACTGCAGACTTTCAGCTACACGGTAAGTTGCTCTGAATACTTTTTTTCCGTGGCTTTTTTCAAGGCACGTGCAGCACTGATCTGAAATATGGATGCATTTATTTGCAGAATGTGATGTTTCAGAGACCGTTTGAATGAAAGTTGAAGCCCACTTCAACTTTCATAGCAACTATTGACTACCATAGTATTTTTCCCTACTATGGCAGTCAATGGTTGCTCTATCTGCTTGGTTACAAACAGAGGAGGGCAGAGGATCATCTTGTTCGGGCCAAAACGGAAATTTTGAAAGCTCAAACCAGGAAATGACAACAAGGTGGCCGTAAAGATGACCCACAGTGATGACTCTCACATTGCAAGTTGTCATTTTACTGCAACAAAATACCGTACATATGGATTAACGTAGCTTTAAGAAATGATTGTTTTGTTACCTAAAGCAACTATGTAGTTTGGGCTTTTTTTGCAGGTTGGACACCCTCGCACCCTTATGAAGGCTTGACGCCGTAACATGTAGGTGTTTTTGTCACCTGTTTTTAAATTAATACTGATATGATATATTAAAGGCTTTTTAATTATTTCTACATTACCAGAGTGCCTTGGAAATTCTTACACTTTTTGAGCAGAATCATGTGCTTTGATGCAATACTTCTCCACATACACCATATAACATGTTAAACCATGTAACATGCCATGTAATATAGTTTTACTATGATGAAACAAGTCGTTAACTTAATCTTGCGCTCTGCTAACACATTTAGTGTGGAGCAGGCCTTAAAGGGATAGTTTATGTACAAAGACCTAATATCAGTAACCTGAGACTGATTTTCACTTTGGTCCATTTCTGTTTCATTCAGATCAGTTTGAGAAGACACAGATTGCTGAGAGTATGTGACTCTAGAATTTACATCAGTTTCATGTTTATGTGCAACATGGGATGTAAATGATGACTTCACTTTAAACGCCTTGTTACAATTGGTGAATGGGCAATGTACTAACTCACGCTTACTTAAATGTACCTTGAGGTGTGCAATAAGATCTCGCAGATCTATGCATTGCTTCTTACAATTAATATCATCACATACAAATTGCCTTTTGTGTGTCATCCAAATGTGAACTAGGGCTATTATGGCTACGATAGACATGTTCTTTTAAAGTAGTGTATTTAGTGAATTTTTGTTTGCAGTCTGAAAAGCAACATGGGAAATTATTATTTGCTTCATGTCTATGCAAAATCTGATGGTCAACATAGCTTTTTATACTTTTTAAGTGCATACCACATGAGTGGCAAATAAACATTTGCATAACATATGCCATAATAGCTCACTCATAGCCTCTAGCTAAGTTTTATGTGTGGTAATGGCGTACTTAAGGATGTTGTGTTCGTCAATGTCGTCTAGGAAAGACGTGTTCAGGACACGATGAGTTAATATCCTCACCTGTAGCCAGTGACAAAAAAAGTACGCAGTTAGTCTGCATGCAAGTTGAAATTCAGCAAACAAATTAGCACAACAACAAATGCATTATCATTAGGCTACGTGAAACTCGTTGACACACCAATATTAAGACGTTTAGTGCAAACTACAAAAACGATGCACATGGACAAAATGTGATGATGCGATCGAGCTAAAGTGATTCAAGTATTATATCTTGTATAATTATACAGGTAAACCTGCGATATAGCGTCGGTAATTACCAACTAGCACCAGCAGGGGGAAACCTCCGCTGTAGCGTCGGTAATAGACCCAAAACAGCTTGGAAAACATGAAAAGACACCCAACAATGCTGTTGTTAACACAGATTTAAATTTATTTAAAGTACCATTCACAGATAATTATCCACAAGCATACTCAGGAAGTTTGGAAACATGTCTGAGTGCCGAAACTGGTTGCGACAGGCAAATTCTTGCAGGTATGATGGTAACAATGCACGGCTAGTTCCAAATTGTCTTCGCAGCTTCCGCTTCGCTCTCTTCCACATGTTTTCAATGTTCTGGGTATGCACATCACTGTCATCAGGATCCACGAAATTACGCTCATGAACAACCACAGAATGCTCGTATTTTCCGTGTCCTATCTGATCAATGTGTGCATATGCAGCCCAGCCATCGGAAACGATGTGTGTCCCTGGCAAGATGTGAGTTTCTATGTTGGTTTGTAGCGTGTCTGCGCGCCTGTCCGGCACTTCCAACAAGAAGCACTTGCCACTTCCGCGCTCGATCCCACCGAAGACCCAGTGGCCTTCCCGCCACTGGCCACAATGATATTTCCAGTGGAAATATTTCGTTTCATCTATCTCTACCGTATGGAAGCCCATTTCCGCCACATAAGAAAAAAAAATTGTGCATGAAAACTCGAAATTATGACTTACTTAAGTCGAAATAATGACTTAGTAAGTCATAATTATGACTTACTAAGTCGAAATAATGACTTACTAAGTCGAAATAATGACTTACTAAGTCGAAATAATGACTTACTAAGTCATAATTATGACTTACTTAAGTCGAAATTATGACTTACTAAGTCATAATTATGACTTACTAAGTCGAAATTATGACTTACTAAGTCGAAATAATGACTTACTAAGTCGTAATTATGACTTACTAAATCGAAATTATGACTTACGTAAGTCGAAATTATGACTTTATCTTGCGTGCACATTTGATCCAACACGACACAGGATAAACTGTGAACACATTAAGGAATACTTTAATCGTTGTTTTACTAATCATAAAGATATAACAACAACTTCAAACCTCTGGCCAATGTCATGATTATAGATGGGTGCACCAAATATTGTATTGTAACTGATAAGGAAACGGTGCGAGTTCTGTTGCGGCTTTTAGATGGTGAAGGGGTTGATTTGTGACTGAGGAGGCGTGTGTATCAGTGGCGTAGCCACGGGGGGGCCTGGGTGGGCCTGGGCCCCCTCATTTACATGTGCGGCCCCCTCAGATTTTCAATTGTTTAAAATCGCGACTGTGAAAACTAAAGTGAAAACACATATGTTGACTGAGTCTGGCTTAGAGGTTAATGCGATGGACTAGAAATCCATTGCGGTTTTCGCGCGCAGGTTCGAATCCAGGTTCGAATCCAGGCCCCCTCATTTTAAGATGGGCCCCCTCAAAAATAAAATTCTGGCTACGCCCCTGGTGTGTATCATAACTTTGCGGATCCATCTATAAACCATGACATCGGCCAGAGGTTTAAAGTTGTTGATCTATGAAAGCTGCCACCGCAGCAACGTGTTTTGTTCTTTCTGCGCCCAAGCTTGTTCTTGATCAAAATCGTTTCAAAAGTGCGTTTGCTCAGCGCTATATTGTTCCACTAATAATGCAAGAATTTCATTATTAGTAAAACCCCGATTAAAGTATTCCTTATGTTCACAGTTCACAGTTAGTAAGTCATAATTTCGACTTAGTAAGTCATAATTTCGACTTAAGTAAGTCATAATTATGACTTAGTAAGTCATTATTTCGACTTAGTAAGTCATAATTATGACTTAGCAAGTCATAATTATGACTTAGTAAGTCATTATTTCGACTTAGCAAGTCATTATTTCGACTTAGTAAGTCATAATTATTTCGACTTAGTAAGTCATTATTTCGACTTAGTAAGTCATAATTATGACTTAGTAAGTCATAATTTCGACTTAAGTAAGTCATAATTTCGAGTTTTCATGCGCAATTTTTTTTTCTTATGTGGCGGAAATGGGCTTCCATACTACCGTAATTGGTTCTCCAATCACATCTATTCCACCAATTTCTATCACATTTCGTTCCAGCCAAGTTCCACACTCCTCTCGCATGTAGTTGCACCAATCTATTACCAGTTTTTCGGCAACAGCGGCCTCGTGCCGTATCTGCTTCTGTGGCATATCATATGACCAACAATACATCATGGTGACAATCTGCTGTAACGATAGTTGACTACGTGAAAAGAAAGAATTGTGCCGCACAGATAGGCGACACCCACAATTGTCGCATGCCCATCTCATACCGTCAATTCCCTGCTGGTACCGATTCAACGTGCACGGTTGATTGCATGTTCCGCATGATGCTGAGTTGCGAACCACATTGCGGCGGGCACACCACTGCAATGCCGCATCAGGTTGTTGCAAGTGTGGTGAAAGCGTGGACAATCGCCACACTTCATTTAACATCTCATTTTTACTTAGTATTTCGTTAGCTGGAACGATATTTGTTAACGCTCGTGGTCTCCCTGCCATTGTGAATTTAAATGATTTCAATTTCACTTATGGAAATGGGAGCCGGGTGCTGTCTAATTACCGACGCTATAGCGGAGGTTTCCCCCTGCTGGTGCTAGTTGGTAATTACCGACGCTATATCGCAGGTTAGGGTTAGAATCGCAGGTAAGAATTATATTTCTTACCTTCTGTATCCAGATACAAAATACAAAAGGGAAAATACACGTGGAAAATTCTAGATTGAAGCAGATTGCCGCAGCCGCTCTCGGATGCTTTGCAAAGAGGGTTTTTCAGCCATGGTGTGTGAAACAGCGCAGGCGCGGCAGCAGATTCACCACCGAATTTGAATTATACTGAAAAATAAATCGTTAAGAGTGACTTCCATTTATAATTTACAATGATTTTTTTCTAGAAAGTTTTCCACATGTTAGAAGTTTACCTAAACAACTAAACAACAACACAGTTTATCCAAATACTTTTACAGGGAAAAAAAAATGTGAGCAGAGAGAAATCTCAAAATTTCCCTAAAACCACCATTCACAAACACAAACACAATCAGATATGACATACAATCATTGGTATTATATTAATCAGAATGTGTAGGCTATTTGTTTAGAAATCATATGGTGGCCTAACAAGTGTGTGAAAGATACAGTGAAGCAAGTTACACCAAGGGATATTTGGAGACATTTGAAACTAGACAAAGGATTATATCAGGGGTCTCAAACATGCGGCCCGCGAAACGATATTTTGTGGCCCGCGGGACCATTTGAAAGTTTAATATAAGTGCGGCCCGCGAGTGCTGAATGAATGGCGCTTTACTGCGTTGTGTGCGGAAGATTCCTTTGTCGTGCGAGCTGGAGCTGTACAAACCAACCAATCAGAGTGGAGTATATGACTCCCGGGGGCCAATCACAGTGGAGGACATGACTCCCGGGGGCCAATCACAGTGGAGTAAATGACTCGCGGGGGCGGGGCATCGGCCGGGCTTGATGCAGACAGATAAACATTTCGAGCTGCCCGTGTAACATCACATTTGTCAAAGCCGTCATAGAATTATTACTTCTTTTTGTGATTGAAATTGAGCATGTTCTACTTTGAGCTGAACGAAGTGAATGTTACTGTTATCGGCGTTGGATTTAGCGTCATGCGGATTGTATTTGTTTTTCCATCATTTGAAATGGGCTGATTTGCGGGACATCGGTGTTATAATATAGAAACTAAAATCCAGTAAATAACGCCTCCGTGGCTGCATCCCATTGTTTGTATATAATACATTTATTAATGGTGTCCCACAGTCCCAGCTAATAATTAACAGCCGGTAGCAGTCGCCTATATCTGTATTTTCTACCATATAAAATATTACAATGTTCATGTCATCAGGAAAGTATGGAAGCCCGTTTCCGCCACAGTTGAGAAAAAAAAGGATTATTTAAGTCATAATAATGAGAGAGTTTCTCATAATAATGACTTAGTATCTGGACAAAATTAGAAAGTTTCATAATAATGAATTAATATCTCGAAATAATGAGAAAATGTCATAATAAATTAGAATTTCTCATAATAATGACTTAATATCTGGAAAAAATGAGAAAGTTTCATAATATTGACTTATCTCAAAATAATGAGAGTTTATCATAATAATGACTTACTATCTCGAAAAAATTTGTAACTTTTTCCTCAACCTCGAACTTCAGTAAGTCCAAGCATAGAAGAAGAACCCAATGAAGTTAAAGAACTGTCAATAATGACGTTTGAGAAAAAAAAATTTTTTGTGGAATACTTGATGCGGCCCTGCCTTACCCAAACTCTGTCTCCTGCGGCCCCCAGCTCATTTGAGTTTGAGACCCCTGGATTATATGGAGAAAAAGTTCTGAAAGTACTGGAATGTCCTGTATATTAGGTGGAAAACCTGTATATTGGGTTGAAAACACACCCATGGAATCCTATGGATTTTTTAATTGACTTTGCTCATCAGACAGCAGGCAAAAAGGGTCCATAACAGAACATATAGTGCATTCAAGTCCTGGGAAGTTTGTATTTAATAGGTAGTAGGAAGTTGTGTTTCCAACGGCAGGTGAGGTCGCGCTTTGTCGGAGTAAGATGGCGATGTACCTTGTCTTATTTACATTAAAAAAACAGCAATGTTCTTAGAACTCTAGCCTACTTCTAGAAAATGAAGATCCAAGAATGTGCATCAGATGTGTTCTTAAGAAGCCACAGTAAACTTTATTGTTTATATACATATGATTAACGCTAAGTTTTATGCATTGGCTTACTTTGTTGTAGATTAAAAAAGCCTGACAATGTCAATGCTAAATACCTTTAAATATTGTGGTATTCTGACATGTTTAACTGACACATCTTCTACTCATAAAGATCAGGACTTACAAGTTTACCACTCGTATTTACAGCATTGTGGTGCTTAATCCTAACCTTAACCCCAAACCCAGGCCTGGTCTCACAGACAGGGTTAAGACTAAGCTAGGATTAGCCCTTAGTTCAATAAAGACATTTAAGTATCGTTAATAAACGGCAAAAATGAAATAAATAAATAATAATAATAAGACACATTTGTTACATAAATGAATTGCCTCAGGCACACAAGTAAGTTTATAATGATTTGTAGAACATCAAATTGTCCTAAAACGCTGCCACAGGGGCAACCCTCTCATGATCATGATTCATGAGACTATACCATGATTAAAATGAAACTGACTAATAAGTTTTTGTCCTAAAATAACAGGCTGCAGAAGATTAAATGCAGAGGAGAAGTCCACAAACAAAAAGCCATGCAAAAGCCCAAGCTGTTTTTGTGCTCAAAGTTGATGTGTTAGAAGCAGGAAAAATGGGCAAGCGTAATGATTTGAGCGAGTTTGACAAGGGCCAAATTGTGATGGCTAGACGACTGGGTCAGAGCATCTCCAAAACTGCAGCTCTTATGGGGTGTTCCCGGTCTGCAGTGGTCAGTATCTATCAAAAGTGCTCCAAGGAAGGAACAGTGGTGAACCGGCCACAGGGTCATGGGCGGCCGAGGCTCAATGATGCACGTGGGGAGCAAAGGCTGGCCCGTGTGGTCCGATCAAACAGACGAGCTACTGGAGCTCAAACTGCTCAAGAAGTTAATGCTGGTTCTGACAGAAAGGGGTCAGAACACACAGAGCATCTCAGTTTGTTGCGTATGGGGTGGCATAGCCGCTGACCTGTCAGAGTGTCTATGCGGACTTCTGTTCACCTCCAAAAGTGCCAACAGTGGGCACGTGAGCAATAAAAGAGCTTTGTAAATGAGCGAACTGAGAACTGAGTCTTGTACAAGCTCTTTTGAAAATCCCTCTGTTAGTAAGTAAATGGCTAATGTGTGTGTGTGTGTGTGTGTGTGTGTGTGTGTGTGTGTGTGTGTGTGTGTGTGTGTGTGTGTGTGTGTGTGTGTGTGTGTGTAGAAAATACATTTTAGGAAGAAAAAATCCAGCCACATGATCTTCAGGAGTGGTGAGTATTGTCATACTAACATTAGGACAATGAATTGACACTGATGTGCTCACGAGACGAGTAGCCATTTTATGGGATAGTTATGTTAATGTTTAATTTTATTTGTTTTTGATACGAATGACCTTCATGTGGGAGAAAATACTTGTGAAAACAGAGGTAGAACATGTAAACTCTGCTCAAGGGCACCACTGTTTTACCTAAATTGAGTTTACAGGCATAACTCACCCTAAAACAAATATTTTCAAAATAGATTTATTTTCAAACCTGCATGATAAAAAGAAGGTTGGGACCATCTTTTAGGTTCTACACAAGCAAGTCATACAGGTTTAGAACAACATGTGTGATGAGAGAATAATTGTCAGGGTTCTGTCACTTAAGTTGGGGTTTCTAGTGTGTTGCTTGACAGAGCTCTGACACTGCCCCTTTGTGTGTTGTGATTGTAAACCCCACCCATCTTGTTACCTTGTTTCCCTTGAGTGTTGTCAGCTGTTCTCAGCTCGTTACCTCTCCTCATGTGTTCCCTATTTAATCCCAGTGTCTTTGCTGTCCTGTGTCGTGTCATTGTCATTTGATGTCTGATCTTGTGTACTGGTTCCCTGTTCCTGATTCGCCCCGGTCCATCCGGTTTGTTTGAGTAAATGCTCTGTTTCATAGTTTGTTATGTTTTCCCCCTCGTGGGTTCTTTTCTTTTGTGAGTTTTGATTTATGTTTGTTATAAATAAATCCTTTCCCTGCATCCCTGAGTCCTCCCTTAAGTATTCCGTGACAATAATAATTTTTGGGTGAGCTATATTTTTTAAGGACATGTGTTTTTTTTTGTAGTAAAACCATTAAAAGGGTCCTATGTTCTCCAGATCAATGTAAACACATTTTCCCTAATCCCAATTTTTTTTTACAATCACACGTTTAACTGAACAAAAAAGATAGACCCCTTTATTAATTTACTCAATGTTTGGAAGGTAGACTTTGTCGAGGACTGTAATTAAATAATTTTGAAAGCTGTTAAAAAAGTAGATGTTTATTGCAGCTGGTTTACTTATCAGAGCATACAGTATGATAATTTAATATTTAAGTCATGTTAGAGCTTGCGGATCAAAGCCATGTGTTCCTTATGTGCCATATAAACGTGGGAAACATAGGAATAACTCCCAATGAACCCAGAGGTGCCAAAACATAAGTGTTAAACTCCTTTCAAATATAAAAATGCATGTAGTGCCTCTGGCAACACCTAAATAAGAACCCCTATTTTCTATGACTATTACATCATGTTGACCGGTAAGATTTACACTAGGGGTGTCACGCCCACAAAATAATTTAGTAATAATTTAGTATTATGAATTCTGAGTAAATCATTGGCTTTGAATTTTTTGAACTTCAAAATATGCACATTTCATAACAATTACAATGGACCCTATAAAAAGATGATAAAACTATGAGTAGCATGATTTGAAAAAGCTGTTGTCATGTCCATCAATGCAAATTAAACCCAGGTTATTATAATGTTTTTAAATAAGTCTCTTCTGCTCACCAAGGCTGCATTTATTTGATCCAAAATACAGCAAAACAGTATTATTGTGAAGTATAACAACTTTTTTCTATTTGAATATATTTTAAAATGTACTTTATTCCTGTGATTCAAAGCTGAATTTTCAGCATCATTACTCCAGTCTTTAGTGTCACATGATCCTTCAGAAATCATTCTGATATGCTGATGTGCTCAAGAAATATTTAATATTATTATTAATGTTGAAAACAGCTGCACATTTTTTTCAGGATTATTTAATGAATAGAAAGTTCAAAAGAACAGCATTTATCTGAAATATAAAGCTTTTGCAACATTATAAATGTCTATACTGTCACTTTAATGCATCCTTGCTGAAAAATTGTATGAATTTCTTTAAGTTCTTTCCCAAAAAAACAAAATCTTACCAATCCAAAACTTTTGAACGGTAGTACAATGTTACAAAAGCTTTCGATTTCAGATAAATTCTGTTCTTTTGAACTTTCTATTTTTCAAAGAATCCTAAAAAGAACTGTTTTCAAAATTGATAATAATCATAAATGTTTCTTGAGCAGCAAATCCTCATATCAGACTGATTTCTGAAGGATCATGTGACACTGAAGGCTGGAGTGATGATGCTGAACATTTAGCTTTGCATCACAGGAATAAATTACATTTTAAAATATATTCAAATAGAAAAAAATATATTTTACATTGTAAAATATTTCACAATAATACAGCTTATTTTGTATTTTTTATAATTTAATAACATAAATGCAGCCCTGGTGAGCAGAAGTGACATCTTTAAAAACATACAAAAATATTACTGTTCTAAAACATTTGACCGGTAGTACACACACACACACACACACACACACACACACAAAAATACACTGTTCAAAAGTATTAAAATAAAAATAAAAATAAAAAGTAAAAATAATATTACAATTGAAAATAACTTTTCTATTTTAAAATATTTTAAAATGTAATTCATTCTTGTTAGCAAAGGTGATTTTTTTTTAGCATCATTACTCCAGTCGTCAGTTAGTTATTTCATGCTTCACATAAAAGAGACAATTATACAGGTTTGAAAAGACATGAGGATGAGTAAAGGATGAAATAATTTTTCATAATCTCTCTAATTTTCATAATCTCTCTGAGTTGGCACTCTAAAATAAATTTTTCAACTAAATGCCATCATTAATCCTACATTTAATTCCCTTGAGAACATCGAGCGAAGGACCCTCACGATCCTCAGCTACCAGATCCTATTCAGACCCTACCAGACAAAACAGAAGACAAAAAAACAAGGACCAAGGACCAAGCACCAAGGACCTTGCTGATTACTGGCATTTTGAAGGATTGTTCTTTATCAGCTTTATCTTCTGGTACAGAATCATGGACCTTTTTTGTTGTGTTTTGTTACTTCTTAAAATGCTTGTATAGTTAGAATTATAATTAAAGACTTATATTTATAATCAGAACTATGTGGCTACCCCAGAGGTCAGGAGAACATTGTGGAAAACAAAACTAATTTGGAAAATAATCCACAAACAGCACAATTTATTTTTTTCTCCACCCATTTCAAAAGTGAAATCACGACCTCATCATGATAGTAACCATAACTGACAGAAAACAGGGAAATGCCATTTCTAGTTTTTCAGTTCCACCTGGGGGCTCTGAATCATTGTTTGAGAAGAATTGATCATGTAAATTTACATCTGAATACATTAAAATATGTTTAATGTGTATAAATAGTGGTGTGAAAGATGTAGATGTATTATTCTTTGGTAACACTTTACAATAAGGTTAAGTGGTTAAACTGTTAGTTTAACCACTTAAACGTGGTTATTACTGTTAGTTCACAATGCATTAATAACTAATGTTAACAAGATTTTAATTTTAGTAAATTTTGAAATGAACATAAATGTACATTGACATAAATTTAATAAATAAATGCTGTGTAAATGTAATAAACGCTGCATAAGTGCTGTTCATTTTGTAAAGTGTTACAGTTTTGTATTCAGTATGTTTAGACTGTCATCATAATCCTAGTTTGAGAATTTGATAAACTATTGTTAATTACTGAAGAAATTTAAATTTTGACAGTTATTTAATAACTGTGATTTTAGATTACATGTTTTACATCATTTAAACACTATTACAGTTTTTTACGATTGCTAAGCAGCAGTGAGCACAATTGGAGTCACATGTGCAAAACGCTAACTACAGTCTGCAATACCAACAGTCACTTGAGCTGAACAGTTCACATCACCTACAAATCCCATTCCAACCAACACAACTCTTAACACACGCCTCAAAACAGGCTCATGCAGCCAAACACTGTGCACAACCCTCGGTGAGATAACACACACTGTCACTCAGAACACACTGAGAGTAAAAACACTAGCATCAAACACCAATACAGAAAATACTAACTTTTCTGTACAGTTTGAACAATTTCAGTGACTTCAAAGAACAGAGTAATGTTCTTTCACATTATTTACAGTATTTACATTTTTACAGTTTTTTACGATTGCTAAGCAGTAGTGGGCAGATCTGTAGTCACATGTGCAAAACTCTAACTACAGTGTGCACAGCAGCAGTTCATGTGGACCAAACTCTAGCTAATTTTCATTGCTAGTACACAGTTTTCAAAACTCTACACACTTATCCCATGACTTTAACCACAACCTGCACAGCACCTCAGATTTACAGCATTTAATTCAAATGCTAACACACTGCTGTCAAAACTGTGAACCACGCAATGAAAACTATTATCATTAAAAAATATATATCATATTTCATTTTATATAATATTATATAATATTTATTTATATAACATTTCAATCAAAAAATAGATTTCAGCCTTTTGCCTTTCAAACACTGCTGATTGCAATTTCAGCTGAAAAGCTAAGCAGGTGTTTTAGACTTGTAGGTGAAAACACACACATGTATAAATATATATATATATGAGTCATGAATTAGTCTTTCTAAGCTCTACATATATAGGTAGAGCTCAGAAAAACTAAATTTGGAAATGGAACACGGAAGACAGGTTTGTGAAGGGAGAACGATGGTCTCTCATTGAGAGAGGAAGGGTTGAGGGTGCAACCCAATCTGCAAAGATCCACAGCTACATCTGTCATGCTAATTTTCCAGCTTTCAAACAGGTGAGAGTTACATCCTTACAGTAAATGAAAACATTACAGGAATTTATTTTGTATTGCAATTATAGAATATTTACACAAATATACATTACAATAAGTTTGACTTTTTTTACAACAGGACCCAAAGGCTGCCCCCAACAGGAGGAAGAGAAAATTTATTTTCAGATGCGCAGGAAAATGCTATTGTTGACATGGTCATGGTGACCAATGCAATACTGTAAAACTGTGGGATAATCAAGATGAGAGCTGGCTGATAATGATATATTTGGAAATGTTTCAGACCTGGTTCTTCCCCAGGAGCATGAGAGAAAACATTAGATGTGATGTTGATGAAACCTGTGGTCTGATGTTAGAGAGAGGCAGGATTAGCCCTACAATTATTTGTTGGAATTACAGTATGTACTTTTAGTTTCTACCTTTTTTCTCATTACTGTAAATCCGTAAATTACTACATACTATTGAAGCAAACTGCTGATTTTCATTTACCTTCAAGAATTGTTATGTTTTCAAAATGTAAATACTGTAAATCATGTGAAAGAATGTCACTCTGTTCTTTGAAGAAAATATTACTTTGTATGAAGTCACTGAAATTGTTCAAACTGTACAGAAAAGTTAGTATTTTCTGTATTGGTGTTTGATGCTAGTGTTTTTACTCTCAGTGTGTTCTGAGTGACAGTGTGTGTTATCTCACCGAGGGTTGTGCACAGTGTTTGGCTGCATGAGCCTGTTTTGAGGTGTGTGTTAAGAGTTGTGTTGGTTGGAATGGGTTTTGCAGGTGATGTGAACTGTTCAGCTCAAGTGACTGTTGGTATTGCAGACTGTAGTTAGAGTTTTGCACATGTGACTCCAGTTGTGCCAACTGCTGCTTAGCAATCGTAAAAAACTGTAAAACATAACAATTCTTTAGCATAAATGAAAATCAGCAGCTTGCTTCAATAGTATGTAGTAATTTACGGATTTACAGTAATGAGAAAAAAGGTAGAAACTAAAAGTACATACTGTAATTCGAACAAATAATTGAAGGGTTAATCCTGCCTCTCTCTAGCATCAGCCACAGGTTTTCATCAACATCACATCTAATGTTCTCTCTCATGCACCTGGGGAAGAACCAGGTCTGAAACATTTCCAAATACATCATTACCAGCCAGCTCTCATCTTGATTATCCCACAGTTTTACAGTATTGCACTGGTGACCATAACCATGTCAACAATAGCATTTTCCTGCGCATCTGAAAATAAATTTTCTCTTCCTCCTGTTGGGGGCAGCCTTTGGGTCCTGTTGTAAAAATACATTTTACTGTCAAACTTACTGTAATGTACATATGTGTAAATATTCTATAATTGCAATACAAAATAAATTCCTGTAATGTTTTCATTTACTGTAAGGATGTAAATCTCACCTGTTTGAAAGCTGGAAAATTTGCATGACAGATGCCACTGTGGATGCCACTTTGCAGATTGGGTTGCACCCTCAACCCTTCCTCTCTCAATGAGAGACCATCATTCACGACATGGTCTATAAGTTTAGCACTTATATCATCTGAAATAACAGCTCTTTGTCTTCTTTGTCTTCCTCCATGCATCCACCCTCTCCCTGCCACCGTTCTCCCTTCACAAACCTGTCTTCCTTGTTCCATTTCCAAATTTAGTTTTTCTGAGCTCTACCTATATAGGTAGAGCTTAGAAAGACTAATTCATGACTCATATACATATATTTATACATATGTGTGTGTTTGTTTTCACCTACAAGTCTAAAACACCTGCTTAGCCTTTCAGCTGAAATTGCAATCAGCACTGTTTGAAAGGCACAAGGCTGAAATCTATTTTTTGATTGAAATGTTATATAAATAAATATTATATACTATTATATATAATGAAATATTATATATTTTTTGAATGATAACAGTTTTGATTGTGTGGTTCACAGTTTTGACAGCAGTATGTTAGCATTTGAACAAAATGCTGTAAATCTGTAGTGTTGTGCAGGTTGCGGTTAAAGTCATGGGATAAGTGTGTAGAGTTTTGAAAACTGTGTACTAGCAATGAAAATTAGCTAGAGTTTGGTCCACATGAACTGCTGCTGTGCACACTGTAGTTAGAGTTTTGCACATGTGACTACAGATCTGCCCACTACTGCTTAGCAATCGTAAAAAACTGTAAATTATATGTAAACAAATGCTGCAAATTGAAGTTTATTTTTATACTTTTTCACAGACTTTTATTGAAGGTGTTTGACTGTAATAATTTAGTAAATTCCTGTAAAATAACAGTTTATCCACAGAACTGTTAACACTGTCATGTAATTGAAGGTTTTTGATCATAATAATCATAGGAAAGATCCATAAAATAAAATAAAAATCATAAAAAAACGGTAAATGACTGGCAGCTACGGCTGCCAAACAAAAAACGTAAAAAAAGGTAAATTATCTTACTTTAAACACATGTTTACATGAGTTGAAAAAAAAAATGTTTTTTTCACTAAAATTGTTAATGAAAATTTCTGTAAAATTATTGTTTTTGCACTTTATTTCAATTAAGATATTTTACTTTAATTTTCTAGTTTTTGTTTGGCAGCCGTAGCTGCCAGTCATTTACCATTTTTTACGAGTTTTTTTTTTTTTTTTTTTTTTTACAGTTTATTATATCGAAAATGGTACTCCTCAAGGAAGTGTGTGTAGTCCTATTCTATTTAATGTAATGATTAATGACATACTTTCCTAGGTTAGTGCAGGGGTTGAAAAGTCTCTGTTTGCTGAGCACTTTGGAAGAGAGGAAGGAATGTTACACATGTGGTTAAAAATATGCAAAATCCAATTAATGAGGTGGAAAAGTGGACAGATAAATGGGGATTTCGGTTATCAGTGCAGAAAAATCAGGTTATTTGTTTTTCAAAAAAGAGGGAATGTCGTAATATAAGACTACAGTTATACGGTAAACAATTAGAACAAGTAAATGAGATTAGATATCTGGGGGTATGGTTAGACACAAAACTAACTTTTGCAATACATATTCAAAAAATTGTTGATAAATGCAAAAAAGTTTTACATCTATTAAGATGTTTAGTTGGGGTGGATTGGGGAGCCAGACGTCATTCTTTGAAAAGAATATATTGTGCCTTAATTAGGTCAACTATTGATTACAGATGTGTAGCATATGGGTCTGCGTCCAAAACTTTGCTACACAAAGTAGAAATGATTCAGTTACAGGCTTTACGGATATGTTGGATATGTTGTGGTGCTATCAGATCTTCTTCTGTTCCTGCTTTACAGAAATGAATGATATGCCTCTTGATATAAGAAGATTTAAAATTAATGTTGAATTACTGGATTTTGGAAAAAGGACATTTTGAAAATCATCCTATTAAAAAGCTATTGAAAAATTGTTAAGAAAATGAGTCGGCAATGGATGGATTGGCGAAGAAGTAGCCAAAACATGTGGAAATAATAAATATAGAATTGAGCCCTATAGTAGTGTCACCTATTTCACCCTGGTTGTTCCCATTGCCATTGATTGATTTTAATTTACAAGAAATGATTAATGATGAGAATTGAGTAATAGCAAATGATGTAATGGTTAAGCAGTATATTGAGCAGAAATACAATACAGAGATCACAATTTTTACTGATGGTTCTAAAGATCCTAAAACAGGTCGAGCATCATCAACTGTATATGTCCCACATTTTCAAACTAAAATTGGCAAAAGAGTATCTGACCAAGTAGGGATATATACAACAGAGATGGTAACAATACTATTAGCTATTAGGTGGATGGAGGATACTCGGCCAATGAATGCGGTGATATGTTCAGATTCTTTTTCTTCATTATCAAGCCTTATTAGTGGAAGATCCTCAAGACAAGATATTTTATATGAAATCATTTTAAGTATGTAGAGAGTAAATAAGATGGGTATCAAGATATGTTTCCTGTGGGTCCCAGCACATGTGGGAGTGGAGGGAAATGAGGAAGTTGATTATGTAGCAAAACAGGCGCTAAAATCAACAAATATAGAAATCAAGATTCCCCTGAGTAAAGTTGAAGTTAAGACTAAAATCAGAATAGAAATGAAAAGAAAATGGCAAGAACGTTGGAATGAGGAGGGAAGAGGAAGACATTTCTATTGTATTCAAAGTCAAGTAGGGGATGAAAGAGCTAATTTTGACAGTAGAAGAGACGATACGGTTATTGCTAGGCTTCGCCTTGGGCATACGGCTCTAAATTATTCCTTATATAAAATGAACAAACATGAGTCTGGGAATTGTAGACTATGTGGATTAGCAGAAACAGTAGAGCATGTATTATTATGTTGTACAGCTTATGAAACTGAACGGGTGTTACTGTTGGCAATCTTACACTTAAAATACTGCTGAATAACGGTTTGAAATATTCAATGCATTAATGGATTACTTAAGGAAGGTGGATCTGTTTAATAGGATTTAAAAGATAGTGGAATTTTTTTTTCTTCTTCTTCTTGTTTATATATATATATATATATATAAGCAATTAGCTCTTATTTCAATCAATGGTCCACACTCCAGTCCAGTAGGTGGCGGGAATGCACCTGTCGTTTGCTTGCCAACCGCCATAAAAAGCTAAAAGAAGAAGAAGGACAAGCACCAACAGCTAGACACCCTGACATAATACATTTCGAAAATAGATAGGGTGAACTTCTTTTTCATGCCATCTTTAAAATTCATTTCTGAAATTCACTTAAGTACTAAGCCCTTTGGTTTGACAAAATAAACTGGATGAAATGATTAATCTTGAACAATCATATTAATTAACAGGCTACAACCTTGTGTTCATTCGCCTGTGTTGAATTGCTCGATGCCATCATTAATTTCAGTTTGAGAGTTTGTGAGCTCTTATAACTGAAATAGAAACACACATCCATCTTGCTGTCTGTGGAGTGTTGTGGTGAATTTGTAAGAAGGAAAGAAAAAAAAGATTGTCAAAGCCTTGAACTGTCTTGCCTGAAAGGAAAGCGCTATATATGGGTGCAAACCAAATATAGTTCAACCTTCATGAAACAATGTGGTGACAGCATCTATTCATTTGAACTGGAGGAACTGGAAAGCTTGTCATTATCAACCTGAATGGAACCAAATACTGCTAAATACTTTTTGAAGAGCTTGTTTCAGTCAAGCAGAGATCTGCAGGACAAAGAACCCGATGGATTAGCATTGGTATATCTTAACCATACGATCTGATGAGCAACAGGCTGTGGCCACAGCAGATCTTTCCATCAAACCTTAAGGTTATATGTAGTTTTGTTTTTATAATGAAGTACTTTTCTCTTAAGATATATGGATGGCTAGGGTTATTGTCACACAGCACTGTTCCGTTTGGTAGGAGCAAAAAGTGGGATTTCTGATTCACTGATATCACTGAAATAGCTTTCCTTCAAATTCAGTATTATTATTACTATTCATTATTTCTCCAGGCTCTTTGTTTGTATCCTTGATGTGGGCTGCGCTATACTTGGTCTGCTAGCCAGGCAGATGGTTGGATGTTAGGTCTTTGTGCAGCTAAACTATTATTCACCTTTTGACATGGTTTCTCCTACAATTCATTCAGTTTGTGACTTCCAGTTTTATATTGGAATGCAATAAATGGCAGTTCATGCCCTACTTTATAATCCCCCTTTTATGTTATTAATTGTAATAGATCAGGGGTGTCAAACTCATTTTGGTCGGGGGGCCGCATACTGCTTAATCTGATGTCAAGGGGGCCAGACCAGTGAACTCCAAAATTACATAGAACTAACAATAAGTCCGCTTTTTTTGTATTAGTGCATTATATTATAAATTATATTAAATTATAAAAATCTTTAAATTAATTGTCCTATTACAAAATATATTATGAACAACCTACGTAGTATGTGCTATTTCAAAAACACCATTACTCAGTTTAACATTTATTTAAGTGCATTATGCATAAAAAATGGTCTGTTATTTTACAATGATGCAAAGCATTTAGTCACAGTTTTGTGGAACTTAAAAACACTGTCCTGCATGTTAAAATAAATCAAATATCAATTATTTAAAATTCATTTTCCAACTCTGGGAAGCAATTCTGAACACATTGAACGAATTGACTTCACACACTTAAAATCTTAAGTGGCAGCTGTTTAAAAAAAATTTTTTTGTAAAATTTGCAAGTTTATACATAAGTATGTGTGCTTTTTTTATGTAAACAAATTAACTTTATCAATTTGCGAAAACTGCAATTTGCTACAGACCTGAAATCGTTTCTCAAACTCCCTCAGCAACTCTGAAATATTGTCTTTGTACTGCCTCACGTCAGGATGAACGCTTGCTGCACGTAACTGGCTTTCACTGCAGCCTCACTGAACTCTCAGCTTCGGGTGAAAACAGATCGCTTTTTCCTCATACCTACCAACATTTCATTTACCTTCTGTATTCTCAGTTTCCCAATCACCTCCCTGGATAAGAAGAGTTCAATTTTTCTTGAAAAATCCGCCACTTTGTGTCCACTTTTCTCTTTTTTGACAAAGAAATTTCGACGATGAGGTTGCCAGGGACAACAGGAAAGCGCGTAAACTGACAGAACTAAACGCCACTCAGACCCTGAAGCTCAGTGCTGCCATCTGCTGTTAGTTCCGCCGAAAATGAAAATATTTTTTTCCATATTGCAGATTTATCTCCCGGGCCGGACTGAACCCCCTGGCGGGCCAGATCCGGCCCGCGGGCCGTACGTTTGATACCCCTGTAATAGATATTCTTACATCTTCCAAACTGATAACCCAATGTAGTCTCTGGAATGCAAGTTGAGGAATGCAAAATGAATTAGGCTTAATGCACCTGTATTTTGTGTGGGTACACCTGTGTGTGTTTCCCCATCCCAGTCACATGTTTTTGTATTAATCATGCCCTTGTCCAATTTTTGATGTAGATCTTGCTCTCTGTTGTAACTTTTATGGAGAAACTGTGACTGCATTTTCAGCATATATAATTGAGATTTTACCCTCAATTATAGGGTGTCTGGACCTATAACAGCTCAAAGCATTTGTACTGTAGCACTTCATAATATTGGCTCTTAATCTATAAGGCAGGACCTGTTTATAAATGTACTAACTACACAAATCTTGCCCAGTCAGCATCAGCTCCACAGCACCATCTTATGATTAACAAGAGTAATATGGCCACATCAGTGCTCCAGTGCAGAAGATTGAAATATGGATAAAAGTTGCATAATAAAGGCACAATGAAATTAATTGTAATAGATCTCTTTATTATAGTGCATTTATCAGATGTTACAAGATGGGTTTAAAAAAAAAAAAGCTAAAAACAAAAAACATCAGTAAAAGAAAAACATCTGCACACGTTCCTTCCTCCTATTATTTTACAGATTTTTTTGAAATTAAAGCTTCACATCTGAACATAGGATAGCTAAATGAAATCTGAAAGCTAAATACATTTTCATACTCAAGTTCATACACTTTAATTACTTGTCATAGATGATGCTTATTCAAATAAATCTATCTACTACAGTAGATCTGTATCATAACTAAAAGGCCAAGAAAAACATTAGAGTTATGAAACATGAATTTTGGTGACAAACAAAGGGGAAAGAAAACAAATTAATAATGCATTCATGTTGCCATCGAGTTTCACACGAGGTGAAACATCATCTATTCCCTTGTGAGAGGTCAGCACAGGTTTCTTTACAGCAGAATGGTCAATGCTGAATTCCACACTGCAGTTGCCTTTGGAATATGAAGGGAAGCCAAGCATTTGTCAGTTTTGGATTATTAGAAGCGTGTAGAACACATTCTCAAAGCGAACATCTCTCTGCTGGTGCTTGTTTCTATCAGTGACATGTTTCAAAATGGACCGGTGCATCAGGTAGAGCAGCCATCAAAAGATGAAGAGAAATGAAGAAAAGAAAGAAATGTGAAATATGTAAAAGGAGAGGGGGACTATAGCTGGCTGGACGAGTTTGTATTTCAACCAGCAGCCATTCAATGCAAACCATAGAGACAACCACTGGAGCTTGTTGGTGACTCTGGATCAGCAGCAGATTCGCCTGGATGTTCGCCGGGATCTCGTGTTCAGATTACAATAGGGAAACCGAATATATATACCCCAAAAAGCCCTTAGTGGCCTCACCTGAACACTCATGCGATTCTGACTGTACACATGATGCAGGACACCTTGAAAGAGACCGTAATAACAAGAAAATAATCAATCACAACAATAAAAATAAAGAAAAAGAGCTAAAAGAAGAATCACTGGAGTGGGAGCAGCTCGCAGAAGGCCTTGCTGCTCCAGCAGAAGGCGCTCACTCCCTCCATACTCCCACAAACACTCGTCACTTCTGCAGTCACCTCTTACATGCCAATCAAAACACATGTAAGGCTGTTAGTTAGTGCCTGGGATCTGACTTCATCAAACTACAGCGAGATCCAATAAAGCAGACACACAGGGTCACATGATTTCTTCCCCACAGGCAATAGTTTAAGACGTTTTACAAGCGGACTTTGTGTAAACAAAAGGTTTCACAGGCTTGTGCTTGACTGACAGGGAAAGCGAGCTGGTGTTCACATGGAAAGCATCATGTGACGTACCTGAAAACATAAACATGATTTTCAAATAACGCGGAGAAGAATGGATGAAAAACAAATGTCACTTTATTGTCTGATTTTTTTTTCCTTCTTTTTTCCCAACCTGATGCAGGTTACAATGAGTTTTATCAAATGTGGGGTCAAAGGATGGCAACTCACACCTTGTAACATTTTAGTCATGCGTGATTGCTTTAAACATTGGGAAAGGGGAAAAAAAATCAGGCCTATAATCTGGTTTCAGTGTATTAGGTAACAGAAATATTTAACATCCTGGGTCATTCTTTGCGTGCAGAAAACCACGGGGAGAGGAGGGAGAAAAGAGAGAAAGAGAGAACCGTGCTGTACGCTGAGTGTCTATTTTGAAAGGCACAGCAAGGCTACTCCCACCCTCAGTTCACTTACACACACACACACACACTTACTTGCATGTGTATTTTAGACAGCACTGGGCTAAGTCTCTGATGTATACAAGACTGGACAAGAGAAAGATATGAATAAACTGGGCAACCAAGCGAGACTGAAACTAGTGCTGTCACCCTTTACACACACTCATACACACACAGCGCTGACAGAAGAGGAAAAGGTGGAATGGATCATTTAGCGTTTTTAAGCTGGTTGGAGAGCCAGTCGAGCCCTTCGTACAGACCATCCCCGCTTGTGGCGCAGGTGGCCTGAATGTACCAGTTACGATGACGCAGGGAATGAAGGCCTAGCTTATCTGTTATCTCAGCTGCGTTCATTGCATTGGGCAGGTCCTGTAGGAAACACATGGGAAGAGAAATGCTGTCAGTTATTGAGCTTTGTAAAATCAGAATGATACCGATACATTAAAGTCAAGATCGAAAATCACAGTGTCATTGCTTAATAATCACAGTGTCAGTGTTGCTTAATATTTTTGGAAACAGTTTTTTTAAAATATATTCTTCGATTAACTTGGTAAATTTAAATGAATCCTTGCCAAATAGACGAACAAACATATACATGTACACACACACACATATATTTGTATGCATGTCTGTATATTTAAAAAATTATGACTAACTCCAAACCTTCAAATAGTAGTGATGTAAACAAAATCGAGTGAAATGTTCCCAACTTAATTCGGATCAAATCAAATTAGAACTGGATCAATAGCTTATGAATCAGAATCAAATCAGGAAAATTATCAATATCCAGAGCATACATTACATCAGCCATAGCTGAAGTCTGAAAAGGAAACAAATAAGTATCGGGGGCAGCTGATGCTCCTTGAGTTTGGCAAATTATGTTCACTTACTTGTTTGTTGGCAAAGACGAGCAGAACGGCATCTCTCAACTCGTCCTCCGCCAGCATCCTTGTCAACTCCTCCCTTGCCTCGTTCACTCGCTCCCTATCGTTACTGTCCACGACAAATATCAGGCCTGTGAAAGAGACAATGGGAGACTGAGTATGTGCTCAAGAGTTGCTTGATACCTGGTACTCTGTGTATGCATAGATGCTGACCTTGTGTGTTCTGGAAATAGTGCCTCCATAGTGGCCGGATCTTATCCTGACCACCCACATCCCACACCGTAAAGCTGATGTTCTTATACTCTACCGTCTCAACGTTAAAACCTGCAAAAGTAGAAGGGATCCAAGTTTAAAAAAACATTAGCACAAAGACAGAGGGAAAGAAAGAATGAGGGTGAAAGGGCATAAACTGATCCTGTCTCAAAGCAGGGCCCCACTGTAATAACACTACAGCCAGAGGGCAACAAAAACTTTTACCATACACACACGGAGAGCAGAGAAAGAGGGATAAGCTGGACACACAGAGATGGAGAGAGAGGGGAGATGGCTTAAAGTAAAACAGAGTTTTGCTTTAAATTTTCTAAATGCAGGAAAACACTTCTAATGTCTTTACTGATTGATCTCACATCTGGTTGACTACTTATTGATCATTTTTTAAATCCCGATGGAAAAAAGGAATATTTACATAACTAAAGCCACTGAACAAAAGGACAGCACTCATGAGCTGTGTAGACGGCAAAAAACTAGCTCATTTCCCTGAAATTGGGATAACTGAGAAAGAATGAATAGTATATATGAAAAAAGTCACAAACCGATAGTGGGGATGGTGGTGACTATTTCTCCCAGTTTCAGTTTATATAGGATGGTGGTCTTTCCAGCAGCATCCAAGCCCACCATCAGAATTCTCATCTCTTTCTTCCCAAAGAGATTCTTAAAGAGGCCTGCAAACATGTTCCCCATGGTGGCGGATCTGCAGGAGACAACAGAGAGGGTAGATGGGGTTATGGAGCAGATAAATAAGAGAGCCTGAATATAATTAGAGTTTAGTATTTTAAGCCACACTTCAATCTCATTAAAACAACATTTAAACACACTATAGTTCAAAAACAGAGACTGTTATGAAGACAGCACAGCAATTAATTCAGGATCTGACCAGTGTTGCAATATTGTCAACCGAAGCCAAAATATTTGCCAAACACAAAATATTTGCCAAGCAAAGAAAAAGTAAGATTTGGACAGGACTGAAGGGTTCTAGTTGTCCTTTATCAAGCAAAACATAATTGAGGATGGTTTAACAGTGGTAAAGATGAGAGGTGAAAGAAAGAAAAAAATTGGAGGCTTCAAACCCTTCAAAGGGGAGATGCTTCAGCAAAGCACTTAACCAAGTTACTGTTTCAGATACAGGCATCTGCCAAATAATTACATACTATTCAAGTTTTCCGAAAGAAATTAAAGACCCAAATGACTAAACCCACACTTTTTACACAGGAAGTAATAAGAATTTAATTTGCCACGAATGCAGGTTATGCTTTAACCACATCTGAGTGAGTAAACAAGAATAGTTCAAGGCTGATCCACATGTGAAGAGAGGAACGTCACAGTCAGAGAAACAAAAGGCTCAGTGATGAGGATCTACCAGTGGAAAGAAGAGTACTGTAGGAAACCAGACACCTGAGGAACCTGTAAGAGGAGACACACACCCTCTGAATTAATCAGAAACATGGCGAGAGAGCCTGGACCTATCGATTGAGTTACACTCTAATCCCAACTGTAACTCAAGAGTTAAACTACAGTTTGACAATGAGGACATATTCATCCCTATACAGACCGAAGACAGTGAATACATCTCTCCATTCTTGTCTCTAAATGATATGGGATATTTTTGAAGACTCAGAAATTATAAACAGCAAAGCATAACCCCTCCTACATTTGTATGTAGCTTGTATTGTGCTTAATCTTGTCCCGAACACAAATGAGAGTTCACTCAGTGACAAACGCATTCTAAATTATGAATGCAGGTAGTGACAAACACATCTATAAAACTTATACGCAGTGTGTACTAGGGATGAGCGCTTCAACTAATTTGTTAGTCGTTTCAATGGATGTTTAGTAACAGACTAATTGACTAGTCTAAAAGTAAGAAAACCTCAGAAGAGTAAAAAAAAAAATGTAAATATATCATTAATGTATTTAAAATATTTAATATATGAAATAGAAATAAGGTCAATACTACGCGACACGCTTTCCTTCTGGAGTCTCAAAACTGATCGTTTTATGAAGCGAGGTGTATGTGTCCATCGTGTTACACGAGACCATGAGTTTAAACAGGTAAAAAAATTATATGCATTTATATTATGCCAGAATGGAGAGTTTCAAAGACAATTCAAAACAAATCTCTGTCAAGCAACTAATGCTGCAGTGCAATGAATGCCTTTTGTGTCGTTGTTGGGCCGTTTTGGAGGAAAATCAAATGGCTTTTAATGACAAAACTTAAGAGACTAAGGAGATTTTATTGACAACTCTACACAGAGGAGAACAAACAGTGATTGAAGGAGAGCGCAGGGTATAAATACATGACCAAAAATATAAATAAATAAATATTATTTGCTTGTTTTGGCTAGTCTCTCCTAACATCTCGTGCCTGTGATAAATATGGTTACGCTCAGCTCCAGTGAAACGGTTTGACATGACAGTTTACATACAACTTTTCCATCTCCTACTTCAAAATACACCCACACCTCACTCTTCTTTCTAGTGCCCTGCCACGATTGACAGAATAAAAACGCAAGGGAGGTCTGAGGTAAAGATTTTGTTCAGCTCATATTTAAAAAAATAAAAATAAAATTAATTTAAATGTAAAATGTGTAACTGTTTTCCTTGTGTAGTCAACTATTGTTTTCAGTGTCAATATGGTGTGTGCAATGCAAAAAATAAAAATAATTCACAGGGAAAGCAGTAAAAGTCTAATTTGTGTTGCCAAGAGCTTGCAAGCAAATCAGTGAACAAGACTAAGTCCATGAAAAAAATGGAACGCTTTATGGTGAAAATAATATTGTGAGATTCGCTCTGTGAAACCACTTGACATCTCCATTGACTGTACTTCAGTTAAAATTGCTCAAGATAAAGTCTTTTGTCACTGTAATATTTCTTTGGTCAGAATAAAGGATACAACTAAATGGCAATCCAACTTTGAAAAACTTTGTTGGGTCAGTGAACACGTGTCGGTTTTGACTGAGATTTTATGCACAAACTACACATTCTAATTCTGGTTTCCCGATTAGCAGATTTTGACTTTTGAATATACAAAAGATCTGTGCCATTTAGAGAATAAACAGTTACCAGTTTGACAAACTATGAAAAAAGCTTTCCTGTAGCTCAAACAGTGCAGCATGGCACTTGCGACACCAAGGTCATGGGGTCGATTAAAAGGGAACGCAATCTAAGTTGCTTTGGATAAAAACGTCTGCCAAATGGAAATGTAAACAATTCTAAAACATTTCAGGGTTTTGGTTCAAGACGGGCAAGCTTTGGACAACATTTGAGTTGCTCAAGTTGTTCATGCATCATTGGTTTGATCAGAACTGTCTTTCACGCTTGCCTGATGTCCTGGGGCCGTCTTTACTATCCAGCGCTTTTGTTATTGAGTGTCCGTTTCAACACAGAAGGCTCTTTTTTGGTCTCACCTTTTTTGGTCACACCCGGGTGATGATAGCATAAGTGACTGGTCATATTAGAGAATGCAGCAAAAAGTTTACAAAGAGGGACTTCTTCCCCCATGTGTTTTGACCCATCGCTGTTGTAAAGGGAATGATATATCAGCCACCATATCAGCCTTGGCCAATTGTAAAAAAAAAAAAGAAACAAAAAGAACTTAATGACCAATATATCAGCTTTAAAATATGAAGAATTATCGCATCGGCAAAAATTTTCATATCGTTGCATCCCAAGTTGTAAAATAAGGAAGCCAGAACGGTCCAAGACAAGAGCAGCTATCAGCTTCTGTCCTTTAAACAGCAAGACACCAACAGTTTTACAGTTGATTGGACAGCTACTGTCATGACAGCATCATAAGCAGACAGAAACATACATTAGAGGAACTGTCTGTTTTACACGTTGTGTTTTCCAACAGATGCATCGTCAGACTTTTTTTTAGATCGACCACTATCTGTAAGATTTTGGGTTGTAAAGTCTTTAAGTCAACGACATTCCAAAGAGCTCCGGTATCAGCCCCACAGTGGAACACGAAAACATATTTGGATGTGCTGGATCGGCAGGGAATAGAACAGTTTAGCAAAGAAACTGAAAAATGGCTATAGTTTGTGTTTCAAACAAAAATGCAGCTAACATATGGGAGAGACTAAAACTGATACCGCAGTTTCACTCATGATCCAATTATAATGCACTGCAAGATTTTGAACCATGACACTTGCATCAGGATGTGTACCGTACTGTGAGGTAGTTAGTAATACAAAATACATGCACAAAACACAAAACAGAAGATCACAGTACCCAAAATAATGAAACGTGAGCTTGATCACAAGTAAAGATCTGAAGGAATGCACTCTTACAAAAGTTCGGTGCGAGAACACACCCACTGAGGTTGAGAGCATTGTCCTTTGAGTAAAAGGACGAGGTGGGGCTTCAGAATGCAGTGACTCCAGAGTTGAAACAAAGTCCCAAAAGAACTACATAATTCTCAAACTATTCGAAAAACATAAAATAAAGTGGGGGCCACATCAGTGGAAGACATCCCTGCAAATACAAGGAAGTGCTACACACACACACACACAAAACAGATTCTGTGACTTGCACATATTTCCACAGGTTGACTCATCAGTCACTTGGGTTGCATTATGGTCAGTGTGTGCGTTTCAGTTTTTATTTTATTTTAAGAACAGGTAAGAATACGTACAGTTTGGTCAAATAACGGAGGAGAAATGACAAAGATGTAAATTTGAACAGAATCTTAAAAAAAGATCTGCTATAGAGTATGTCAGCCACAAATTAAGCCACATCAATTATTCACAGAAACCAAAGAAGTTGAATTATTGAAAAGAAACGATGAAACAAGAAGCTTTTGCTAATGTTGTTGTAGTAGTAATAACTGCACAATAATCTGTCAGGTGTAAATAAAGCTACAACCTTTCACACATTTCACTGACCTCCGGTTTCACAGACAAGGCTTAAGTCTAGTCCCAGAACAAAATGCATTGAGTGGGTTTAACTGAAAGCAACTTGCTCTGACATAATTAAAGATATGTCAGTGCAATTACTTTGTCTCAAGATACACACCAGTAATATATTGTTTTTTTCTAAGACGTTTATAAAAGCTACTTAAATGTCCTAATTGAACTAAGGTCGAATTCTGGTTTAATCGAAGTACAGTCTGTGAAACCAAGCCTTAAAATCATACCTCAATCAGTCTACAAAGTCTTGATATAAATTCAGTTGATTCCAATAACGAGTTTCAATGACCATGTCTTGGCATTTAAAAACGTCTGTTCTGTTGAGTGAAAGTTTCCTCTCTTTCTTCCTCCCTTCACTGTTACTCACTTTGTCCCTTTGTGCAGCAAAACACCTTTAAAAATCATGCATCAGACGTGATGAGTATTGCTGACTCTTTTTGTTTCCACTGGTTACAACGGAGGGAACTAGTCATGCTGAAACTGAAGGCATTTAGCTTAAATAACATCCCAATTCATACTTAAACAGCAGAGTAACCTTCACATACACAATGATTACAACTACTCTTTAAAAGTTCAGGGTCTATAAATAATACGTACAATTGTCATTTATGTCTGTGAAGTCAAAGCTGAATTTTCAGCATCATTACTCCAGTCTTTGGTGTCACATGATCATTCAGAAATAATTATGAAGCACTTTTTTTGCTAGCCTTTTATTTGTTAATCTGAAAACTTGCTGAAAAAATGGTTTGGAAAGTAGTGCGCTAAAAACTCTAGAGTCTTACTCCAAAAACTGCCTTTCACTAAACACATAGAAAACGTTGTTTGCCGCGACTCCCTGCTGCAAAAATAAACATCCCTAACATTTGGGACATTAGAAAGAATATACAAAAACAAGACCACAATATCTCAGATGAAGGGAGATTAAACGTCCTCGGATGTGATACATGAAGGATGCTTCCCCTACATGAAAATAAAATGATCAAACATCGTAATGGTTAAGGCAACCCATTTATCAGACAGACTAGGAAGTGAGAGCATAACAGAGGCAAGAGAAAAATCACATGACACGGGATCCCATCCACAGTTTCAATGTTGCGACAGACACAGCCAATTATAGCGAGAAATGCTTCCTAAAAAGAAATCAACACGCCAGTCGTTTATAATCTAGGTGACTGGTTGTCTGTGCTACACTTCCCAAATAAACAGCATCAATGCAAGCACACTTAGAAACGATTACCCGACATCAGATATCCTGTTCTACCATCTGACCAGGAACTGAAGCGAGTTAAATGAATCATCACTGACTAAGATTACACTTTTTGATTAAATCGATCCCTTCATACATTACTATCGTCAACTGGATGTTTAACACCCTTTAAACAAATGGAATATATCCTCCCATCACCGTTAAACACAAACGCATCAAAATATATTTGCATTATTAAAAACACTTCGCTGTTCACGAATTATTCATGATACCAATGACTGTATCAATCCTGATCTCGCTTTTCAAAATGCAAACCGCTTTAGATATATAGAGTATGTTGTCGACAATTACACTTCTGGTGAAGTATCCGAAACACCTGAAATACAGCGATAGAAACAGCGTCAGTTGCTTCGTAGAGCAACACCAGAAACGCGGCCTATCAATTATTCATGTCACAGATTACGCACAGCGACTCACTTCAGTCACCGTGATCTATTAGTCTGTTTATTACCGCCATCACACCTAGTTATTCAGCTAGTTAAGAGACAAACTAGATTATAATCGATGTAGCCGGTCAGCAAAGGAGCGGCTCTTAGAGCGAGCGTTGCGTCTCGAGCGACGCCTTGTCGTCTGCTATATGAGCTAAGGGCGAGGTAACGAGATCCCTCTACTCTACTGTTTACATTACTCTGGTCAGGCCCGAGTAAAAATATAATCTGCGTTGAAGGTAAAACGCATATACTTAAAATGAGCGCTGAAAATGTCTGTATATTCGGATAAGTAAGCGCGCGCGCGCGCGCGAACAGGTTATGCAGTTCCACATCAGCTCGGCAAACATCCGTTTGTTAGCATGTTAGCCTCCCTGACTGAGGTGATCATTCAGAGCCCAATTCTCATTTTTTGTAAGCCACACGTGGACGACAGGTAGATTAATAGACCTCTGTAAAACGTACGTCAGAATGACAACGCAAAATCTGTCGTTTCGGCATTATTTACCTTTTGGTGCAGTTTCGCTACAAATTTTCCGGTTCTCCTCCTCACCGCTAAAAACAAAATGGCGTCTTTCTCTATTCCGAGGACGGTGGCGTCATGTGTTCCGCCCTGGCGTAAGTGCTGTCCAATCATATTGTCCAAAGTGTTTGCGAAACCCCGCCTCTTTATTGTCGTCGTCCAATGACCATCGTGGGCGTGAGGGTCGAGGTACTCGTGTACAGGCCGCCTCTTCCCATGCAAAATGAAAGATGAGTCGACCTGAATATGTTTAGCAAATTTATGCTTGTAATGAGATCTTCATTTTATTCGAGCCGCGCTAACCAGAGAGTTCAGTAAATATAAATTAAAAGGATAAAATGATTTGAGGGTTGTGTTAAATATGACAGATTAGCTGCTTCGAGGATTGCGTCGTCTAACATTAACATGTTTGAGGTTACCCTCTAGCGGCAAACATACTACATCGTGTCAGGTGCCCATTTAATAGCCTATGATAATACTATTATTAATAAATAATAATATTATTAATAATGATATAGCATACATAGTGTAGTGTAGTACTTATTATACCATTTGTAATATCTTGTCACACTCCATAGGCATCCTTTATGCAAATACTTAGCAAGGTAATTATAGTTAACAAACGTTAACTTTTATATTTATACTTTTTCATTTAATAATATTCATAACTATAATTACTTTCATTTAATACAATTAAAATGGAGCATATAAAATTAAAAAATTCAAAATATTAATACACACTTAAATGATAGTAAAATTATACTATCTTATTAATGCTAAAACAACACTGATATTTAAAACAAAAATGTAGGCCTAGGCATTACTCCACCAGATGGTGTAATATATTCTCATTATTGATCAACTGAGTTATTCTGCAGAATATAGACAGAATATATATATATATATATATATATATCTATATATATATATATATATATATATATATATATATATATATATATATATATATATATATATATATATATATATATATATATATATATATATATATATATATTCTATGTTCCAGTCAGCAGAGGGGTCTACAGATGAGACAAAGCAATCAATTAACAATCCACTGAAGCACAAAGCTACAACTACTGGCAACTCACTGAATACATTTTGCTACTCTTTTTGTTGTTATTTATTTATTTATTTATTCATTTGAACTTGTATTGCAGGAAAATTTACAAAGTCGCCAACGATGCAAATGTACTGTATGCAAACATAAAAGATGGCTAGCAGGAGAGTCTCCCTTTAAATTAATTAAACAAATTCTATTAATTGAAACCCCCCCCCAAGTTTTATAGGCTTCCAACAAAGGTGACAAAGAAACATGCCTTTTCAAATTCAGACCTGAAAAATCCATAAAATGTATAAATGGACAAATTGTCGGAGAGATAATTTCATTTTAGAAACATAGTATTATAGTAACAGTTCCAAAAGTTTACTTTTTTGTTTTGCAGGTATGAAGAATAACATTCTCAAGGACTAACGGCCTGAAATATGAGTTCATCTAACAACTTTAATATCAGTGGCAGTGTTAGGTTTTACTGTCAACAAGATAAATCCATTTTAATGAATACACATGACATTCTTAAAGTACTTCATATCAACCTAAATGTTATCTGCTGTATAATTGTACAGACCTCCACAGATCCCCCTATTCGAGACTCAAACACTAATGATATAAAGTTGATTGTGTCTCTCTTCAAACGTCTTATTCACATTTTAGGAGCAGATTATGTCTCCACCATATTATTTGGATCGGTCACCACAAGCAGGAAGTGCACCTGGCACACCTACGTCATAAAGGTGGGTGTCTTAAACAAAGAAGGTGACATCATAAGGGAAATGTGGAGCCCAGTTTGTCAGTCACTGATGGAGGCGAGAGGAACTGAGATGAAAGATCAGTCATGATTAGCTCATTATATCTTGTGCTTAGTGATGACAACAGTATCAAAGACGCCTGGGCGTTAATGATGCTGAGGAAATGAGAATGGAGCCACAGTTTGTAAACAAGGTGTTGGAATTGAGCAAGAATAAACAGACACTCGCTATTCCTATACTGAAATCAAAACATTTATGCTGAACCCCTTTAAAAGAATAGTATTTATAACAAGTGATTAAATTATTCATTGTAGGCCTATTTGACATCAGTATGAGATATCAAGACAATATGAAACTAATGGAAATGTCTTATTTTCACACACACACACACACAAAAACACTTTATTAACTCTCTGAATAAATGAAAATAGGATTAAAACATAAGAAATTAAAGTATCATATGTGCTGAAACAGCTCATATCACCTAATCGATTTGTGGTGTTGGATGGTTAAATAATTGTCCATCCATGTCTTCCACCATCCATGTCTGCACCTGCCAATCTGTAGGGAAATTAGAATCGTTTCCTTGCATGGCAATAGGCGGAGTAAATGACTGATGATCCAATAAATTCGGCGCTCATGCCTCACCCCTCTCGGGACCGCGCCTCTCCAAGGGCTGCAATGAGTTTCTGCCCCTTTAAGAAGTTACTCTGTCCAGCACAGCTGGGATTTCAACAAGGACAGATAGCGCAATGAAGAGCAGCGTCGACCCGTCATCATGTGCACCGGGCTTCCAAGGACTGCCTGTCCGCTGCGACTTATTGCCCTCTGCATCCTTCTCTCCCACGCAGCAGCCTATTTCGGGTCAGCAGAGCCTTTTATATCCTCCATCTTTTCTGAATTCATGGAAAAAGCCTCTGAGTGAATTATTGGTATATTTGACATGGAATAGAATCATTTGAAGTGGTGTCAACAGGTGGAGATGTTTGCTGATGTTGGATATCCCGTGCGCAATTACGCGTGTCTTGTTATTGCTTTGTTATGTTTAACAATCATGTTTAAAACCTACATTGCAGGCTGTCTTGTTACAAATAATCACACTATGCAGTTTGAAATAATTATTTTAAGAACGTGGTGTTTTAAAATGATCTCAAATTAATTATTTAACAAAGAAGCTAGTTGGCTTCCTATCAAAAAGTAACCAAAATTAGATTTTAATTGATGTATTGTAATTTTGTTAAACATTAATTTGGCGAAGGTTTTGCAATAGTGTGCTGTTCGGGCCGATTATTGCCTGAGAGCAGCGCAGCTTATGGATCCAGATGTCCTCCGATGGTTTGGCACCGCGTCCCTCCCTTTGCGCTACCTGATCATTAAGATCTTTCTGGCTTACGCTCACAGGACGTTGCCCCACTGGTGTTTATATAAAGAATCATATAAACACGTAAAAACACTCTCCAGTGGGGTTTAATTAAGAGTGCTTATTAAAGATAGTTCAGCGCCACGGTCGTTTTTCCAAAATCCAAGAGCGCACAGACTGGGGAAATAACGCGCGTAGTTTCTGTGCGTTCTCTATTCAAACAGGACTATTCAAATCATGTGTTTAAACATATATTCAAAGCACGTGTGCATCACTGGTGCATTATAATACTAGTGCGTTTGCTGTATTTGAGTTTTCAAAACATTGTGCCAAATTTGACATCAATCTGAAAACTTAGTGGAAATTGAAATGAGAGAAATTCAGTTCAAATCGAACAAAGATATTTATTATAAGAATGATTCAAATAGTGTCGCCTGTCTGATGTTGTAAAAGTTTTTGAAAGCTATAGTTGTGTGTGTGTGTTAACATCCAAATTATTCACATTAAAAGTAGCCTAAATGAATGTGTTAACTCTACTGTAGTTTTAGTGACTGTATTGTGTATGTTGTCGTTAGGCTTACAGGTCGCGAGCCCTTGGTTTTTCTGCCCGGTCCATTTGCCAACGAGCCTCCGAACGGTAAAGCGCACCTGAAGCAATGCGAGCAGATGACTCTGACGCGCCGGCAAAAGCGACTGTGCCGGCGGGAACCGGGGCTGGCGGAGACTCTGAGGGAATCTGTCCGCCTCAGCCTCCTCGAGTGCCGCTATCAGTTCCGCAACGAGCGCTGGAACTGTAGTATGGATGGCCGTGGAAGCCTTTTAAAACGAGGTACGATAGAAGACTCGCCAGGTGTTTTGAAACTAATTTGAATGTCTGTGAAATATGAAACAAATATTAAGTGTTATTAACATTGTATTGAGTAAATAGAGTAAATGTAAAAAAATAATAATAATATATAATAATATATATATATAATTATTATTATTTTTTATTTATTTATTTTTTTACATTTACTCTATTTACTCAATATATATATATATATATATATATATATATATATATATATATATATATATATATATATATATATATATATATATATATATATATATATATATATATATAATATATATATATATATATATACGCCTTTGTCATAGGCATGATAGGCTTGACAGACATTTTATTTTAGCCACTTTATCGCTCAAGGTCATGAAATTACAAGTTGTTTTGTATGGAATTCTTCATCATTTTCCCATCTCAAGAGAGTCTAATACGTTGTCTAAAATTCGATAGATAGATAGATAGATAGATAGATAGATAGATAGATAGATAGATAGATAGATAGATAGATAGATAGATAGATAGATAGATAGATAGATAGATAGATAGATAGATAGATAGATAGATAGATAGATAGAAACCAAAATAATAAATTAGGCTAATTAAAATTAGTTTGGGAAAATACGACATAATCTAAGGCAAAAGTAAATACTGGGAAAAATGAACATAATAACTGGCATCAGCTTTTTAGTGTTAAAGTCATTGTTTACCGTTCATGCATTTTGGGATAGTATTAAATAAATAAATATGATTAAATTTAGAGTTTAAACAAAACACAATTCTACAATTTGCTGTTTGGTAATCTTAAATTAGCAAGTGCTACTTATATGACAGAAAAGGAAATGTTTTAGTATTAACAACAATACAGAAACCTCCATGTAGTGGCTGTTTCCAAACGGACATGTGCGTAATGTGCAGGATGTGAATGTTAAAGCCATGCGTAGGTCAGTCCGCTGGTAATTAGGGACTTGGGAAGCGCGGAATCCCTGTGCGGTGAGGCCTCGCGGGGCCAGTTTAAGTATTTTTATCTCGCGGAAAAGCGCCCAGTTCTCAGAGGAAAAGGGCGGCGTGATCGCGCGCTTTCATCTGACAGAAAACCTAGTCAAAATAATAATTAATTGGATCAAAATACACGCCTTGTCTCAGCTCTGATCTGAGCAAACAATAAAAATTAGGAGGTTGCAAGGGGTGGGGGGATTATGGTTAAAGGTTCATGACACAACACTGCACTTAACACTTAATAGGAAAAGTTATAGGTTATTAGGAAATTGCAATGTGAAATTAGTACTCCTGGAAATTTACTTTGGAAAGATCCAATATCTCTGTTATTGAGGATATTATTTATTATGTTCATATATGGACATTTATTTATTATATAATTTCCCCCTTATATTGTCAGTTACCAGTGCTGTTATAGAAATCAAATATGATTCATTTATTATTTTAGCTAAATCCTTCCAATAAAGTGCTTAATATTTAGCTTGTCATGTCAGCCCCATGATGCAAAAATCAAACAGCTTTTATTGTGCTAATACAGTTGACATGTAATGTCATTTCAGTTTAATACTATTCACTTATTTAAGTGTAAAAAAATTGATTGTGGACAAAGCAGGCTCTATTAGCAGTTTTTGCATAGTGCTCATTATTAAAATGCATATATTTTCATCAGGTTTTAAAGAGACAGCCTTCCTGCTTGCTGTGTCATCAGCAGCCCTGTCTCACGCCCTGGCCAAAGCGTGCAGCTCAGGACGCATGGAGCGCTGCACCTGCGACGATTCTCCTGGTCTGCAGCACCGCGAGGCTTGGCAGTGGGGTGTGTGCGGAGACAATCTGAAATACAGTACCAAGTTTCTCAAGAAGTTCTTGGGGCAAAAACGAGTCAGCAAGGACCTGCGTGCCCAGATTGACTCTCACAACATTAACGTCGGCATCCGGGTAAGATGCAAAATATTACAACTATTGTCATGGTACATGGTCCAAAAAACTGGTATTGGCATGGTTGAAAAACTATTTAGCATTTTTCATACTTTTTCAGTGATATAGTGGCTTTATGTGATAAAGGGACCTTTCAATCTCCTCCAAAGCTCGTTGTGTAGAAGAGCACCTCTGTAAGGGTTAATTTCTTTCACACCTTCCAGTTCTCTCTTGGCTGGCGGGTTGCGGTCTCCTAGTTCATTGTAGCCCAAAGGAGAGTTTGAGCCCAAAGCGAGTGGGGTGAGGCAGGTAGATGAGCAGGTATTGGCCAGCTCTCTGGAGCCAGGTGTTCTTTCCCCTGGTCCAGGCATGACAGCGCTTGCTGTGGGGGCCCTTTTCAAAATTAGAGGTCTCCCTATGAGGGCGATTATACAGAGAGAAGGCCTCTGTAATATACAAGCATTTTTTCCACCTACTGTATGCCTCCCAATCGACCAGTCTCACTGCTGCCGCTGCCGCCGCCGCCGTCAACCAGACTTTCATAAAACCTCATAACATCCCTCAAAACAATCCTGTTACCAGGAGACTGGTAGCCTCAGGGAAAGACAGAGGGAACGGAAAAAAAGGGAGGGGGGGTGGGGTTTACGAGGTTCACAAAAAGAGTAAGAAAAGAACGGCTGGACAAACTCGAATCTTATCTTATCAGTCTCCGGTTTAGTTGTTTCCCACAATTGACACCTCGGGCCACAGATGGCGGTTAACAAAAACAAGCAAAGGTGGTTGAGCTCTTGTTATCCCCTCCCCTTTCAGATTCTCTCCATTTCCTCGCTTCTCCTTCTCTGTATTTCTCAGGTGGCCGTGGGGTGGGAGTTCATACCTGTGTAGGGTGGAACACCCCCATCGACTATTTGACCTCCCCATCTCGCCTTGGGCTCTTTTTGATAGACAACCTCCTCTGCAACGTGTGAAATCAAAGAGAAAGAGAAATAGATCAACAGCAAACAAGTAAACTGTATGATTTGGTTCTGAAACTCAGCGACACAATACTTTGAAATATTGAAAATAAAGAGAGAGAGAGAGAGAGCAATGGAACAAACATGGAAATGTGTTGATTGGAGTATGGATCAGGGATGGTGGACTTCAAGAGGTGCAGGTCAGAGTTGAAAGATGGCTAGCTCAGACATTCCCTCTTCATCCGTCATCTACACCATGTCAACTGGATTTTTTCGTTAGCTCATTGCAACTTATTTTCACGTCAAGAGCAAAACCGTAGCAACTTATGATTAGTAAAGAATCTGAATTAGAAATTTGATTCACAGTAAATTTCAGGCTTGGACTTTGCACCAAAGCTTATATTTTTTTGGCTGGCACGTTTCATCACTTGACAAAAAAATTCTATAGTTCTATAGGAATAAAATCTTCATTACTTCCAAATATTCACAGGGAATAATCTGATCTTTATATAATATATCATAATCCTCTCTTTTGTCTCATTTTCACAGGATCATAGTGTTGTATTTAGCATACTATGTTCATGTCTTTGCCTTTTCTTTACCTATCAGGCGGTGAAGAGTGGACTTAAGACTACTTGCAAGTGTCACGGTGTCTCTGGTTCGTGCGCTGTGAGGACGTGCTGGAAGCAGCTCTCCCCTTTTCAAGACACAGGCCATCTGCTGAAGTACCGCTATGATACGGCTGTTCGAGTACACAGTGTCACCAACTCCGCTACGGGGGAAACAGAGCTGGCGAGCCCTCGTCGCCATAGCAACACGGTTCCCCGTCCGCGTCCCACTGAACTGGTGTTTCTGGAAGAGTCGCCGAGCTTCTGCAGACCATCACGCTACTCGCCCGGGACTGCCGGCAGACCGTGCTCCAAGGACACCAGCTGCAGCAGCCTGTGCTGTGGACGAGGCTACAACACGGCCCTCCACCTCACCACCCTCTCCTGCCACTGCCAGGTCCGCTGGTGCTGTCACGTAGAGTGTCAAACCTGCCTCAGAGAGGAGGAGGTCTACACCTGCAAGAAACATTGATTGACCGAGTAGGAGAAGAAGAGGCAAGAAGGAAACTGAGTGGAAGAAGCAGAAAGTGAGGAAGGTTGGGGATGCATCTGCTAGTCAACTAATGAGAGATTTGGAAAGGTTTGTGATCCAAGTTGTGCTAAAGGAGAAGATTGGGAAAGGATGACCTGTCAGTCTTACCTGATCCAGAATGGCTTAGATGAGATGGCTAAATGTTTGAGCGTTGCTTAGTCAAACTCTGGGCTCCCACATAGAGTTCCTAACTAAAGTTCAGGAGGAACATTTTCATTTAATCTGACCAATTAGCACCTGAACAAGAGTATACAAGCAACTGCTTACCTCTGTCTTTCAACAGTTCTTCTGTCATCCTAGTCATTCCATCACCCCAACTTCAGCTTTTTGGTCGGTCACCAATAAAACCAGTCCTAGGGGTGTATTTTATGGCTTTGGTCTGTCTTGAACCCTCTATGGACACCAAGCCAAATATATATACCTTCTCTTCATTAAAGATTACTTGTGAAACCCGGGCATTGTCCCAAGAGCATTTGTGAGATGAGATGCTTGACCAGAGTAAAATTGCTCTTCTGCTGTCAAGGAAACAAAATATGACATTCCGTATGTTTCCCAGCTTCTCCCAAGAAGTGGAGGTTTGAATTGAACCAGACTACTCTTTTCTTCTGCAATGATAAACCAACTTCAGCGGGAAGGCTGTTTTTTGAACAGTCTGTGTTGCTTGCATATGGCAGTTGTCTAGTGAGATGGTGGTCTGCTCACTTACAATTCTGACTGCTTGTCTCTTTACCTGCCTATAATGTATATCTCTCTATTGCTCTGAGAGTCCACATATGGCTTCAAAATATACTGAAAGTATGAAGCACTTAAGAATGCATTTATTTGTGAATATAATTGTAGTCTTTTATTTGTGAGAAAGAAAGTACTTTGTGTCTGTTAAGATAGTTGTGTTGTCATGCTGAACATAGATATATTACAAATGGGTCGGGAGGAATACAGGTAAACTGGAATTCTATTGGGACACAGTCTGCTTTCATAGACTTTTAATGAATGTTAGAGCAAGTTATATAATCAGAATTGTTATGTCTTAAATCTTGAATGGCCATTAAATGGCTGTATCTGGTAATACATAGGAATGTATTTATTGGAATTAGAAAACTGCTGCACCAGTTTCAAGTATACTTACTGGTGTATTCCAGACTGCATTTTTTTTTGTTTAATTTGCCACATTGCTGCATTATATCCTGCTTTTCTATGCAAAAGTAAGTCACAAATACAAGCATTAGGGATCAACTAGAACAATGTGTCATTACAGCATGACCCAAACATAACCTCCCTCTACAGCTGCACACAGTGTGTGCAAACATCTGGGTTTCTGAGTGTGTAGTCTTCGCTATCCTATCAAGGGCAATGAGAGTGAGTATGTCCCATCCAGAACAAAGGAAAACATCTCCTACCCTCGTAAGCAAAGCTCTCTGTCCTATAAAGTCTGCAAGCCCTTTCATGTGTGTGAAGCCTTTGATAAAGTCCATTCCAGTCCCTTATTAGCCCATTACCAATCAGAAGAAAATAACAGTGCTTTTTTTCCAGGATGTGCCAGTTGAAAGTTTGCTGGATTCCCAATAGTGGCTTAAAAAAACAAGAGAAAATCCTAGTAAGCAACAACAACAACAAAATACATTATTTTTTTCAGCTCGATTTTTTTTGCGCAACTCTCAACAGATTTGTTTTTACTTTTTAGTTTTGTTTTGTATGTACAAAAAAACACGTTTTCACACAAATTGCAAATTGTTTTTTGAAAGAGACCAAATATGAGTGGAAATGTTGTATTGGTGAACTGCACATAAAGGCAAAGTATTACTAATTTTCTTTTAAAACATCACATGCATTTCTTTGCTTAGCAATAGAAGTGAGCGTGAGCATGTACGTGCCTACTTGTGTGTGTGAGTGTGTTTGTGCGTACATGGTTTTTCTGGGAAGGGAGAAAACTGCAGTAAAATTGGCCACATCAATCAAGTGCAAGAAAGTCCAAGCATTCAGTGACATGCCATTCAACTGAAGCGTTTGTAATGTGAAAAACACATTACAACTCGACTACTCTGACTACTTGAAATTCATATACATATGGTATGAAAGCTTTCACCTAATCCATTCATTTTCTATGAAAGAGACTAAAGAAAGAGAGATTTCACACTGAGTCAGCACATGCAAATACCTGAAACCCCAACAGCGGCTGTGAAAATCCAAATGAGATTGTTCCCTTCTGAGTGTTCGTTCATATTAGTGTATTACACCTGTGTTTCTCTGCTGCAGTTGCTGAAATGGTAACATTTATATCATAGACATCCATAATGAAACTTCTTGTTATGGAGTCTATGTGTTTATTTGTGTTGTCAGCTTTAACAATGGACTGTTTCACCTTGTGATTTCACGCCGGGGATTTTTTTCTACTACCTCATCCGGTCTATGGGGGAAATTAAATACTAAGATGTTATTTTTTAAATCTTACTAGATATTTAAGACAATGCTTCTTTTAAAATCTTTATCCTGTCATACAGATGCATTTACTACTTTTTTTTGGCAATTGTGACCTATTTCCTTATTTAAGAACCAATTTATCATATTAAAATAAAATAATACATTTGTAAAAATGCTGTTTAACATTTGTCAACATATGGTTTAAAACTGATTTCCTTTCTGTCTCTTGCATTCTCTCTTTCTCTTTCTGCGTTTGAGGTCGCACACCTGTTCAGAGCTCTGCACGCAAGCACCTGCTCTCTAGTTAAATCACAGCTAATCATGGAGCTGATAGATCCTGACCTGCAGTATTTTCCTGTCACTACTCTCAATCTGAGCCTCCTTCTCATTTCACTCACCCAAAACATATACAAATAATTGAGCTTGCACACAATGATTTACCACACTACACGTGCACCCACACAAAACCTAAATAATGGACACTGGGAATCTGGCATGAGTTAAGTGAGTGTCTAGACTTGAGTTTTTCAGTTGCTTTGAAATACTTTAGCTTTTCCAGTAACAAGCTACTTTATAAAACCATTGCTGTTTTTAATGTCTGATCTGAGAGAATAAACTGACTCAACAGTCCTCTATCCCTCTCATATGTGGCATAGTTAAAGGGTTAGTTCACCCAAAATTTAAAAAACGTGTCCTCAGTTACTCACCCTGAGACCCGTAAGACTTTCATTCTTTGAAACACAAATGGAGATATTTTAAACGAAATCTGAGATATTTCTGTCCCTCTACTGACGGCTTATGCAACTACCACTTTGTCGCTTCAAAAGATCATAAAGAGAATGCAAAACTAATCTGAAGAGACATTATTGCTTTATATGAACAGATTGAATTTAGGCTTTTATTCACAAGTAAACATTGATCAACGAATGTGTTGAGTAACAGATGTGTTGTGTAAACCTCATTGGTTCTCGGACATCAAGCAAGTATGCTTGAGTTTCCGTTTACCACATCTGATGTGTGCTGTCACTCACATGAGATCACAGCAATAGTAAACCACAATCACCCATCCATCCAATCAATTCCTGATGGACAAAATAAAATACTGCCCTACATTTTTTTTCCCGCTCAAATGCACGTATTACAAATATTGCAACTTCCATTTTGTGTGCTCTTTATCAGCCCTTAACTCTAGTATTTAGACATGTAATTAATTCTGTAATTCATAATGGTCCACTATTATATATAGCCTTGGAAGTCTGAGTCATCTCTTATATGTTGGGAAGTCCAATCCATTCGAGTAAATCAGTTCATATAGAATGCACAAAGTATTCACCATTTCCAGTTCCAATATTATGTATGTTTTCAACTCAGTTGTGTAAATAATAGTGTTTTGGCCGTATTTAGTATACATTTTTTACCAGCACAAATTTGGTACTGACAGACTAAATTAAATTGTTTATTGATCGTAATCCTTCATTGTTTTTCACTGAAAACAAAATTATTACACTATTGGATTGTTTTATTTATCAATTATAAAAGCATATTTCCCTCTTAAAGGGTTTGTTCACACAAAAATGAAAATTATCTCATAGTTTACTCACCCTCTTCCTTTTTGCAAACATAATCAGAGTTATATAAAAAGAAAATCCTGGCTCTTCCAACCTTTATAATGGGAGTGAATACATACTCCAATCCATCCTTTAAAAAATCCATACGGCTCCAGAGTGTTAATAAAGATCTTCTGAAGTGAAGCAATGCAAAAAATATCTATATTTATAAAATTATAAATTATAAACAGCCACAACGGCCATTTGCGGCCATACGCCATTACAGTTTTGGGTGAACTAACCCTTTAACTATTGTCAAGATAGTTTATTTCTTTTAGAGCAGCTAACTCTTCAAAAACAGTTTGACTTCAGAACTCTTGCAAAAGTTTGAAATATTTCCACAGCATTGGAATGCCCATCATACATTAATTATTAAATATTTATTAGCTAAATCTGGCTAAAATGTGTCCAGTCACTGTCTGGGTCTTGTGATATTCATAAGCTGACTCATCACAGAACTCATGCAGACATACATAGCACTTTATTAACTGAACATCAAGCATGCGTGTGTTGCTGTGTTTGATGTGTGTAGAGGTAATAGCCCTAATAAGACTCTCTCATTCTCTGTTAAGACGTAATGAGAATAATAGTTGTGCTCCATCAAACAAATCTGTCCTTTCACTGTCTGCCCAGATTCTCAACCCAGACCTCATCTAATGACTGTTTATCAGTACTTACCTTTATTAAAGACACACAGAAAAAGGTTGGAGGTGAAGCAGGCCAGAGATCTCATGTTTACAAGACAGCAGCCACGTCATGTGGCGGCTTTGTGAATAAAAGCTGATTTGGTACTACGGCAAAGTCTGAAAAACAGTTAACTTAAGCCTTGTTGACTACATTTACGCACACACACACAGATGCACGCATGCTTCAACAAAGGAATTTCTATCCCTTGGGGCATTTCAAGGAGAGAAAGGTAAAGTTCAGACAGAAGGGAGGGATGAAGAGTGAGTGAGTGAGCATATGGATGAATAAATGAAAAATGTGCAGCAGAGAGATGGCTAATGTGAATAAGTAACTGTTTGGCATTGGTTTCACACAGAAGCAAGCCGACTGCAGATGGATATGCTGCTGGTGAACCGCAGGGGGTCTGTGAGGGATGATACAGAACTAGTTTAATAATGAATCCTAAAGCCTTCATTTCCCCAAAGCCCAGCGTCCGTAGCCTTCTTCTCACGCACTCATCCCCTAGAGAGAGACTGCAACGGGGAGAGAGTGTGTGTGTGTTCCTCAATAAGTAGCTTTGATTTGTCTATATTCATCCTTATGATTTATCATCTAAGTGTTTTTGTCTTTCTGTTGCTGCATATTTAACTATTTATGATTCCAGCATGTTTTAATTTGATCAGAATGTGTGTGTGAGGTGTGTTTGGTCAGTGAGGTCAAGCAGGTGGGTCTGTTCCCCTCTGGGGACAGGACACTTTATCTGCCATCTTTCAGTCTGGACAGAAAACAGACACACGTCGCATTAAAAATACCAGTTGGCTCTTTGAAAAATAAGAAGAAAATTAAATCTTTAAATCTAAAATTAAATTTCTGTTTTGTAATTTTCTAACACAAAATTATATATTTTGAGAAATGTTACACTGAATATCGTATTTCTTAAAATGATGTGTTCCAGAGAAGAAAGAAAATCAGACAGGTTTGGGGTGACATTTGTTTCTTTAAATATGTTGATCATGTATCATAGTGTACATTTTCATAAATATTATTTTCTGTTACTAAGCAAATGTCCTTTATCCTTAATGGTTTACATAGTTTTACATTGATTACTGGTTTATGCGTTACTTATTGGCTCCTTTGCCTTGAGCAAGAACACATTTCTATGAATTTGCTACCTTATGTTTAGCTATGCACCCTACAAGATCAACATATGAAATATGAACGAGAAGAAAAAGAGAATTGCAGAAGGACAGAGGAGTGTTTTCGTTTGAAAAGACAGGGAGCAATGTAATAAAAAGGTGTTGTCTGAAAAGTTTCTGTGAGTGAGTGAGCGAGTGAGAGAGAGAGAGAGAGAGAGAGAGAGTGAGAGAGAGAGAGAGAGAGAGGACGATGGCATAGGGTAAGAATTTGGGAATTTGAAATGAGTAATGTTATTGCTCAACCCACATCACAAAGCCACGGTGCCTGGAGCTATGACAAGCTGAGTGCATATCTCCATTCCTCCATCCATCCCTTCATTACACCATCTCTCTGTACTTTTTACATTCTTTGTCCCTTCATTTGACCAACTGTCTATAGTGATACTGTACCTGTTTTAAGTTAAATATTTAATCTCTAATATATGCCTATTTAATAATGCAGGTAAGGGAATTGGTCGATAGAGCAATTGCTGTTTGTTGTTGTGTGGTATATATATTTTATTTGTTCTATGCTTTGTTATTATTTTATTTACCGTAGTTTTTCTGGACAGCACTTTAGTTTCCACATTGTGAAGTTGAAAGTGCTTTATAAATAAAGGTGGAGTTGAGTTGATTTAACAGCACATTCTTAAAATAACATTTTGGTTTAACTTAAATAAGTTTTATTGAAATTAAAATGTTTAGTTAATACGATGTAGAGGTTGGTTTAATATATAGAAACTCTAAATATTATGTTATCTGAACCACATTAAGTTGATTTGACAGAAGATAAAAAGTTGTAATAACAAATCATGAAAATAATTGTTTACAATGTGGGTGAAACAGCAGCGATGTTGTAATACACTTGATTTAAATACTTCCGCACATGCACATGAGGAAACTTGTGTATTTACTAGCTGCAATATCAACAATATATAAAGAAAACATTGCGCCCAAATGTTTGGCAAACTCTTTAGAAGATATCACTGAACATTTATTATTAATCCATTGCAAAAGTAAATCTTTGGTATTTATTTAAATTAGACAAATCTAACATAATTTTAATCTTTTATCTGTTATTTAACAAGTGAGAAGTCACTAACCAGTTTTAAATCCTAGTTGCGCCGATGGAGAATGTTCTAACACCACATTTGCCCCACTATTAGAACTAGGCTAGTCCATGCAGTTATTGATGCATGGTATATATTGGTATATTTAACTTTCTATTGGCACATAAAATTTATATTGAGAAACCATGATAAACAAGACGATTCAGAAATTATTATTTCCAATTCATTTGTTTTTCAATGTCTTAAGGTGTTTCTTCATCTATTTGCCTGCATTGACATTCTACATAGCTGTGTTTTGCAGTATGTTCATTGTTATACATACAATTATTAAATTTGGAATTTCTACAAAAATGTAATGATCTCATATATTAAAAAAATTGTCTTTCACTGTAAACCCTAATGTTGTCTTTTACTCAATCAATCAAGTAATCTTGACTAAACATTCATTTTAATTTTGAACCTAAAACTCCAAAATATATGTTTAAATTATGTTTATGTATTTTGTAGTTAAATAAAATTTCAAGTGTTATGAACTCAAAATCATGATGAATTAAAATAGCTCACGCAGGTCTTCCTTTGTTGTGATTGGCCATGTAAGGAGTTCTGCATGGCAACAACAGAACTAATGCTCTGATTGGTGGATATTTTCAAACTGCGGTGCTTTTCACCTGGTCTGAGGGAAGTTCAAATCAAGACGGGACTTTTCCATCATGAGAAATCTTCAGGTCGGTCAGTTAAATTATGTAGATAAAGTTATTTTTGTGTGATATAAAATTGGAATGTTTAATTATATGTTATAATAAAACCCAATGTAGCTAAAAATACAAATGTTTCCCGGTGAACATTTGCTAACGTAGCAATATTTTCATCAATGGTTTTGTGATGGTATAGCTGGCATATCAAATTATTCTTTATTAATATTGAAAAATATTAGTTAATAAACATTATCATTGTTCAATATTGCGTTTCTGTGAGAAACAGGACAGCTTCATATGAGAAAATTAGTGATGTCACTATTAATTAACAATAGTTTCATCATGATTTTGTTTCATATTTGACTTGTGAGAGTCTTAATCCTTTATTTCTGTGCAGGGAAAAAAACATGGCAGCTACTGCTAAAACCAGCAGTAAAAGTGATAGGATGCCACCTTTGCAATAAGTCGGTTTGTGAAATTTCATCCTTGCTAGACATTTTACAGTCAACTATAAGTGTAATTATTGGAAAAAGGAAGATTCTTGAAACAGCAGCCAGTCGGTCTTGAAGTGGAAGACCACATAAGGTCACCAACACTGCATTAAAATTTAATATCAGCACAAAAATGGGGCTGAGAGAGGCATAGTATGGGTCTGGAAACCCCTTCCATGAAGCTCTCACCACAGGTTTTGACTCAGATTTTGAACAGTTTTATAATGACAGTGAAAAAAATCTGAAGTATTTCAGTTGTGTTGTGGCTTGCTTCTGCAGTGTTAACTTACATTTGCTTTTTTGTGCTATTTTCATGTGTTGTTGAATTTTCTACTGGGCTATCTTACATTCTCCTGTCATGAGTGCCTCAAACATGGATAGATGTTATTCTTATATTCACTGGGAAACACCTGTTCAGCGTTATCGCTTCAAATGGACCAAATCTAGTACAGTACAAAACCATAAATGGAAACTAGCAATTGCTTACCATGCATAATATTGCATTGTTTTTAATGGCATCGGCTGTAAAAACTGTAGAAAAGTCCCAGATCACTTTTCCAAAATGTGGTGAGCATTGGTAATGAGTGCCACCTGTGAGCCACCAGTCTCGTATCTCACGGAGGAGCGGAGGCATAAAAGGAGGAGCGACGAGAGAGGACCAGGCTTGGACTTTATGTTGTGTGCTTGTGTGGGCGGCTGTTGTCCTTGAGGGGCTGCCGCCAGTACTTTTATTTTGTATTTGATTTGATTTCACATTAAAAGTCTGTTGAATGTACGCCAGTTCCTGCCTCCTTCCTCCCTGAACAAAAATGTTGTCTGGAGTTTTTTGTCAACTGAAATTTCTTGGAAAGACATTTTTTGCAGTGCTTCAGAAGCAGAACAATTCAAAAACACTTTAATGATGATCAAAACATCAAAGATGGTACTGCTGTGAATAAGGTCTATAGGGATCGACTCCATATTAATGTCTATGTATTTTGAATGCAATGTCCCTTTTGGTGTAATGGTCAGGTGTCACAATACTTTTTTCCATGCTGCGTAAAAACAAATACTGAAATATTTAATAAAATAAGTATTATACATCTTGATTTCAGGGTGACTTTAAAGTCAGCATGAAAGGAAAATTCTTTTTTCTAAATGCACATTGTTGATCTTATTGTGAACGTTTTTACATGTTTCTAATTTTGAACTTGTCATTTTTTGACAATGTCAGTACTTGATCTTCTAGTGAAATGGCAGACTGGTGTCGTGAAGTTCACTTAAAGCCTGACACTTTCAAACACCTCAAACTCAAATATTTTTCAGTAAGTATATCTGTCACAGTTCATGTATTCATTGACTCCTCGTTCTGCATGTGTTTGACTGTGTGATGATTGTGGGAGGCATGATTTCTGATCACTCCACACTCATTCCACACACCTGTTGATCATTACATCCTGCCTTTATCAATCCTCCACTAACTCCCTGTGTTTGTCAGCTGGTTATGTGTGTACCAGTTTGTCGGATCTTCCGGTCCAGTGTTTCTGTTCCCATGTCCGTTTCACTCACTGGGATTCTGCACTCACCGATCTGTCCACTGGGTCCCTGCCAGTCTGCATATCATCACTGTCTGGACTCTGTGTCAACTCAAATCTACTTTGCACTTGCTATTGAATCCATCTTATTCTGATTTCTGACAATATCACAAAATGAGCAATTAGATATGCCGCTACTTCTGCTTTGTCACAATTTTAAGAGTGAGTGATTGAGCTAGGAGTAAGTGAATGAGGAGGAAGTTGTTTCTTTCGATATTTAGTGGGGGGAGGAGCTTGTTTTGGTCTACAGTCAAAGACACTATGAAAAATTACACATCTTCTTAACCTGTTTTGTTCAGCTCTGCAACACGCTCGAACACACACACACAACCAACCACTTACAATTGGTTACAATTATTATCTCATGATCCTGACTGGATGGCGGAAGGCTGGGAAAACCGTGAGGGAGGATTTCACATGAGCCTTGGCATGGTGTTAAAGAAACACCTGTGGGGTTAAAACTCAAAGCCACCCAGGATAACCTTCATTCCATTATATCATACACTACACTGATTGACAAGAAATATCCCGTACAACCACAGATATAACTAAAGATAACAAAACATCATATTAGGTACATGTGTGATCAGATCCAGTCTTGGACCTGACCTCCATTAGCAGTGAAAACAAGAGTTTCTCAGACTGATCAGGAACACACTGAAGATAAAAACAGATTGGAGGCAGGAGCAGCCTTCACTCCTCTTCTCATCAACATTCTCTCCATTTTGTACACATAAAAGACATGTTCACCTAAACATCTCATGTGATTAGAGGTTTTTGTGTGCTCCCTTTCTTTCCCAAGCTTATCTGTAACAGAACCATCTGTACTCTTTCTGTGGGCGGTCAGCCACTGTTTCATCAGCATACTGAAAACTTTATTACATGAATAAGGATATGAAACAATCTTAGAGTTTATCTATCAAATATGGCTATGTGATTTATATGGAACGCGTTTTAAAATGCAAAACAGTGCAGTGGAATGAAAAAAAAATGCAAAGTCAATAGAAAGTTGTGTTTCTTTTTTTGAGGGTTTGTAATGTTGTGCACAGGATGCAAGTGGATGGTCAAGGCCTGTTTGCACAAAGGATGATAGCAATAAATACAACTTAATCATTCCAATTCTATGAGAACAGAGGAGTCCAGAACACAACTATAACAAAAACAACACAGGAGAACAAAGTCGTTGGAATCAATTTTACAAAAACAATCAGAATGCTTCCTGCACTAAAGCGCTTGGGCTTTCAAGACAGCAGCAATGACACAACTGCAGCACGTGTTATACAGATATACACTTGATTGTGTAGATGCTAATATACAGCAGTTGTTATATATCGGTTTTCTTCTATGTTAGAGTTAAAGAATTAAAGTTCTTACAGTAAAGTTGTTACGCCGTGAGGAGACGGACAAGTGCGATGCGGAAGCAGGAGGCAGGATCTCAAAACTCAAACTCACTTTAATAATAAACGCAAACACAAACACTTTAAATAGCAAAACAAAACAGCATACTTGTGCAAAAACTTAAACGAGACAAGGAAAACACAGCAGAGCGGGACCAAGGAGCCAAGACTGACAAAATCCACACACTGAGCATAAACAAGACAGCATCGCTAAACATACTTCAACAACTGACAAACATAAGGGAAATGCAAGAGTGTTTTAAACACAAGAGAATGACAAACACCAGGATAGACTAACGATTAAGTGATTACACGACAGATGCAGGGAGTGAAACAGTGACCTTACAGACAGGAAGTGCACAGATGACACGACTGACAGGAAGTGTTCCCAAGACCTCACCAACAGGAAGTGACAAAGAAGACCCAGACAGACAGGAACAAGTGTTACAAAAGTATTAGCTCTTCACTTCCAGCAAAGTTGTCAGAAAGCTGAATTGGACTCTTCTTAGACCTCTGTCATTATTATGTTGATAATATAGAGATAGAGAGAATTGGTGACAAAATCATCTTCAGTGGGGGAAATAGTGTTCCAAAAAAAGAAGAAAAAAAAAAGTAGTACGACCACACAACCAAAGGAAACACAGGAAACAATGAAAAACAAACTAAAAGTTTGTGAAAGTGAAACAAAAGCAGAACATGACAGTCTCGTTAATTAATTCATTTTTTAAATATATATATATTACTTTGTTTATGTTAAAAATGTGTAAATGGATAGAAATGTTATATGCAATTAAAATGCATAAATCTCAACTTCAGGCGTAAATATTTATTTGAGTGTGACCAACGGTGAAGAACCCTCTTACAAATATACAGGTAACCTCTCATAAGCTGAAACACAAGTGCTTTATTCTTAAAATAAAGTCAAAATAAAGTCAGTTTAGAAAACAAGAATAATGAGAAAGCTTTCCAGTAGCTCAAGCATTGGTGTTTACAACGCCAAGGTCATGGGTTCGATCCCAGGGAAAGCAAGAACTGATTCAATGTGTTCCTTGAATGCAATGCAAGTCGCTTTGGATAAAAGCATCTGCCAAATGCATAAATGTAAATGTAAAACAGACGTCTGGTATCCAAACTGGTATTCTGCCCCTGGAGCAATTTCACTACATTCATGATCTTCACCGTGACATCACAGATTTCCACCTTTACTTGCTGTCAAGATAAAAGACACCGACTGCAGTTCTTTCCACAAAACATTAAACTTAAGTGGTTTAATAACATATTATTTTCTCTTCATGCATGAAAAAGACCACCTCGAGTCGTGCTGTAAATACATCATCAGAACAGCAGAGTTTTTGCTATGTCTGATGTAATGTTGATAAAACAGACAATTAACCCACTGTATTTGTAACCCATTTTGTTGTATTTCTATTAATTTTTTTTTTTGCAAAAGAGGTCATCGGGGGCATTGACAAATCACCAGCACCTGACAAAACTCCCTGCCTCTGGTTCATAGGTGTGTGAGTTTGTGTGATGGCAAAAGGTTGAATGATGCTCTGTCGCTGGAAGACAGATTGCTTTGACACGTGTAACCTCTGAAAATATGATCTGAAACATCAACAGGCGTCATTGCTCTCCATCTACTTCCTCTTCCCAGAATAATTGTCCCTGTTTCTCGCTATTTCTCATGACTCCTGTCTGCTTATTCCTGTGAAATTCTCCCTCCCTCCCTCTCTCTCTTTCACTAAATATCCCTCTTGCCCTCAGGAGGTGTTATGACAGTAAGGATGGAGTGTGTAAAGAGCAAGAAGGAGCATGAAGAGAGATAGTGCTGGGGGCCTGCTGGATGGAGGGTAGACGGGAGTTAAAAAGGGGCACTGTTTCAGAAAGGTAGCCTGGAGAGACAGACATCAACCACCATTCGGCTTCAATTCAGACCTGCCCGTCACACATACCACTAATGCTGATCTTGTGTTGGTCCACACAATGTAGGTGAACACATACACACACACACACACTGGTATTCCTATCATTACGAGGACATTCCATAGGCGTAATGGTTTTTACACTGAGCTAATGACATTTTCTAACCTCTAACCATTCACAAAAAACTTTCAGCATTTTTCGAAAAACATCACACGATTTATAAGCTGTTTTCCTCATGGGGACTCAAATTTTTCCCATAAGGACAAAGATATTATTATGAATAATATCTTTGTCCTTGTTACTCCATATTACTATCTTTGTGGAGACATTCTGTTCCCATAATATGGTTTATCTGAACCACACACACACACATCCCGACGCCCAAAATGACACACCTCAATACATGATGTATGTTTAGAAAAAAAACATGTGCACTAGAATTTTTCACTTTTTTGTATTATTACAACACTGACAGTATAGAAAAGGTAGAAACTGTGTAAGAGGAATGATGGTATGAAAATGCCGGGTCTTATTCTTTACACACTCACACATACTGACCTGTCTCTAGAGAATTCAGTGATGACATTGTTGAGGTTTAACCTCAGGGCAAAAAAACCCAGTTTAGCAAAATCACTGTCACTTTCATCCACTCATTCGCTTCAAACTGTAATGAACAGGTCAACAAACAATCATCTCGTCTGTCTGTCTCTCTTGTGGAAATTTTGATATCATTATTCTTGTGTCTGTGTCTCCAGGCATGGGAGGCAACAAATCTGACTTGTGTTTTCTGATACAGGGCTGCGGAAACCAACATAATTAGACAAAACTGGGATGAGCGAAAAGAGTTGACAAAATGTAGCCCCGAGAAGTTTTGTCATTATGTTCTTCCTGTCACTGACGCTCCATCAAAAGATGGAAGTTGACACATCTTCCCCCAGGCCTCAATCTGTAACCATACTATAAGTGCGATGGTATTTGCTTTCATAAAACTATAATTGCTGCATGATTCATGTTTCACATTAATGATGAATGGGACTGAGGTTTACATTAATAGCTGTCATTTAAAAGGCCTTATGGAGCAGATTTCTGAATGCAGAGATCATATTGGGAAATACCTTAATTTGCATTATTTAAGATTACAGCTGATTACTAATTGCTGTTCACATTCTTATCTAAACATTCAGATATTCCTTACAAAAACTTAACACTATGGTTACAGTTTCCAGCAAAACACATGTCATTTTTGTACAGGGACACAATTTTATGAGCCTCAGCCAGCCGCACAATACTACAACATAGTGTTTATCAACCAGTTTATTCAGGTCTCGTCTTCATTCATTTTGGCATGTTATAATACCTTCTGTTTCAACGTCTGTATTATTCTGTAATTAGAAATTAATAATGTTTATTTTATAATTATATTAAATATCTATAGTTGCAGTGCTACAGAAAAGTGATGTTTCTATATGAGAAATGCCGTTTTACCTCATGTGGCCTTTAGTTCATTTGTACTTTCACATATAAAACTGTATGAGAAAAAGGTAAAATATTGTTGTCAAATATGATACAAAGACATAGATGTATTCCTTACTGTTACAGCGATGCATGGAGTGTAAACAGAAGATGAAGAGGATTACCGGTTTCAACAACTGAAACTCTCTTTAATTAGAAAATGAAAAACAAAAGACTTTAAATATAAACAAAACGGCACGCAGTGTGCAAAACGAGGAGGAAGAAGAACAGGAGAATAGGGGAACATCAAACACCTTCAACACTTCACAACTTCAACGAACGACAAAGACAAGGGAATACGAGAGGGAATTTATACAGGAGGAAATATGAAGCAGCTGACGAGACAAACAGGGTAATTGATTAACAAGACAGGTGTGGGAAGGGCATCAGAGATACACAGAAGGGCCCCGGATGTTAAAGATATGATGAGACTGTGACACTTACGGACTACATTAAGATAATGAACATCATTTTTGTTTTATGTCCCATTAAACAAAAACAATAGTGTGGCTACCTTGTATAGTTTACTGATTAAAATTTAATTTAAATATATTATAGAGACAAATGTAAATAGGTCTATAGTAAGACCATTGTTTTTGATCCTTGAACAAGAGTTTAAAATATATAGTATATCAGGACTATTATTTAATCAGATGTATATGGGAATCTTTACATTTATGTAATAATTAGCCTACATGCCTGACTGTGTTTTCTTTTGTTATTCTGAAGGTCACTTGAATACGTTTGGTCACGTGTACCATAAATGAAAGAATGATTAATTATATCATAAATTAATGAATGAATAATTAATAAAATGCTGAACAATAGGAGAAACGCCTTTTTATGAAGAGATCATTGTGGATTTCAGGAAAAATCGTCCCTGCCATGCTCCTCTTCTTATCAACAACACAACTGTGGAGATGGTTAGAAGTACCAAATTTCTGGGGGTGCACATCACAGATGACCCCACCTGGTTTGTGAAAACTAGGTCCTTGGTCAAGAGGGTACAACAACGACTGCACTTCCTGTGCCGGCTGAAGAGAGCCCATATGCCACCGCCCATCTTGGCAACATCCTATAGTGCCACCATAGAAAGCATCCTCACCAACTGCATCTCCGTGTGGGGCAGAAACTGCATTGCCATGGACTGGAGGCATCTGAGAAGAGTGATAAGGACTGCAGAGAAGATCATTGGGACCCCCTTTGTTCAGGACATTGCCCCAAAGCGGTGTCTGTCCCGGACCAGGAATATCATCAAGGACTTGTCACACTCACATCATAGCCTGTTCTCGCTGCTGACCTTTGGGAAAAGGTTTTGCAGCATTTGATGCAGGTCAAGCAGGTTCTGCAATAGTTTTATTAGCATGGCTGTCAGACTTGCTGACCTTTTTTTAATTTTAATGTTAAATGTTTTTTAAATGTACTGTTGTTATGAGCTATTGTGTCGAAATGTTGTTCTGTGTACACAGAATGACAATAAAAGCCTGTCTATGTGTCAATGTCTATTATACTGGTTAAAAAGCTATGAATTTCTCTTGTTGTCACGACTTGAACAGTGTGTGGGCATCTGAGGATGTGATTTAAGTTGGTTTAAATCTTTTCTTAGTAACAGAACTTTTTTAGGAGGCATTGGATGCTCCGTTTCATCCATAGCTCCTCTTACCTGTGGTGTTCCCCAAGGCTCCATATTGGCTCCAACTTTGTTTACTCTGTACATGCTTCCCTTAGATTCTATTCTTAGGAGGCATGGAGTATATTTTCAGTTTTATGAAGTTGTCACTCAAATCTCAAATCAAATGACAAGAAAGGTTTGGAAACCTTGCTTGCATGTTTAGCGGACATAAGATGTCCTCAAACTTTTTACACTTAAATGAGATCAAAATGGAAGTAATTGTTTTCAGGCCCTCTGAGGGTAAAGAAAAACAAACAAATTTCATCAGTGAAAATTTTGAATTACTACATCAAATTTGCTAAGAAATTTTATTTTTGACTCCATACTTAAGTTTGACCAACACAGTTAAGCCAAGCTCTTTTTAGTTAAACTCTGTCCAGAGTAAAGCCCTTCCTATCCTTTAATAATCTTGAAAGATTTATACATAGACTACTTGTGTCTTATCTTGTTTGGATTGTTGTAATTCTTTATATGCTGGAATACCCCAGTCCTCTATATAACGGTTTCAAATGGTTAAAAATGCTGCAGACAGATTTTCACCTGGGGTTTGAAAACGAGAACATATTAATGACTCTTAAATGGTCCGCACCTTCTTATTTGTCTGAACTTTTAAACATATACATTGTCAAACACTGTTTGAACTTGCTGGATCTATAGGCTAATGGAATAGTCTTTACCTCTGAGATCCCTATCTTACATGATACGTAAATCTTTTTTAACTTATCATAAACTAGGTTTTTATTTTGCTTGTGTGTGTGTATATATGTGTTAAAATCTTTTTTCAGTTCTGTGCTGCACTTATTTTCTGTACAGCACTGTTGTCAACTATTGTGTTTATTTGTGTTTTATAAATGAAACGTACTGAAAAGTGAACACCATCCGCCACAGCTAGCGCTGTTCTCTCGTCTGGCAGTGTTTTTATATTCAGGCGTTTGAGAGGACTACTAAAAGTGGTCCTTTTCGTGGTGACGTGTATGCTTGACAGCGATATGTGAAACTAAACGAAACGAATGACAAAACATTGCATAACTTTCGATTAGAGGCTTTACATTTTTTTATTATTATTTCACCGTGTTTTTGGTGGCACCTTTAACCGTCACTGAAGATGGAGATGCTTTACCATCAGACCAATAAGTGAGTTTGTTCATTTTTAAAGAAATTAGCTGGTTTAATAGTAAACTGAGCTATTAAATGCCGAACGTTTTCATAATTTCTAAATACATAACATGTAACCAATAAAAAGCTCTTTGAAATCTATGTAATGGAAATGTGACAAGCTGCTTTGTTCAGACAGCATCAAGTGAAGAAGACAACAATGTTGCTTTGTGTTCTCTGTTTATCAATCTATTTTTTGTTGTTGATACTATTAATATTAAACTTAATTATGGCCTGTCAGCTGTTTAGTGTGACAAAAGTGAGGCTAGGCTATAAGGTAGTGCTCGTATAATGCTATAATCTGTCAGACAGCACAGATATCAGCATTATCTGCTATAGCTGCCAATTATCCCGTGTAGATGTTGGATTAAAACTGTTTTATTGTCCATGTATGATTGTCTTTACGTCCCTATTGCTTATTTAGTGGTTTTTAAATACAGGCAGCTAAACTCTATGATTACTGATATCCCTATAATCTTGAAGTCCAATAATGTTTCTAACAACGATGAATAATGACTTTCATAATGTACAGTGTGTTTAACCCTCTCTATCTTCTCACACATCCGTGTTTTTCACTGCCAGACAAATTCAGGAGGTTCAGTCTCAGATGGGACAACTGGAGAAAACAGACCGACAGTCAGTCCACTGTAAGTCAGTTTGTTTGTGTGTGTGTGTGTGTGCTTACAGTAGCACTAATAAAGATCCTCAGTCCCACAGAGATGATAGGATATAAATAAGACCTACTCTTAAACAATATGATAGTCAGAGCTGGGCCAGTTTGGATTATGAATTTGAATGTCCTCTAAAAGCTGCTACTTTATCCTAGATTGGTAATGTGTCTACTACAATACAATACACAAAACTATAAAGCAAAGGCTTAACTGCTAAATGTGACTACAAGACACAAAGATATTTTCATATTAAAAACATTAACATTAGTATATACCAGGTGTTGTGCACTATAGGCCATATCAGACTGACACATGGGTACTTATTGAATCAGAATGTCAATTTTGTAGCTGTACACTGACTGTAAAACATATTTTTGGTATTTCATATTTTTGATTATTCTCATGAGACAACGATTTTTGAAACTTTGGATCTTACTACTCTGAGCTGTTTGATGCTCCTGCACTCAGAAATGTATTTCTGTGTCAATTCCCGTAACGATGGCCATTCTTTTTTGTTCATTAGTTATTACATAAATTCCCATCTTTATTATTATAACGTGAAATATAACCAGTCTTGATCGGCAGCTGTCCTAGGCCTTGTTTACACCTAGGTACGGATTAACATTTAGCTTTAAAATGTTCGTGGTTACATGTGTTTTCCACACCCTCTTAATGTGATTTCAGTGGTCATTTTTCAAAACTGTTTGGACCGCATTCACATCCTTAATTTTGACTCGTGATCGGATAACCTAGTTTTAAAACCACAAGTAAACTGGGTCCTTTGAGCAGCGGGCAGAGTTATTGTGGTGCCACTGACCAGCTGATTGTTCTGTGGAGGTGGAGCTCATGCAGAGAGCCAGGCTGGTGCCACTGCAGGAAGGACAGGGAGGAGTGATGGGGTGGGGGGGCATGGAGAATGGACTAGGAGGGCGAGATGTGTGGTTTGTGTTTGAGGTGTTGTGGCTCTGTAGTGAGTCTGAATAAGATAACCGTCTCCTACCCATACTGATGACCTCATACGAGATGTCATAGGCGGGAAGGATGCGCAACGTATGCGTATGTGTGTGTGAGAGCGACTGCGAGATTGCATTGTCTCAGTGGGTGGGGGTCAGGGATAGACTGCCTGTGTGATAAAACGTTCCCACCAGTCTGTGGAAGCTGCACTCATTCCTAATCTGTGGATCTGCATGTCAATGCTTCTGCATCTGTACCTGTTACTAATTTTAACTCATTGCAACTGTACTACATTCTCATCTATTTACACTTCTAGCATTTAAAATGGCTAATTTGATCTTTTAGTGTTCTGTATAATAATATATGTATATAAAAAATAATAATATTTGACTCATTACTTCATAAATATTTGTATGTACACTATCATATATCAGAAATCAATCATTTTATTTAGCAAGCATGCATTCAGTTGATGTAAAGTGACATTTATTGTTACAAAAGACATTTTTACATCTACGTAGTTTATTTCTTAATTTCTGTTGGAACTTTTTATTCATAAATTATTTTCTACAGTATTACGCAGTATGTTAATACTACTAATAATAAATGATTTCTGAAGGATCATGTGACACTGAAGACTGCAGTAGTGATGCTGAAAATTCAGCTTTGCATCACAAAAATACATTGAATTTTAACACAAATAAAAAAGTAAACAGTTATTTTAAATGGTAATCTTCCACAATATTACAGTTTTTAACTGTATTTCTGATCAAATGAAAGCAGCATTGGTGAGCATACCGCTCCCAACTTGAATGGTAACGTATGTGATGTACTTGATATGATTCTTATTTGTGTACTTATATTTTCTGATGCTTGTGTTTCTTGCAGTACTTGAGAATGAACTTCAAGCCAGAATTGATCAGATCTTTAATCAGCTGGAGCGACTCGAGTTACTAGCCAGTAAAGAGCCACCAAACCGCCGGCAAAATGCCAAACTGTGAGTAAAAAATATCCACTAATGCCTTCTCCTCATCTTGATCAGAGGTTGGTTTCTGGAGAATTGCCAACTAGAGCAAAATATCCTTCCTGTCAGAAGTTTAAATTAGAGATCTAGATTCCAATTTGATCTGGAATCATTAACCACACGCAGAGCAGTCCAGAATGTGAGTACGTGGAAGCTGGACTATAGGAGTTTTGGATAGATGACTACGTTGCAGGTTCAAAGATCAGGAGATTCATAAGCTACCGCAATCCTGTCCACCATGAGAAGGCAAGTTGCTCAGGGAAGAAAGTCTCGGTAGAAAAATACATAATCTAAGTTGCTTTGAATAAGAAAGCTACTGCCAAATAAAGGACAATGCGATGTGAGGTGATGAAGGTTAGGAGTGTTTGCGCCCCGTGGCAGTGGGAACCAGTAAAAACATTCCGTCTGCAGTCACGTCATCACCAACATTCCTGTCGTGTGTGGCAAAGCCGGGCTAAAGCACTGCACAAACAAACCTGAGGCCAACACACCTGTTAAACCCACCCACTCCTGAAGAGTGCCTGTATGACAATGTGTGTGCATGACCTCAAACACACTACACACAAACAACACAATCTTCTCACAATCCAGGTTAAAGTTGGCTAACAATGGGAATGCTAGTTTTAACGAAGGGAGCTTCATGCACACTTCTGTAATTTAAGTGATTGTTAGACCTATATCTCTAATACTAGCCCTAAGTGGTATAAACAAAAAGTTTTATTTGAAATTCATGTTTATCTGTTACTAAAAGCAAAACTTCTATATACGTACAGTAATACCTCAAGATACGAAAGGCTCAAGTTACGCAAAATACAAGTTACAAAAGCAAAGACGAAAATTTGTACTGCTCTACATACGAATAGTTTTGAAGATACGAAAGGTTTCTGAAAGTCCGAGATTCGCCCCATAACAATTTTGAAACTCGCGCCGCATGCCGCCATCTTAGTTATAGTAGACTCGCCACCATCCTCCTGCTCTCCCATTGGTTCCTGATGCTAGCCAAGCCATGAGATCCTTCTCTCTAATTGGACAGCATCCCTCCCATCATGCATCTTCTATACGTACCTGCTGGCGTGCTTTAGCTCAGCCACTCCACACCGAAACTTAAATTTTTTTATGTGTTTTCGTAAAGTTAAGTGTATGTACGTTATCTGAAAGGTAAGCTTCGACATTTTACGTTATTTCATTGTTTATAGGTCAATTTAGCTTTATTATGAAATTTAATGGGGTGTTTTTGGAGGGCTTGGAACGGATTAGCGATTTTACATGTAAAATGTGTTCCAAGATACGAAAAACTCATTATACGAAGGCCGCCTCGGAACGGATTAATTTCGTATCTCGAGGTACCACTGTACACTGTACAAGTGAGCAGGCCTCTACCTCTATTGCATCACCAGACAATCCCTGCGGGCTGCTGTGTGGTCCAAAAGACACTCAGTGTGTTTTTCTTTCTGTAGGCGTGTTGATCAGTTGAAGTATGATGTGCAGCATCTTCAGACAGCCCTGAGGAACTTCCAGCACAGACGTTACGCTCGCGAGGCTCAGGAGAGAGAACGAGAGGAGCTCTTAAGCCGAAGCTTCACAACAAACGTAAGTAGACCACACACACGTTTTTCTGCATCATTTTTCTCCAAGCTCTTTCACTTTCACTCATCAGTCTATAAAAGTACATCACACAAAGAAGGCCTGATTTTGATGGTTCTTTTTTGTGTGTGTAGGATGCAGACACCTCCATCCCTATTGATGAAACCCTGCAGTTTAATAGCAGTCTACAGAACGCCCACAGAGGAATGGATGACCTGCTGGGCTCAGGCTCCAGCATCCTTAACGGCCTGAGAGACCAGAGGAGCACACTTAAGGTCTGTGTGACACAGAATGCAGGGTGGATTTCATTTGAGTCCAGGAAGGGGATTTTTTTTTAAATTTTTATCTTCTTATCAGGGTGTTTCAAAACATTTCAAATAGTGCTTGACTGACTGTTGATAAAGTGCCAATGGCTAATATGATAGTTTAATTATAGCCAAATGAAATGTGGAAAACAATAGATCTATCGATCCATTTATAATTAGCAGTAGATGTTTAATGCAGTGTTAGTTTAGCATTATTTATATACTGTTATATTAGTTATTTGGCTTTGAATTCTTCTTGTATATACATATTGATTTATTTTTAAATTAATTAGTTTTTGTACTTTGTTAGTGGCCTGGAAAACATGTCTAATTTCCTTTTAAGGTTCATCTAAAATGTATTATATTATTCTATCTCAGCTTTATTGCAATGTAGGATTCCTACATAGTATGGAATTTGATTTGAATAATTTCCAGGTATAGAAAAAAGCAATATATTTGTGTTTCTAGACTTTTGCCTCCATTCAGTTTTCTAAAATATAAAAGTTTCTAAAATATAAGAATTTCTTAAAATGAGTAATTATACAAGCAGAGTGTTTTCATGGCAAAAGTTTAGTGATTTTCAAACATGAATTGATTCAAGGTGCACATTTTCATTATGCAAAACCATAAGCTAGTCTCTTTTGAACTTCACAAAATCGGTGAGCGTGTGCCACTCAAACCAGCAACAGAGAGAAGCGCAAACGATCATCTAAATCAGACTGCATTTTGCTGTGTGGCGATCATGCAACATCCAACCACGTTTATAGTATCAAACCATGTGCCAGATGACTACTAAATACCAGAAATACTGTATGGACCATTCATGTTAAATATGTTCTGAATTTGGAAATTTGAGTCTGGAAAAGTATGAAATTTTGAAATGGAAAATGTGTAGGAACCCTGTCAATTAATGACAACATTTTAGTTAACAATAACAACACTGGCTTGAGGTCATGCATGTACTTCTAGATGCTGACTGTGTGTTTCCAGGGAGGAGTGTGTGCTCTTCCTGAAGCTCCTCTGATTATCACAGAGTGTGAGAGAGCGCCTCTGACTGTGGTTTTGTGGAAATGGGGTGGGGGGTTTATGTGTACCTCAGATATTTTACTGAATCAATGAATGTGTCTGTTGCTCACAGTGTAAAACAAACGTTATTCTTAGTAACATCTTGCACCTTCTCTCTCTTCTAGGGTACCCATAAAAAGATGCTGGATGTCGCAAACATGTTGGGTTTGTCAAATACAGTCATGCGTTTGATTGAGAAGCGAGCAACACAAGACAAGTTCATCATGATGGCTGGAATGCTCGCTACTTGCTTTGTCATGTTCCTGGTGGTTAAATACCTTAGCTGAATTTTCCCAGCTTTAGTTCCTTGATGATGTCAGTGGCTCATTCCAGTTGCGTCACATCTATGAAAGAAATCGCACAACTGAAGGAAATCACACAACTGCTTCTTTGCAGAATGACTGTCAGTCTCATCTTTACAAATCTTTTGTGTCTCTATTCTTTCTTCATCTACTGTAAGAATTCTTAATAACTTTCTGCTCAGCTGACTCTCAAATAAGCAATTTAAACGCATTTGTCACTGCTAGTCTGAACTAAAAAGATCAGATCTCCGGTTGCTGGTGGAGTAGAAGTGTCAGAGCAAATAATCATTAAAATGTAGTACTTTTAAAATGGTTAGGGAACTGACCTGTTGTCTGGCTCTTCATCGCCATCTTTTGGAGGGCAAACCACAAATGTTTGGTTATTCAATGCTCTGTTGCTTTTGTACGGAGTTATTCCTAACACTTCAAACCTGTAAGTACAGATTCATGGACATTTCTGTGCAATAAACGCACGGCCCATATACATACCAGCTGCCCTGAAATGTAAAACTTGTTTCATACTGTTAGACCCTCTACACCTGGATCTAAGCAGGAGCCACTGCCCCCGGCAAACAGGAAATGAGACGTCTTATTGGACATCTGCTGCATGGATCTTGACGCTCTGTGTGCGCACATTCACACATGCTCAGGACCTCAGCAGCATGATCCTCAACAATGTCCTCCTGCAACACACATACGTCATTTTATGCTTTTGCCACACTGTTGACCAAGAGGGAAAATATACCATAATGTGACATCAGTTTTTAAAATGTAACTGTTAGTTTAGCTAGTTTAATTACTTGTTCATAATAATGCTCAGTAATTATGCTTTTTGTGTGTGAAAATGAGATAAAAATGTTGTGAAAGTAGGAAAAAGAAATGTCACCTGCAGTTATTTTCCACTAGTCACAAATTCACATATTGAAGGATTAGAAAGATTTGTAAAAAAGTACTTTTTTCAGTAATATTTATATGTTGTCAAACCTATTTTAAGGGATTGAAAACCCGCCTCTGTAATCTGACAAGGCAGCAGCACTTGTAATGGAAAGATCTTGATAGAATATTACTTCTACCTCTATATGATACCTGGTGAAAACTGCAACTTGTCGTTGTGAAGGACTATCCAACAGTGCCATCTAGTGTTTGAATACAATACAATTTGTCATTTGGGTGATGATTTAGGCGGGCCTATTTTGCCAAACCCATAGCAACTCTATCTTTACAATCCACCTATGATAAAGATACAAGTTCATTAATATGGTTTAAAAGAAATGTGAGAGAAACTTGCTGAAAGGGTTCATTCAAGAGTATCGGTAAGGGTTTTGATCAGAGAAAAATAGTTCAAGCATTAGATTTATTATTATGACTGGCTAAACTAAGACAAACCTTAAATTATCAGGTTATTTTAATGTATACTGGAGCATATTTTACTTTATATTATTGAAACTCCATTTCTTCCTGTTAAAATGTTTTTAGTGCAAATTTTATGTCCTACTGACCTTCAAACCAAGGCTTTTTGTAATAGGTTACCCTGAAATCTTAATGCAAAATTATGCAGCTATAGTACAAAATTTGTATTCAACGAAACTGGTTTAGTTCTTCATTTAAATATGGATATACAAATAATAACCACAAAAGAATTACAAGTCAAAGTTTTTATTTGCTGATGCATCGAGGAATAAAAAAAAAAAAGCTAATGTCATTGCTGCCATTTACAGTACGTTACCAAAGGTTGCCACATTCTGTTGTCCTTCCACTGACCAAACACACTCCTAACCTCTGTAGTACCAGCCCTGATCATGTTTACATAGTTTCCCCCCGCCCCATTTTTTATTAGCATTTTTAAATGGGTGTTACAAACCTTTATTTTACAGTTTCACTATGTTAACTTTATTTACATTGAACTAATTGTACAGAAAGCAAACATTTCCCCCCAAAAAATAATTTAAAATCAAATAGAAAACAAAATTATTGCAGAATACTACAATCATACAGTTGTTACAAGATGCCAAAAACAGCACCTCAATGTACATTTTTTCAGTGCAATATTTCACAATTTCAACATGGGATGGAAACCTTCATATCCCAAAGTGTAACTTGTTATAGTTTCAACAGCCTGTGACATTATAAAAACCTTTGACATATGTCAGTTTTATCCACTATTTTCAGATAATTTATAATGATTTTCAACCAATCAGCAAAAATAGCTTAACACTGTTCAGTGCTGAGTATGGCTTTTATTTTAATAATCTTGTTCATGTTTTGTAATACCCTTTGATCAGGGTATAGTACAATGATTTTTGACAATTGGTATGAGCTGAAAATTACCAAATATTATGATAATTCAACAGCAAACCTCGAATTGCAGCTTTAAGTGTATCTTTGCATATTCATGAGTTCATTCATAAACTCTGCAACTTTCATGAATGCTTAGAAGACAGAAAAACAAGTCTTCAAAAGTGCCCCTTAAAGTGACCACCCATTATCAACAGAATACAACCATGCTAAAAGCCCACAACAAAGATCTTGATTATGGCTTCAGCAAGCGAGCTTCTGGATACAAGAGAAACAGAAAAATGAACAAATTTGACATACCATACAAAATGAGAATACACCAGCAGTGGTTTCCTAGTTGTAAGATCTATGTCTTAGCCTATAAAATCAACTCTTACTCCTTGTGGGAATTAATGAATATTATAATGTGATGTTACATACCTCAACCAATCAACCTAGCCCCTGGTTCAGGAGATACAATTGCATAACATTATAATATCAAAATGCAGACAAGATCAAGTGCAAGTCCTGCATTCAAATGCACTCCTAAACAGCCCTGTTTAGGTCACCCTAACGTAGCGGAGGACGTAGAGGACAGAGGAGGACTATGGGTCACCAGACTGTTACCCATCAGCTAAAACTCTTCAGCCTTACATGCTTCTCGGGGAGAAGCTGGACTTTCAGGAGCCATGGTTTGGAGGGTGCTGAAGGTCCTGCCCTGAGAAGATAGGATGGAGAAGTGGGTGTAGCTGTAGGGCAGCCGCTGCCGCAGCAGAGGCTGGCCGAGGGGCGAAGAGCGTTGGGTAGAGGGCGGCATGGGGGAAGTGGTGTAGAGCAAGAGGAGTGTGATGAAGGGCAGAGGCTGGTATGATATGTATAGGCTGACCTGAAAGGAAGGCAGTGTGGTGGGCTGGAATCAGGCCAGTGTGTCCTAAAGAGTGACCCAGTGAATGGCCCAAAGAATGGCCCAGTGGGGACAAGGAAATAGGCGTTAGATGATGTTGAGGTATGTGGTGCACCTGGGCTAGCTGGGCATGAGCAGGGTGGGGATGATGTTGGGTATGATGATGTAGGCCCATGGCAGCAGCGTGGTGCTGCAGGATGGCGTGCTGCACTGTTGTAATAGAGGTAGCAGAAGCTCCAGAAACTGTGGGTTGCTGGATGTGGATAGGCTGCAGTGCAGCTGGTGGTGGCGGTGGTGCAGGGGCAAGATTAGCCGCCAAGTTAGCTGCCGCTGCAGCAGCTGCAGCTGAGGGAAAGCTCTTCACCTGCTTGGCCAACAGTTGCTGTTGAATGTGCTGTTGAGCTGCTTGTTGCAACTTGCTGTATTTCTCCATTTCCTCTGGGGTAAAGGTGATTGGTTGACTTTCTAAAGGTGCAAGACCATCCTCTTCAGCTTCCATGCCCATGTCGCCATCCTCCATTGTTGGAGGGGGGTAACCAGGATAGGCGTGCATAGCCTGTGGTCCCATATCGGGCCCCATTAGATGCCCATCCAACATGGGGTTACTAGGGTCTTGTCTTAGCTCACCTTGGTATTGTGACATCATCATTGCTGGATCCTGCTCATATTGTGTCTGAGGCTCATGGAGGGCCGGAGGGTCTGAGGGTGGATGTCTGGTTTCCTCGGACACTGCAGCATTTGATACTGCCTCCTCCAATTGCTGCTTTTGTTGTTGCTGAACTGGTGGCTGAGGTGGAGGAGGTGGTGGGGGAAACTCACGGATTGGTTCTACCAGGATCACTTCGTTACTATCAGAATTTTTCCCCAGTTCAGACTTTTCACATTCAGTTGAACGTATAAGAGGAAGTAATGGTGGCTTCTTTCCTGCTTGGAGCTTGCCAAAAAGAGACAACATACTTTTGTTTCCAAGGGCAGGGGGGAGCTTGGGGCCAAAGTATCCTTGTGGAGGGTCCTTAATCTTGATGCCGGTCTTCATGCCAGTAACCGATTCATCCCCTCCTTTTCTAGATTGGATTTTCTCCAAGAGTTGTCGAGCTGTGAATGAATTTCGATGTTCTGCAGCACCTCCACCCTCCTTTGAGGAAGCACCACCTCTAGTTCCTTGTGCCGATGAAGAGTTGCTGTTTCGAGTTTGAGCGCGGGAAGAGGACCTAGGAGACTGGGAACGGTATATTCGTGATCGGTTGAAATCCCTTCTCCGTGTTGAGCTGTCAGATCGCCGGCTGTGACCATGTCGTTGTGGAGATCCCTTGGTAGAGACCGATGAACGACTTACAGAGCTACGGCTGCGACTGTAGCTGCTACGTCTATAGGAACGGGCGCTGCTACTCCTACTACTACGACTGGAGCTGCGACTACTGCTCCGTTGGTGTCTCCGTCTATGTTTCCTGCGGCTGTGTGAGCGTGAACGTGAACGCGAGTCTTCCTCTGAAGATGATGAAGAGTAATGCCGCCTGTGAGAACGCCCACTATCACGTCTCTCATAGTCAGAGTCCGAGGAGGGTACTCTTGATCTATGGCGACGTTTTTCATCACTGTAGTCACTATAACTGTCTGAGTAACTACGGCTACGGCGACTGTAAGCACTGCTCCCTGCTGAGGAACGCTCAGAGCTACTAGAGTAGGATCGACTGTGTGACTTTTGACCTCTGTGGCGTCTATGGTTGTGGTCTCCTCGATGTGATGACCTGCTTCGTGATCGTCCAGAATCATCACTGCAGTGTCTGCGCTGCTCACGTGGTGGTGTGGAGCGACGGCGAGCTGGTCGAGAACGTTGAGAAGATGATCCCCCATCCTCCTCACTGTCACTGCTTGGAGGTCGACCTCCACTTAAGCTCTTTTGGGCTGAGGCAGAACAGGAAGCAGCAGGTGTGTTGGTGTCAGATTTAAGACGTTTAGTACCATTGTGTTCCTCTTTAGAGCTAGGCTTTCCTGCACTGCTTTCCTCGACTCCAGGCAACTGAGACATTTTGTGGGACCGTTTTCTCTTTCCTCCCTCAAGAGATGTGCTTACTCCTGATGACGGAGCAATGGATACTCCATCTTTGTCGTCCTTGTCTTTCTCTTTTTCCTTACTGCCACCTCCCTCTGCTTCCGTCTCATCAGTGCCACGGGGTTTATTTTTGCTTTTCTTTTTTTTATGTTTCTTCTTCTTCTTTGTTTTCTCTCCTTGGGTTTCATTCTCCAACTCGCCCTCCACTCCTGCTTTTTCTTTACGTTTGGAACGTTTGCTTGACTTCTTGTGTTTCTTTTTCTTTTTCTTTTTTTTAGACCCTGCAGATACATCTTCATTACTTTGCAATTTCTGCTCATTGTTCTCGCTCTCACCACCCTCTTTCACTAATGACTGGTCTTTTTGAACAGTACTGGGTCCTGCAACCATTGTAGGAGAGCAAGTCTCTCCACTATTGCCAGGAGTACCATCTGTGTTTTCAGGCTTAGACCCCTCTTGCCTATCATTGCTAACTGCCTTGGCAGGTTTGGTGTTCTTGCCTGCCCAATTTCCTTTGTTTCTTGACAGTTTAAAGTCAAAATAAAGAGGATTACAACTGTAGGAGAGAGATGGCAGAGCCTTAGTAAATTCCAACAATTCAGAAGGCCATTGCAAGGTAGTGCTTTCATCTTTACTTAGCACAGGGAAAAAAGGTCCTGTTGGCATGCGAGGACCTGTGTCTGGAGACTCTGATATCCCTTGCTTAGTATCAGTTGGTTGGTACACGCTAACTACTACCTCTGCTTTATCACTTTGCCCTGCAGCTGTACCACCTGATTCATCGGCTGTCTTCACTTTAGCTGATGTGGGAGAGAGATTTGTGTTTTGTGTCTGTGTAGGTTCATTTTCAGTGCCTTTCTCAGATATGCAGCTGCTGACTTGCTCTTCAACATTACTTGCTGCTTCCTTCTCATCTGTTGTTCCATCTCCATCTTCTTCCTTGCTATCACACTGGTCTGTAGCCTTCATGAAAAGCAGAAATTGGAAATGGGGCTTGACCCGACAGTGTGCAGGAGGTACATAATGGTAATACTGCGGCTCCTGTCCAGAGTAACCTTCCTCCTTTTTCATCATCATCTTCAACTTGTTCAAAGTGGAGGCCAGTGCTCCTCCATCATCTGGTTGTGACTGTTCTTCTTCCCCCTCACCCCCTCCACCACATTCTCCTCCACCACCACCCCCACCACTACCTGCTACTGCTGCTTGGGGAATATCAGTGGCAGTTGCCACAATTACTTCCTCTCCTCCAGTTTTTTCTCCTCCCTCTTCCTGATCTTCTTCTCCTTCTACTGCCTCTTCACCATGGTCTGCAAAGAAAGCTGCAGCAGTCTCAAGTTTGACTGGGGCTTTCTTAGCAAAAGAGAAAGAGACACTGACTTTAGGAGCCTGTGAGCCTCCAGAGGGTGTTGGAGAAGAACTAGACTTGTTAAACCCAAAGCTGATAGTAGGGCCTGTTCTAGGGGAGCCTTGGCCACTAACACTACAAATCCCTTTATCTTCAATAGCCTCTGTGCTGGTATCCACTGTCATAGGCACGCCATCCATGGAGTCGTCCCCCTTTTCTCCATCAACTGCAACTGTAGTGGTTTTAAACATAGGACCACTACCAGGGACACTGCAAAATAAATTAAAGAATGAGACCCTTTGGTATGACAAAAAAGAAGAAAAAACCCATAGAAGACAGATTCAGAATTCTACTTACTAGTCTTGCTGTTTTCTTTGTTCGGCCAGTTCATGAAGCCGCCGCAACATCCTCTCCTGTTTTCTGCAATCCTTTTTGGAACGAGAAGACACATTCCGAGCAAACTCTCTCTGTTTCAGCTCTTTCAGTCTCTGCAGGATTAGACAGAGGAATAAGAACTTACTGAAAGTGTTACAAGTTGCAGCTGCATATCTGAAAAATACATGTTGAATGTGAAGAAAATTATGCCAATGTTGTTCAGTGCAGTCATGCCAATGTAAATCTCTCCTACCTGTTTGTGTGCATGATCGTAGGAGTTGATGTGATTGTCAAACTCCTGATGTTTCTGGTATTGCTTATCACACAACTCACAATAGAAGTTGGCCCTCAGTTCCTCTAGAGCTTTGGCAATGGCTTTTTCCTTCTCTGCATAATCCTACAAAACAACATATCATGAAACTTTAAAGGAATTAGATTGATTCGGTGTGAAAATCTGGCTTGCCTTGGAAACTTTCGGCATTTGGGAGAAGATAAAAGTATATGTACATGTATGATATTTTTGTAAGGAAAGACAAAGTTTGTGTGAAGGAGATTAATAACTTAATTCTAAGTATACTAACATACTTATAACCTCACAGCTTTAGAGACGCACTACACTTAGGCTACGCACAGTTATCCTCAGTGATGTTTTTGTATGTTTGTTTGTGTGTGGTTGAGATCCAGTGGAAGAAGAGAAGCTTTGTCTCTGTCTAAGTGTAGTGACTGTGACAAATCGATCTCACCGAATTTGAACTAGATAAGGCTTGCATTTAATCTATGACAAATGAGGGAACTGGGAAGAACTGTAGAGAAAGAGAAGTTATGTGCATTGGTTTGATAGAAAAACAGAAGTCAATGGCTGTTATTGCCATCATAAAATTTCACCTTGTATTTTTGACGCAGTTCCTCTGTGTCTTCTTTTTCTATTTCCAACACCCTGCGCTTCTCTGTGGCATCTTCTGCATAGTCCAGCTGTGGGCAGACATGCGCACACACAGGTTAGAGCTGCATACATTAAAATTATCATCCATTAAAAATAGAAAGCACAAAAAAAAAAATCTTTTCACCTCCATTTCCATTCGTCCCATTCCCATGACGTCATATTTGAGGACGATGGGCACTGGGTCAGTTCGTCCTATGAGGTTGGGGGGGAGAGAGGCAGAGAGAGAGACATAGGACAGAGGTTAGACTTTTGTTCAGATACAGTACAAAACTCGGGGCGGGACAGCCTGCTTAGAGCACAGGGTGCTGGGTTAGAGAGACTGCCTTCAAGTGCAAGAGACCAGAAAGCTACAGTGAACCAAACTCTAGCCATTCTCACAGCTTCATGTGCAGCTCTCCTCTAAAAGGCCATTCCAGGTGCTGCAAAATGACTAAGGCTAGTTTGAATTGTTTACTATTTGAGTTTGCTGTCAATTTATTTTGTAACTACATACAGAGAGTACAAGAAGCTTCCACTGAAAGAAGCAAGTGACCGAAAAACAAGGGGAAGGTTGGACTGAAGACTTCACTGAATTTGCCGCAGTGTCCCTACAGTCTTATTTCTCACTTACTTTCTTCTTTCCTGTTATCACCCTCCCACTCTTTTTTAGTCAAGTCTCAATACAGTATAGATTGCGTTCTGTCCAACTCGTGATCTAAACACAAGATGACTGGGAGGGATTTGGGTTGCCGGAAGGAGTACTTAAGAGGGAGAGGGAGGAAATATCAGCATTCACTGCATCTTTACACTGTACTGCAGCAAAACTAACCTGAACCAAAGAGTTTCTCATAATATTCTCCTCTTTATGCCCATCTATCTAGTTTAACTATGTCTAAACCCTCTCTGAACTGGTCATCAACTTTCCTACCTGGTTACAGGCCACACCTGGATGCAAATGAGGTTTATGTCTAATATGATATCCTGAAACAGCACTTTTACTAATCATAGCCTGTCATATGTTTTATATACGCAAGCTGTGAAAAGACCTAGATCAGAGGAAAAGTAACATCAGAAAAAATGAACACAAATCAGAATGAAAAAAAGACAATCAAAACTACATTGAAGATTGACACATAATTGCTTAATCCACTCATAACCAGCCAAACGAAGCAGAGAGAGAGAGAGAGAGAGATAGATAGATATATATAGAGCGAGAGAGAGAGAGAGAATAAGGACACAAGCACTGAGCTACAGCAGCAGAGTGACGTCAAAGGCCAGAGGTTGCCATGGTGACAGTGCAGGGTTGGGGAAAGGATGTACTTACCTGGGAGAGTGTGGGGATGGGGTGGGGGTGGCAAACATACAGACACAGAGACAGGAAAGGGTGGGGGATTCAAATAAAGGAGAAAAGGCACAAAAACATAAGTCATACTAATTTGCAGCTGCACAGGCTAGCACCATGGTCACAGTCAATCAGACTCCAATCAATCGTTTGGATTTCAGTTTTTTTCTTTTTCTGTCAGTCTTCCTCTTTTTTGTCAATTTTTTGGGGGGAGTTGTTCAAGTTTAAAAGCAGGATCAGTTCATACCCTTGGGCTGATGTAATAATGAAAAAGTAAAGATTTAAAATATATATAATATCAGGAGTAACAATGCCATAAAGGGCTAGGAATTTAACATTTAAATTATTTACCCATTACCTATGTATATTACAATTGTGTGATGCCCAAATTTGATGCCCAAAAATATTTGAAATTTATTTCTTTAGAATTTTTTTTAATACATATTCATTCATATTGGCCATCATTTTAAGATCAGTTTACTCACATTTTATATAGCCATATTTTAGGATAAGTTGATAAATGATAAACAACCGTTGCTTATTGTTTAACCACCACATACAAAAATGCGGGAATTTTCAAAATGGAGTAAAACAAGCTAGTAGACTGTACTTTCACACTGCTGAACTAACAAAAGAATGTCTTCCAAATTTCTCTACATTAAAAGGAATTAAGACATCAGTACGGTGAATACATTTTGAGAGAGCTGTATTTGAGTCATGAAAGATAACATCAAGTCTCAGCCCTTGAGAAAAAGAGGCACAATAAAATTTGCAAACTTAAAACAGTCTAATTTGTTGCAGAGAGAGACTGGAGCTTCAGCCCAGTGGTATAATTGTTCCTGTAATAGTGATAAAAGAGCATGTGCGGAACGATAAGGGCCTGAAGGGATTCCAGCCCCCACCAGAGCCTCCAGGAAAGTGCACTGAGGGATTCATACTAACACCAGGGTGCACAAGAACAGAGAAACTATATCAGAAATGAGCCTCATCTGAATTAGATAACTTAATATTTAGGTATCTGGTTATAATGTATTTGAATATTATGCCATATCTTATTGGAAACATTGAATGTCTCATATATTCTTGTAATAATTGGCATTGATCATCTGTATGTCTGAGAATTTCCCCTAAAAGGTAGGGGGGGATCCCAAAATCAGGCCCCTAAAATCAACGATCTCAATCCTTTCTCTTCCCAAACAATCTGTCTTTAGAAAAATGTGAGGTCAAGACTAGCATTACGCATTCCAGTGAAATAACATAACGAGACTGGACAAAAAGGGTGCAATGCAACAAAAAAGGGGAAGTGAATCTAAATATCCCCCAAAAAACTGAAAACAAACAGAATGAGAGTGTTCTAGAAGAGTGCATATTGAACACTAAGAGACGGGCAGCAGAATGAAGACTAATACAAAGAGAGGTAGAGACAGTTTAAGCCTATTAAACACTGGTGCTCTGATGATGAGAGTCATATCAAAACAAGAAATGGGGGAAGTAAAATCAAATGAAACAAAACCAAAAAAAATGAAAGAATAAATCAAAAATAACCAATTCAATCAGGGGTAAAAATAACATTTACCACTAAGTTTACCATCAGCACAACATGGCCAGGATCATAATGCTGCAAAAAAGAAACACCAATTGGTTAAGCAGGAAGATTGAGGCACAAAGAGAGCGTTCAGGGGTAAGGGGTAAAGGGTTAGGGGTGGGTTTGGGGGCAGGGGCTTTGGTGTACCCCCTACCAATGGGTGTGGGTGATTACAGGGATACCCTCTCACCATCCCTAACTCTCCTCCTCTTTACTGCTCATTTCCGGAACTAGAATTTCAGACTTTTGGGTTCCTCCACAACAAAACAAGGAGTTTCCCCTCTATTTGATGATTGTCTTTCGACAGAAATGTATCAAACCATCAGTCAATAAAAAAGGAGCACTCTCTTCCCCGTTTTCCCCCTTTCTCCAATCCCCATGCGGGTCTCCACGTGAATGTGTTTCTGAGACAGAGAGGCCGTTGTATACATACTTCATCACGCATCTGTACGAGCTATGAGAAGCATACGCCGTGAGTGAGCTTTTAGCAGCGCATCGTTCTTATCGACCAGCAGGACTGTTGGCTTCTTTAGATGACTAAATCAATTTCACAGTCGTTTTCATCTCAGCATTTATCTAGAATTAATCCCAAATCTGTTTTGTGGTCTCTTGCATTGCTTAAAACTCAGCTTCACAAGACTGGGTCTCTACAGCCAGCATGCTCTGCAGGGGGGGAGATGGGTCAGGTCAGTTGAGGCTTTCACAAGTACGTACATTTATAAGAGGAGAAGTGGAATGCAGGTGGGATGGTGTGAAGACTACTCCCTGCAAGCTAAAACACCTGAGCCCCCACCCCTTGTTTTGATGACACATACACACACACACTCTCAACACATACAATTTCCACTCCCACATGTAACGTGTACATTCACTTCACAAAAGTGGACGCAGGCAGATAGACCGATTGAAGGCGGAAGGAGGGGGAGAATGGGCGGGAGATTGAGGCTCATTCTGGCAAGCCATTCAGGGGAATCATGGGAAAGAGGCAGAATCATGTTCACAGCCAATCAGAGGGCCCCATCTCATGTTCTCAGCCAATCAAAACACCCCCATCGCAGCCAAACATACATTAAAAGTAATATATATAAGTACTATTCTAACATGGGTGAATTCTGAACAATGAAGAGAGAGAGGAAAAAAAAAGCGCAATTAATTTCTACAAAATATTTACTGATTCCATTTTGGTATGAGTTTCAAATCGTAGCGCTGGTATTTTGAGCAGAGAGCGTTTAGTGATTGTAAGCATATAGAGGAGAACTAAGAAAGGCCGTTAGGCTACACTGTAAAAAAGGGGGAGAGTTATTTTGTATTATTTACAAGAAAAATATTCACACGCACACTTACTCAAACATACACACAAACATACAGTGGGGGAGGTCCTACAAACCTTACCTAAAAAACAAGAGTAAAAAAAAAAGAAAGAAGAGTAAAAAAACAGAGTCAATACAATGGAAACTCAAAGCATTTGGGGAGACATTTCAGTAAATTCACACTCAGTACCAAGGCTCTTTCCAAAAGATAGAGAGAGAAAAAGAAAAGGAGGTTCAAACACCATGGCATGAGCACCAGAATGGGTGAACAGGCGGAGTGTGTTTGTTTGTGTGCATGTGAGTGTGTAAGAGTAAGTGTTTTCAAGTAATTCCTAATGTGACCACTTGACTGGGTCAAAACACGCAAACGCAGGTCACTTTCCTCTGAGAAACGGACTCCTTGAATCGGTTTCTCTGAAGATTCTACAAAAGCAATTTAGCATGTGATTTGGTGTACATGCTTTCCACAAGTTACTAATCCAGCCCTCTACTCATTCTCTCCAGCAAGATGGAAGCTTCAGGACTTTATCTGATCTGGAAAATCTCTTTCACTGCAAACAAACTTCAGACACTCGGTCTGCTCAGTGTATTAAACACAAACAGAGTGATGACAGGAAGACGACAACCAAGAAAGGACAAAACTCTGATCTTTTGAGTGTCTTGCCAAGCTACAAAACAGATGGGTGGTGCCGGGGAGCACTGGAAACATTCCTAATCTGTCACACACTTGACTTGGCTGAGATGACAACCTCTGGCTACGGCTACTTCCTATGGGTTCTCAGCACTGGGAGTTCTAAGAAAGCAGCCAATGGAGTGTGAAGTGCTACGGCAAAGGCCAAAAAGAGAGTTGCTGTTCTGGTTTCTGCCGTCACCGCTTAGGGAAACGTCGCCTCTCCGTGAAGTAGTGCTGGCAAGATACAATTAAGCAATATGGCGAACATTACAACGATTTTATTGGCCCATTAAGCTTCCTAATAGGCAAATAACATGTCTATTGCAAATTGTGATTATGAGAGAGAAACAAATAAGCTGCCTCGGATTTAAACCTTAGCAACAAAAATGGCACCCTTTTAAGCCATTAAATTCTAACAGTATGTCAACTTTATTCTCTAATGCTTGACAAGGCTGTATTTCTTTGATAAAATAAATAAAACCATAACAGAAATATTACGATTTATTTTGTAGCATAAATACTGTCACTCCAAATCAATTTAATGCATCCTTGCAATACCTAAATGTATTAATTTCTTTCAAGAAATGATCCTGGTATTTTGTTATTTTTCCTACTATGACTGACAGGGGATGTTCATGTTCATGGGAGCAATGAAAACTAATATTATGACAATCCCATTTATGCACACTGAGAACTGGATTAAGATCTCAGGCTTTTACACAACGCTGACTTCAGGAGAATTTAACAGCTGCAGGCCAGTGGTCGAGTATGTGTGTGTGTACAAATGTTCACAATAAAAGCAGGCTTTAGGGAGAGACTCACATACTTGCCTGATGGGAGAAATGACTTTGCAAAAGTTAGCTGACATAAACCTTCACCGTTTACATGCGATACAGGTTTACAGACAGAGAGAGAGGGAGGGAGCCCTTCATATTCCCATCATTGATTTCAGTGAGCAATTTCTCTTTGAAACAAAACCTTTCTGCTAAAACTATTTGTAAAGGTCATTTTAACAAGGCAGTATGTCAGAAAGGTGCCAACTGGGTTTGCCTCCTTTCCCTTTGAGAACATCTTGCACGGATTTACATGTGGGAAGATCATTTACATGTTTTTGTTCAAACAAACAAAACCTCTCGCACACTCAAAAGTTGCAATGAGGAATAAAGGGAAATAACAAAAGAAAAGAGATCTAGACCTAGAAAAATCACTGTACATCCTTGTAAATGTGCTCAGAAATCTAAGCATTATTTCAGGCTATAATACACTACATTTTGTTCTGCTCTTACTGAAGCACAAAGAGGATGACACATACTAGCATTCCTCATTGTGTGCTTTATTTCCTGCAGGCTCTGCAGCGTGACTGCTGCACACGTGTCTCCTGCCGGGATGATAAGATGCATGTCTGTGTGCGTCTCAGAAACAAGCTGATCAATTTCTACACAGACCTCAGTCTATCAGCGATCGAATGCATCAGCATGAAGTAATGACCAAAAGAAGAGCCTATATAAAGCTAACTTTACTCTCCGTCTTGGGAGAAAATCTTTAACATCTACTCTGTCCGTTTATGAAAAGTAACTCTGTACTCAATTTGCCTTTTACCTCCAAGTCCCAAAATGCAACAAATACAATTTGCTTCAGAAAAGTCAACATGAATTTTATACACTTTGTGCATCTCAACAATGTTCTCTCGCAAGAGACAAAGTGATCTTCTGCAGGGAACAATGGTTCATATGCATGTTAATCTACTCCCTCACACGCAAACCAAATGACCACGAGACTCAAGACACATTTTCTGCCTTTTTTGCATGAGTGGTCGGGTGTGTCTGTCAGTTCATATCAGGGATGTGCATGAGTAATTGACCCATCAAGTACCCCTCCTACACTAGTAGGAACACAATTTATGCTGTGCAATGGTTTACTTTTTCCTACTTAACTTTAACCCTTATTTTAATTATATCAAAAAATCGTATTGCTTTAATGAATGCATATTCCTCTAGAAGTTTTTATTTTAACTATAATTTGCGGCAATATTTGTGAATAAAACAAAATATAAGCGTCACTTGAATACTTATTTTAAAAGAGTACTTCAAAAAGTAACCCCTCAGCTGTTCAAAAATGGCCTGTTTGTGGTCTAAAAATGCCATCGGTGAGTGAATCATAGGTTCAAATGGCTAAATCTTTGAGAAACTATCATGGATTCATTTTAAAACACGCATTATTTGGAGATGAACAATGGTAGTTGTTTGTGTGTTTGGAACCATTTTCATTGATGAAAGAGCAAAAATAGATAATAGTGCCTAATCTGCCACTCAAAATAATTGTACTGTTGTATAAAAATCAATACAATTATTTGCAGTTGTATAATCATTAAAAAAAACAGCATGCTTGCTTTAGAATAAAAAAAAAAGGTATATTTTAAATATTTGTTTAATGACGTTTTAAGCACTTAGAATGAAGCCAGTATCACTGATACCAGTACTGAAACTAATGTCAATATTAAATGAACCCCCCTTTATAACATATCCTTTGTATCTCCTGATTCAATACCATCATGATACTTGAGTGACGATAAGATATGTATTGTGATTTTTAAGAATTGCAATTTAATATAATAATATTAATATGTTGTGATTATGTTCACGGTTTACTTTTTAACTCCATCATGGGGGAAAGTTGAAGAATACACTTATACATAGTGCAGGTTCTATAACCTTTTATAACCATTTTCAGGCATTTTGACTTAATGTTTTGAATTTCAGAGGCTTTTCAACAGCATTTTCCAATACAACGCACATTCTGAAGCAGTTTCGTTTTATTTGTTGCAAAGCAAATTAAAATGTCATGTTATTTAAAATAATAAAAAGCATAAAAATATTTTTTTTTCTTACTAACAAGTACAGGATTACCCATCTCTTAGCACATCAATATCTACTCTAGACTATAATGCACCACAGAAAAGCAAGCGCACTCAACGCTGATCTGATATCAACTCATGCCATTCTACCAAATGCTTCCTGTCTATCCATCTCACCCTGTCTTCCCCCATTCACCGTATCAACATTACAGTCCAAACAAATGCATTCCTCACAGACACATCCACTAATGTCAGTACAAATGAGAAAAACAAATGGGTGTACTGGAACAGAACAGAGAGAGACCAGAAAAGAAAGAAAACATTTTTACAACCATAGGGCATTGATGCTGTTGGGTGGAAATAAAGAAAGAGATAGAGTGGGAGAGATTGAGCTTGAAAGAAAAAGGTGCTTGCTTACCCTGCATGGTTTTGCCCAGGCCTTGACCCAACTTCCAGCCATGTTTCTGAAGGAGCCGGTGCCCAATGTTATCCTGATGTGAGGAAGAAAAGGAAAGAAAGACCACAATATTCCAATAATAAGAAGCGCTTTCCTCACACACACACACACACACACACACACTCACATTGAGGTCACAAGTACACATGGTAGCCAGACAACTGTCAAAACATCTTCACTCACTGTCATCAACATTAGCAACATCTGCTACACCTTTAAACTCCTTGTCAGATGGGGAGCGGAAGGGAGGGAGGAAGAGCAGAGGGAGATAGATAGAAAGAACAAGAGGAGGAAAAGTCATTGGGCTCTGTAATAAGGCATGTATCTGAAGTCCTTACAGTCTAGTGCTTCTTGTAGAGGAGTAATTGAACCCAACTTCATACTGAAGGCTATAGTCTAATAATCTAAAATCTAATCTACAGCTGAAGAGTGATCCAAGTTTACGCTACCAACCTCGGAGTTTACTAACTCTCTTTCAGTCTCAAAGAAAGGAGGGAGGAACCTACGGTTATATACGTATCATGACACACAAATACATATATAAACCGTCTCGGGGGGAGAAAGATTAATGCACAAACAACTAGGTGGGGGGGGGGGGACAGCACAGACATAGTTTGCATATACATAAAAACCAAAAACTATCACAAGCTTTTTGTGAGTTCATCATCATGACAACTGAACCACCACAAAAAAAACATACAGTATGTAGCTGACAAGAGGGAAAGGAGGAGATCGAGGAGTAAGACAGTCAGACAGGTAGATTGATAGATTTATGGAGAGAAAAAAAAGAAGAAAAGTGGAGAGGGACGGAGGCCTCGGTTACCATTGAGAGGCCTGATCTGAGTGAGTGTTCGCATTTTACAGACTGCTTAAAAAAAAAAAAAAGGAAAGAAAGAAAAACAGGGCACTGAAATACATGAATGGAATTTTATATATAAATAAAATCAATCTTAAAGTCACAAAAAATAAACTGCTTTAATCTGATCCAGGTATAAAGAAAAAAAAATATATGGATTTTTTAACACTGAAATAGTTTTTTAAAAAGTTTTTTTTTTTATCTAAGCACACCACAAATAAAGGCCAATATAACCAGAAAAAAAATAAAGAGGTGAAAACCAAAACCATTAACCAGCATGCAGCTTTTTGTTAAACCACTTTAACAAAAAGAGACGGCGGTGTTAGTGTCTGTATAGTGGTAAGCATATACAGGGAGGGAGTGGGCAGCAGAGAGCTCAGGATGTTGTTAGAGATGAGGGCGAGCATATTACACTGGTGATGCGCAAGGCCATTAAGCAGATGTCACAACCTACAGAGGATGAGCATAAGATGGAGCAGCCATGAATGGTGTGAGAGGCAAGGAGTGGAGCAAGTACTAGGTTAGAGCATTATGGGAGGGGGTGGTTACCCCCACAAGACACACCCACTTACATTTGTTTGCCTCGCCCAAGCAACATTTGGCCAATTTGGATACTGAATGCTGAACTGACAGCCCTAAATATCCATTTTATAAATATAAAGCCATAAGTCTTAGAGTCTGTTATTAGAGATCGAGAGGCGTGTTTTTAATAGTGCTTCAAATAGCTACTCCATTTCTTTTCCTTGCTTTGGTGTTAGGGCTGCTACTGGGATTTGATCACATTTATCCATTTATTTAATGGGGTTATTGCAACAGATCCCCTGAGGTGTCCCTAACTCATTTAAGTGTTGTGTTAAGACTGAAATGAGAAAAACCATTTCCCCAGGTCATTTTACTTTATGAAATTAAACAAGATTGGAAAACTAGCTGAAAAATAGATCAATTAGTCACATTTTTCTATTTTCTCTATGTTCAACAACGACGACATTAAACGTCAATACATTAAATGAAAAACAACAGAAATGCAATTGACATGGTCTACCAGTTTGCATAGACACTGCTGCCCACAAAATTGGGGTTGGTAAGATTTTTTTTAAAGTCTCTTTGATCAAAAACACAAAATTAAAATAAGTTTAAAATAAATATAGTCTTCCTTTAGAATTTTTAGCCCCCCCAAAAAGTTGTGAAATCAAAATATGATAGAAAATTTTATATTAGGGCTGGGCAGTAAGATAATATTGTTACCACGACATGAAATGTCCATCGTTAGATATTTTGCTACGTCATGTACAGTATATCGCATTGTGTTAATAAATAGCAATACTGACACTTCAGAGTGATGAAATGCATGAATGAAAATATAAAGAGCAGGACAATGTTGATGTTAAAGAATTATAAGCAAAATTTATCCTGAAAATTAACTCTGTGCTGTGATTGTGCTAACAGGCATACTGCCAATATGTGCGCACATTAAGCTGCCTCTCTCAGAAGGCGATCGTGGATTTGGGACGGTTCGATGTTAAAGTGTTAAGCACAAAAAGCAGTGAAAAAGAATGAACTCAATGCGTAAGAGTGTATACAAAAACCTGTCTCTCTCGGCTTGTGATTGCGAATTCAGTTCCCTTTCACGTCTTGTTGTGCTTGAATGGTCGAACACACACACAACTGTCAAAATGTCCATTCTTATGCATTCTTTGATGAATATAAAAGGTAAATAAATAAAAGTCTTGCTAAATTACATATACATTTATTTTATTCAAACGTATTGACCACAAACTTTTAAATGACAGTGTATATCTCAAACATATGGCTGTCAATTCAAGCACTTGACTTAATAGAAACCCTCAATTGCCATTTTTATTACCCAAAGAAATATTCAATACCAAATTACTGAAAGTCCAATTCACAACTATAGTAATATGATTTTTTTTATTCAAAATGGTACTAAGGTGTAAAAAAGCAGAGCTAACAAGAATTAAAAACAGCTTATGGCAATACAAAAACAAAAATATATCCCGGCCTTACAAAACAAATATTGGTCAAGTTCTCTTGTAATAATAATACTACTTACAGAATAATAGTTTAAAATATTCAGTTAATTTAAATCCCAGCTTGGAGAGTTTAATTCATACCGAAATGTTTCTGTGTGTGTGTGTGTGTGTGTGTGTGTGCGCACGCGCTTGAATATGGAAACGTTTTCTCCAGATGGTTTGTACATTGAGAGCTGCACTAATTTTCATCTTGTACAAAATCCCCTTAGGGCCTCTGGACATCCAAACAGTTATGTGCATGTTCTTGCGTTCAAATTACAGGGATGAAAAAAGGAACAAGACCGTGGGATAACGATAATTTCCTTTTCTATATTTATAGTCAGCAGAGGAGGCCACAGAACGCACATTAAAACCAGCAAAAGGCCAATTGCAGCTTGCGTGAACTTCTAAAGAAAGGATGACGTTAGAACAGGATTCATCATAAGACAGATGAGCTCATTGCATACAGATGTGAAGACCACAGAATCAAAAGAGCGCAAGTTCCAGGATCTTTCATTTATCAGCAGTGCAGATGCGCCTGCAGTAAGCCCAACCCAAAAGGCCTGCAATGCAGTGGCTCTGCAGCATCCTCTGCTAACAACACAGCATTTCATCATTCTGAAGACTGGAGGAGCATCTAAATAGGGTGCGCATTGAGCTGACCTCACATTACCTCTTCCTGCTGAGTGGAGCACTGTACATAGCAAACGTCAACTCCTCTTTACAGGATACCGTTAGATCAAAAGAACAGAACTCGGGAAAGAAAGCCGTCTTTGTTTAGTTTAATTCTTTATATGATCCAATCAGAATCAGTCTAATGTGGCTCAGGTCCAATCACCGGCCCCCGTGGATGGCATTTCAGTCAGACTTGGGAGGCGGGTGGGTTTTGTGGGGACAAACGGATGAATGCACTAAAATAAAACAGACAGATGAAGAGCAACAACGCCGAAGAATCCAACAGCAGTGCAAGTGGAGTGAAAACATGTCCATACGAACCTGGCTTTTAAACCCTGGGCTGTCAAAAGAACAGTCAAACGTCACACAAACTGAAGAAACTGGCCAATCTCTACAGCTTTCTAATGGTCACACTGTCTCTTTGATCCACTACATTACCACAGTTGATTCACACATCTACACATCCACTAACTGGATATAGTTAATTCATATAAATGATTGAAATTAAAACAACAAAATGTTATATTGTCCAAACATATACACTCCCACAAGAAAAGAGTGATAGAGAGTGATGTTATCAACATAGTAACAGCACGGAGTGAGAGGGGGAGAGGAAGGTGGGACAAAATTAAAACCAAACAGAGACGTGCAGGGCAGCGAGTGGTGTTTACATTGCATTTAGGGTCTGTGATAGCTTCATTAAGACGGACTTATATTGTGCAATTATGAAGCGTGGAAAATCCGTAGCAATGTTGTTACTAAAACAGGTCACCTTGAAAATAAATGTGCCTTTTCTTTTCTTTCGGTCCATGAAAATTTGAACAATATCGATACACTAGAAATGATAAAAACATACATCTTTAAGTGACTAAGAACTGATGGTCTCGGAGATCAATGGAAATGTAAAATCAAAGCACTATAAAGGCAGCGACACCAAGGCGATGGTCGGCCATCAGCATGTTGGTTGGGCTAGTTTTCACACATCAGCAGTAGTTCACTCGAATCAGCATGTTGAATCGCCGTCGGCAAGAAAGATTGCTTTGCGTAGCTGTTCAGTTTAGCAAAAGAATCATGAGTGCATGAGAATAAAAGCAAAAGTGATGAAGTCAACCAAAGAAGTCAACAGCACAGTGAGAAGGCTGTTCTAATTCTACATCTTACCTGGTCATTCCAAAACGCAAATACTGTCATAACAACGAGCTGCCTAGAATGAAGGAAACGAATGGATTGACATTCAAAATGGCAAACAAGTGCTGCGTTGTTTACGGTTTGTATATCTGCAGTCCTAACTTCAGTTTCCCTTTTTGAATGACAAATATTGGCCATTGATGCCTGCTGATATCCTTGCACGCAGCTGGAGAAAGCATGTGCTAGTTGGCATTCGCCTGTAGTCCTTTGACGTCGGCCTACTGTGTCATGGACTTAAGAGCCAGTGAGAGGTGGCCGATGATCATTTATGAGGAGACAGCTTTCCTGCTGACCTTCATGCTCTGTAGCTGGACACCAAAACGTCAGACACTTTAAACAGAGAGTTGACCAACAACAGCAAGAGAGATCAGAGCAGGAAAGTGCTACCTAGTTAAAGTGGGGTAATGGGCTAGCTGAGGATTTTGTGAAGGGGGTGTTTGTACATTAGGGACCTTGACAGCTGGCGTTGCATCATTGTGCTTATGCAAGAGATGGAGAGATAGAAATCTAACACATTCTTCTTCCTTACTGCCAGAGAATGTAAACTGCTCAGGTCCAAATGGGAGGACAGCAGAAAGACTTCTTATGCACAACTGCATTTAGCCACACTGATTTTCTGAATGTCACTGCATTAGGAAGCGAAACATCAAACCAAGAGACATCCGAAACTATGTTAACATTAACTATGTTACTTCAATCCACATTGGTTGATATTTTGCCCTTTAATGAAATGACATTATGTATGGATAAAGTGTCCACTTTTGGTGCCACTGAGCTCCTGGAAGAAGGTTGTGATGATGAAAAAGACACAGATCATGTCTACAGGTCTGGGGTCTGTCTTATAAACGTTGCATATGCATAAAAAAAGGGTGTGGGTACACAAATTTCCATGTACATATCAGGACTTATAAAAAATAAATGTGTATGTGCGCACCATACAGAAAATCTGTGTACTCTTCTACTAGAGTGAATGAGAAGAATTTAAACTGTTTTATATCTGTAATCGCTCTGTGATGGAACAGTACATTGGCCGGTTTGAATAGGCTCTGAAAAAATTGATAAAAATCCTAAAATATATGTCCACCTTCAAGGCAAAACTGTTAAAAACTGTTGATTCGTTCAAAGCAATTAAAATACTTTTTGGGACAGAGGAAAATACTTTTTGCTCTGCAATGTATTTTATACACTTTCGATTTATTTATTCTAAAAAAAGGCAAAGATACTGAATGACTTGTAATGTAATGTGACGGGACATAGTCCGTGTCATACTTTGTATTTTTGTACCGTTAAACATTACAACGTGGATAGGAATATTCATATGGAAATGTTATGCAGATGAGTGTATGCATAGTAAAACTAGATGTGGTAAGCTCCCTATATGGTTATTTTGAAGACGGGTTGGAGATGCATCTACACGCAATCTTCCGTTGATTGGGTTTTATAAAAGGGAATTCTGTGCAGATTCTGCCATACGCATGGGTTTTATATATTGGAAAACTTTTCTTGGGAGTGATGCTTGTCATTTTTTTTGTGATTCGTTGAAACAAATTGTGAAAAAAATAACATTTTGAACTGCAAAACAAGGCTGACAAACGTATTTCCTGATGGATCAATGCAGTCATGATGCATTCTGAGTTTCCTACAGTATTCAAAGTGAGCCTCTAGGGAAGTCAGTTACACACCATGAGTAGCAATAATCAAATCTCGTGTTCGTCACATAAGTCACATTTGTCATTTTACATGGTCACTGCCCAGTGCACATCTCCTTGGGTTGGGGGGCAAGAAAAGGAAGATGAGAATTAGTAAGATGAAGGGGAGTGTGTGTGAAAGAAACTAATGCTACTGACTTAACATGCAAACAGACAAACAAAGGTGTTAAGAGAGCAAGAAAGAAGAGGGAATCAGTAGATAAAAGCATATGGGGAAATTAAGAGAAGATCCCGATTACCACAAACCTCTAGCTGCCTACAGATCACACACAATGATTGGCAGAGGAGAGGCATGGGGAAACAAGAGCAAGACAAACACAGCGCTCGAACAAGACGCACACGCATACATGCAGCGATGACTGTCACTGTCCACCCAGACCAGCTGCTAAAAGTTCTGCGATATAAATACACCCCTGGTGTTTGGTGGAAAATAGCCCTGACACACTAGATCTAGAACAGGAAAACTGGGGGGAAAGAAGTCAAAAGTCGATATTGCTGTGTGTTTGTGTCATTGAGATGAAATATTATGCACCGTATACTATGTTCTGAGTGTAAAAAATTAATTGACAGTGATAGGCATCGCTTCCTGTGGTGTGTAACGTCACTGCTCTTCACGAACACTGCGTGTGGCAGTTCTGCTCTCCACACCCCTCCATAGACAATAGTGCAGGAGCAGGAATCATTTGGTTCAGGCAGGCAACCAGGCCACCTCTCCTGCTCTCTCTCGTTTCCTTCTGACCCACACTCTGGGAAGGTGGCTGCTCCGAACAGTACTGAATAGATGGGACCACGAGACCTGAGAAATCTTGATGAAAAAATTAAGATCTCCCCTGTTCATAACTAGACACATTAAAACATACCTCTATAACTTGTTAAAAATTATTGTACAATGAATACTTTGAATAGAAAAAAAATACTTAAAAGCTATTAACATGCTAGATAACTTTTTTATTTACATTTTCTTTTAACAACACGTTCACCATGTCCAGTATCACACTCAACAATAAGGATTTTTTTTTATCCCAGTCAGCTTGCATATGCCACTGTACTTATCCTGCTAAATTTAAAATTACAAAAATCTAAAAATTAATATAGTTTTAAATAAATCACAACACTAATGTCAACACAGGGAAAAGTGGTTCTTTCAATACAAACTGGTGGTTTTTATTAAACCGATGATCAGAGAGAGAGAAACTGATTTTGGGGGATTTACCCTAAAATAAAGTTGCCTTAGTGTAACTGGAGCAGAGAGGACAACATGGAGAGGAGGAGAGGCATCCGGCATGCAAGCCTATGAAATACAAAGCGAACCAGAGAAACAAGACAGAGACAGAGACGAGTGCTGCCTGCGATATTATCTACATGCCTAGTCAGCGAAAAATGCAGTCCCAGTTGCACAAGCACCATGCCAGCACATAATGACAGAGGGTACTGTACACCGAATCACTGTGTTGGAGAGACAGAAAGAACGACAGAATGATGAGAGAAAGACAGAGATAGTGAGAGAGAGAGAGAGAGAGAGAGCAAGAGACAGAGAGAGTGAGAAAGCGTTACAAGGAGCCCCTAAAGAGACAGGAGGAGGAGAGCAGAGCGTGCAGATACAAACCGGGTCAGAGCTGCTTAGCTAATTGGGGCCAATTCGCTGCAGGAGAGAAATGTCGAACACCCCAAGTTGTGTACAATACTGAAAATATCTGAAATGAACTGTCCTACACAAACACTAACACAAAAAACAAAACACACAAGATACTGGGCACTATTGTGCTCATACACACATACAGCACTTTCTCTCAATCAAGACACGCACTTCCTCCAGCTCTCCACTATGTGAGGTGGACAACACACTGAATGGTTCCTCTCCAAAATCAGGTCAGTCTAGCTTGAATCAAACGGAGCAGACACACATACCAGTTGTGCAATTCAATTGGTGGTGTGTCTGTGTATCAAAGGTCTGCCTACAAGACTCAGAGTGAATGTATTGATGGAACGCTTTACTTAAACCACTAAAAGTCTGTGCATAGATATCCTATTATAATTTTGTATGCGTAGAGGACTCAATTTACAAGAAAGATTGAACTAAATAGCCTGTTGTGGTTCAATGTCAAAGCTACAAAACCTATGCAGCATTTGTGTTTGCAGCTTGTGTTGAAGTTTCAATACACTAACTGATTAAATGAAAGCATAAGCAGATTTGTCTAAACGTCAAAAGATTCCAAAATCAAGATACGTTACCATGAGATGCAAAATATGAAGTCTTGTTTTCTGAGAAATGTATCAAAATGAAGTGAGTTTAAAAATATGAACAAATAATGGACTCAGAAAAATCTATTTAATTAGGGAATAAGGGAAGATCATATAATTCATTGACCGTTCTTTATGTTAAGAATAAACTCAATTTTGTTCAAGAGTTAATTTTACATTTGCAACCCATGCATCTATTTAAACTGGAAAACATGACAAAACTACTGGAGGATATAGATTTTTTTGCATTTAATTCCATGACTACGAATTTAACACTTTCTGCTCTGATTTTATTTGTGCAAGGGTGAATAAAGACTTTTGAAGACCTTTATAAGACCTGCATATTTTAAAATGTAATTATGCCTGCGAAGGCAAAAATGACTATTACTCTAGTTTTCAATCACATAATCCTAATATGCAGATTTACTGCTCATCTACGTTCAACAGTTGTGCTACTTGATATTTTCTTGTGTACAATAATTTTTTTACTTTTGATCACAGGTCCGCACTTTGAAACAACTTGGATAAAGCAGTTACTCTAAAGAAATTGTAATCGTGGGCAATAGATCGAACAAAGAGTCTGGAAAATGTTGAATTATAAATCGATCTCGTGACTGCGTTTCTACAGTGTGCCGTCCACTTCACATTTCAAACAAACGTCAAACTAAATTTTTTCAGGAATACCACCTAACATCCACACAAGCACATCCATCCTCGCGCACATCTGTGATCAAAATATGAAAAAACAGCAAGCTGATCACAGTGATTGGTACAATCCAACAGATCTGCTTCACCTGTATCTTCATTACACAGTCACACAGGTGATGACACCAGATCTGTTCAATGAAGGCCTCCAGTGACCTCCAGAAAGGGAGTGCTGACTAATTTACCAAAAAGGATGTGATTTGACTCTCTAAAATAAGGGTAGGGGCTGAGCCTAGAGGTGGTGTGGCTATCCCTGACTGGACCAATCATTCACACTCACACACAGGAAGCAGCTGTTCTAGTCAACATTACCAAGTGAGGAGTGCAGCCTTACCGGTTCTATGGGCTTGTCCAAAGAGGCCTGTTCCAACTCCAACTGACCTTCCTCATATTGGTCAAAGTGATTTCCACCCTGAGAAGGACAAGAAAGAGACAAGGAAGATTATATTAAAGCAGAGCAAAAATTCAGTTTAAAATTATTTACTTGCTAAAATGAAGGATGTCCCTCAACGTTTCCACTCTAAAAATACAAAACACAGATACGGCAATGTTTCATTCTTAAAGGAAACAGGCAAACAGTAAACATGAACTGACTCTTGGCTTCATGCTCAATGCCAAAATCCAGACAAACCGGATCATTCATCTGCCTAAAATCAGACAGCAGGAATTTAATCAGATGAGAAAAATGAGGTCACCTTGAAAGGGAGGAGGGGTGATTTCCAATCCACCTGCTCATCTTTTTCTCTATGAAAGATAGGCCAGTCGATCTAGTCGTTTTGCCTCTTTATTCTATTGTTATTTTTATATTTGGCACTTGCTACCAAACAGAGGGGAAATATACAGGAAAAGGAATGAGAATCAATCCAGTGTTTGTAATAACAAAGGACACATTTGGAGGATGTATTTAAAGAGGACTTTGAACTGGGGCAGCCTTCATCTCGAGTCAGTCTTTGAATGTACCCGTCGTAAGATGCAGCCTCTGAATTAGGATGCAGCTAATGAGTGAGTTGAAGGAGTCATTCATTCAACTGATTTGTTAAAACGGCCATATTTATTGAACGGGTTACTGAATCATTAGTTAAACTGATTCATTGAGTAAAAATATGTCAGCAGTAATTAAACTGTCAACTTCACATTGTTTCTCTTAGTTGGATAAAAAAAAATAAACATTTAAAATGTAATTAAATTATACATAAAAAGCAATCAAAGAACACACCCTTTACAAATCACTGGAGCTGTCAATCAAAGTTCTGGAGACTCGCCAAAATTCAAGGTATAATCAACCAATCTCTTATTTACATTGTTTTTGCACTGTTAATTATGATGTAAGCATTCGTTACCGTGCAGAAATCAAAGTGCAAATGACAAGATAACTGCATTTTGTGATTGGATACAAGCGTCCTGCAATCTTTCATCACAGCAGTGGCCGTTTACACTGAAGTCTCACACCCTTCAAACCGAGCATTCAAATCAGAGGGCTAAAACCAGGGTAGGAAAAATGACCATTTACAATTTATGTAAAATACTAACATAAGTAAAAAAATAAAACGTTTGTGACCCCTTAATTTTCACTGGCAAAGGAAAAACTAAATATTGACAGTATTGATCTAAATCTAAAGTGTAACTCAAAATGTTAACTTGTTAATTTAACTACATGTTATTTATATGAAACAAATATCACATTTGCAATAATGTGAAAAATTATTGTGCTGATATTTGAGGAAAACTGCACTTTTGCTCGTGTGATATTGTAATATAACTACATCATACTAGTGTTAAACCTACCCAAAAAACGTCTCTATTTCTCCATTTCATTAGTTTCTTTAATCGATTGTATTTGTGCTACTTTTTCAATTCAATTGAAAGACTGACATCAAGTCTTGAGCAACAAAATTACCCTTTTGTAAAAACACAAATGAGTGAGCTAAACTAATTTTTCAAACCAAAATATAGAGTTAGGTATAGATGTCTATGTCATCGAAAATGTAAGACCTCTCATTAGTAAAACTAGTAAGACTTGACCTTAAAATCTAATTTAACCATGTTAATATGTTCATGAAGATCATGGCAAATGAGTACACAGAAAATAAATTTAATATGAACAGAGAAAAGACTGACAGCAGCTAAAACTGGTTAAGCTGTCAGCTGTTTTTGTACACCGCCATCCCTCTCCGGCTCTGTGTGCCATCACAGATCTGCTACAGGGAGTCAACGCATCCCAATGACAGTCCAATGACAAACACACACACGCGCGCGCACACACACACACACATATACAGTTTAAATCAGTACTGACTACTACAAATTACTTAAGTACACAGCTATAAATTCACTCTCAACAGCACAGCTTTTGCATTTGGCATTTATCTTTTTTTGAACATTTAATAGCAGACACCCACATACATCTAATGGGAATACTGTGTGCTCTTAAACACGCAAACAAAGAAAACTCGCTCTCAGCAGTGTCACGATTTGACAGGCTCCTGCCCTCTGACCCAGACCAGCATGTTGTGGCAGCAGGACTGCAATACTGAGATAGAGAAGATAGACTTGTATGCAGAAGAGCAACTGATGCAACACCATGCATGACAGATGCATGTGGTTCATTCCTCAACGGATGGATGAAGGTACTAGATCCCCTTATCTAACCAGCCGCTCTATGGCTGTCTTTGTTTAAACTCTGACCCGAGTCACTGCTTAAAGCTGTTAGGCATGAAACAGCACCTGTTCTGAGAATTTACACTCACAACTCACATCTACACACACAAAAGACTCAGTTATACACCAGGGGAACAGCCACCCCCGATAGCTTGTTTTGAGTTTACCCGAATAGCTGATGACAAGGGTCAGGCTCTTTATGGGAGGTATGATCCCACTACTTTATCGCACAGAGCGCGCTGACAAATAAGACAAAACACTGACAGTGAAAAGGTATGTATACAGTACATGCTGCCATATAACTGTAAAGTAATTAGTTTGTTGACTAGATGCTGCATTAGCAGAGAAAGAACAGCAGTGTGTTAACATTAGTAGAACCTCATGAGGTTGAAACAATGAGACAAAAAACACACGCAAGACCAACCCAAATGTGTAATGTCACAATTATTACCATATATTTGCATTGATTTATTTCCAGCTGGTCACTTCTATGCATTTAGCCAGCAAAGTTGGACTTTTAAAGCTATTGATGCGAGAAGGCTATCTAGCATCAATAGATTCAGTTTCAGTTCTTTTTTTTATTATCACTGTAATACATATTTTGTTATTTTGATTAGATAATCATCAAGTGTTCAAAAAAATAAATAAATGAAGTGTGGGACTATACATATAATGTACATTTGTTATTTTAATGCAATGGCTTTTTGTGTAGAAATTTAAAGATGGACAACTTTAATCATGACTGACAGTACATTTTAAAAAAATACCCACATTAAAAAAAATGTTCAAAAGGCTGCATTTATAGTCAATGTTTGGGATTGACAGCAAGCTGTGAGTCTTGAAAAGTTTAATAATTCAGCAGATTAAAGTATCTGCTTGAATTCATGAAGTCACAACCGCATCAAAAATAGCAATGTCCATAACACAGATATTTTCAGTGTCGGTAGGTGCATACAGTTGCATTCAAATAAGAAATTGAATTTAAATGTTAAAACAAAAACAGACCTCAGTTTAAATTTAGGGGTGAACGATATAACAAATCTTATTTAGCGGTATGATCGATTTTAGCTCAAGATATTTCAAATTTTTGTTATTTAAAAAAACAGAAGAACAAACGAAAGGGCTAAGACACAAATTACATAAGCTGTTTTGCAGCTACAGTAGGTCTACTTAACTCGTAGTAAGAAATACTAAAGACTTAAGTCTTCACTGTATGTATGATTCACTGTATGATCAATCTTATTAACGATCCAAAAGTGATTCAGTCAAAACCCGTGATTTTCTAGTGATGCTAAATTTTGGCTGATATCGATAACCAATAATTCTTTATATTCGAAAGCCAATAACTGATATATTGGCCAATAAATCCAAAATTTTATATAATTTTTGCGAACCTGATACAAAAACAAAAGTCTCACTATTAAAAGCACAAGCAATTTAAGATATCGGCCAAATATACGTGTATATAATTTCAAGTAGTACTGTGCTATGCAGATACATTTACATATAATAAGATATTAGTGAATAAGAAATTAGGGATGGAACAAAAATTATGGATCGCCTACATTTTTAAAAAAGATTTATTTTAAATTAGTTTTTGTATAATTGTATTATTAGACTTAATGAAATTCAATATTTCTACTGAATCTGAATTTTAAAAATACAAGCAAATAAAAACAATTTTATTTAAAGAAACACCAAAATTTGAAATATAATAAAAAAATAATACTAAATATCAATATATTATTCTTCATTCAGTTCAATGTAAATTAATCAAATTTATCTAGGGTTGCCCCTGACTTTTTTGACTGATTTTAGTTGATTTGATCCTGTTTATATGAATTGAATTACATTAATTAGCGAGGGTCGGAATAGATGCCTACTTGGCGCTCAAGCACATGCCAGAAAGTACTGGCAAAAGTAATGAATTTGAATGAATAAGGAAAAATAGAAAGGACACATTATCCATAAACTAGTTGCTATCAGAGTCTGAGTCAGCTGCGAACATCGACGATGTGGACTAGAGAGAAACACATCTTACATGCGGATTATATAAGCGGAGTATTTGTTTTACAATTGGTTCATTCAAAAGTAGACATTTTAGGCTTTCTATAGGTATATTATGTCTGTGAGGAAAGTAGCCTAGTTTTGGTTCAGTTTTGTGATGCGCTCAGACTAGAGGAAAGTGAACTGGTGGCTTTCGTTCTGACTGAGACAGCAGATAATGCATCCAGTTTTTCAAATTTTATTTTACAAAAGCACAATGTTTTGTTACTGTGCGTTTACACAAAAATATACCCTTTACATGATGCATTACTCTTATCTCTATGGCCAAAAATGACAGGATTATTACAAAGAAGCTGGTGCCTCCGTGTCATGCATTTAAGCGTGCTAATTCTTTAACTTCCACACTCTGCACAAACACGAGTCTGCAACATTAGAAGGAACGACCAAGTAAAGTTTCAAATAAGACATATTTGAGATTCATATTTGTATGAGAGGTGAACGTTTGGATTTCCTGACTGACATACTATAATTACACGTACAAGGACCCGCCATTAACGATCCGCAATCCTCGTGGATTGCATGACTTAGCCATTTTCTGTGGATTTTTGTTTTTGTGCATCTTCGGAAGTGGAGCTGATTGCAAAGTAAAAAAAAAAAAAAAAAAACTGCACAAGAGTGAAACCTGACGACTGAACACTCAGGGTGGGGTAGCGCAGAATATATTCTCAGCCTTTTGTGGTGTTCTTCCTAAAACTGAAAATGCCTTTCAGTGTATCCTTAAACTATATGGTAACATCAGATGACAGACACTTTATACTGTAGTCACGATATACCGTCGTGCCACCCAGCACCATTTCATATTTATCAATTCTTATAGCTACTGATGTGATTCAGTCAGGAGTAGTGCATTTTTTTTACACTGCATTGTTATTTGATTAACATTAAAATGACAGACAGAAGCAGGATTATTTATGTTAGAACTGCACCAATACATAGTTTAACAGTCAAGGCTTTAAACACGCCATGGCAAATAACTGCATTGTCACATGATGCGAGCAAAACCCTACTGCTGCATTGCTAAACATGATGTGAATGTGCCAGAACTGCAACCCAATACTACCATATTTCTTCAAAAGCAAACAGAGAAGACATTTTAATCGTTCATGATCTAAAATCTTGATATTGTACATTCCTAGGATGCAGACTGGGCTCTATCCATTGGATGCATGTAGATCTGAATGAGAGGCTAAGAAAGGGACTGCGTTTAAGCAAATTAAATGATTGCGCAAGAATCATTTATCACCAGAATCACCAGAGAGAAGTCTGTCTATACACTGGTAAATCCACTTGTGATACTTTTTAATAAAAATACAATGATTAAAATTAAATGCATGAATCATTCATAATAAGATGCATTTAGAAAAAGGAGGCATTTTTTTCCCATATCAATCTTAGAGTTCATGTATTTACTTGGTAATCAGCCAGCCTTCAGCCTGAGAATCTGTGGTAGACTAAAAATTCCCAGCAGTCCTACACAGGACAAGCAGCTTGAAAAATGGATGGATGGGAAGCGGTCAAGTAACAAGCAGCACAAAGTACAGCCAGTTGGCCAGTCTCACAAAAATAACCCCTTCAGGTTTAAGTCCTCTCTCCTGATCACCCTGTTTTAATGTCAATGTGTAGTTGTACAGGATAATTAACAATCAGCCAACGTCACACAGACGACACTGATCCAAAAACAGTCTTGCCTCTAGAATCTGTGTTGTAACATAAAACAAACAAACGACAATGAAAACAATGCGTTTGACGAGTCTGAAGAGTGATACTTCTCCACATTTGTTCTGGAATAAAAAAAAAGTAATACAAACCAAGGTTCTTCCAGGGTCAAAAATGGTATTTGGTGGTGGCAGACATGGTCATCCACACACAGTAAAAATAACTCTACATACCTATCCCAATACTGACAATAAATGTAAAATAAATAGGAAAAAATAACAACCTATCTTATTTTGATATCTCATCATCTATGATCTCGTACCTTGATTCTTGTTTCTTTTGTTCCTCAGTGTACACTTGGTTGCTCATTCTTTTTTGCTTTTAATAAATTCTAATATCAATCAATATTGATAATTATCAGAATAAAAGCCTTGCAATCTTGGTCTTCCAGAGAATTTGGATCAAGGTATTCACAGATAAAATATCATGTTTACGTCACGGTTGTAGAAATTCAGAACTGTTTCATCTGGAATTTGCTGTGTACAAAGCTGCGCAATTAATTTGTTAAAAGACTGTGATATTGATGCAAACACCCATGCAATGCTATTACTAAATGAAAACCCTATGTCTATTGTGCCTGGTTTCACATAGCAAGCATCAGCTGAACGTGAAGTATTGAGTATTTTGTCACCGCCCATACTAATGAATGAAAGGGGTCAGCTTGTCATGCTTCCAATGTGAACGAGCACACTGGTACAACGCAAGTGAAGAGTGATCATTTTCAGATCAGTCCTACAGAAAGTTGAGCTTCAGGAATTAACTTAAAATGTTCATTCTGCTTCGCATTGTCCTTCTTAGATATGGGCATTATGGTTGGACAATTTTGTCCAACCCATTTTTGGAGTTGTGTGTGAAATTGTCACATTTGCTTTTTTCATCCAATACACAAAGGGAATAAATGTGTATAGTAAAACGTGTTAGTGCAATACTTGATTTTCTGGAAAAATTTCAGGGGTGCCAACAATTTTGGCCAGACTGTCTCTTGGGTATAAACATTGATGCCTACGGTAGTGATCGAAATAAGAGTAAATCATCTTTTGAAAGTATTTGACACTTGTATTTAGAGCTGCAGCTAACGATTCCGTTTTTCCCAGTAGTTGACTATTCAGCCTGTCATTAAAAAAAACATTAGATTAAAAGGAAAAAAAAATCATAAGATCAATCATTTGGCTATCTTTCCAATAAATTAGTACAACTTATACTTCCTTCAAATCCTTGACAATCATAAACAACATCTATCTAACAGTTCAAGTCTAATTTAATGTAGCCGTAGGTGGCAGTTACATCTGCACCGTCAACGATTAATATTAGCATTATTAACTAGCACATTAGGGCACTAGACGACAGCTTCAGCTGTAGGGAGATGTCGATGAGTTCTTGTCTGAAACACCGCAAACGCAACAATGACTCCCAGAACTCACTGTAACACTTAAACAGCTGGCTCATCATTTTGAGGTTTTACAGACTGAACAAAGCAGCATTTTATTTGGCCTTTGTTTAAAGTATTCCCACAATTTTGATGATCGTGCTCTGGCTTCATGTGATAGATTCATGCCCCGGAGCAGAAGCCAATATTATTTAAAATGAATGCAAGTTATGCAGTGCGTCATTGCAGCCCTACTTGTATTTAGGTGGTATAGAGGCGGTGAAAAGTTCATCAAATTGATTTTAAACATTTATTCACAAATGCGGATTTCTCCAATAATAAAGCTAACGATGTCTTTATAAAAGACACATCGGAAAAAAATAGATTTTAATATATTAACTTACAAACTAATATATTTTTGAAAGGAGCATATTTGCCATAACCCCTAGTTTGTATTTTATTTTCTCAGCCCTGCAGCCAAGACAGAAGTACAAAAACTGACTGTAAGCTGACCCACAACCCAGCTTCTGCGACTCATCTCAGAGATCCTGCACTTTCTGCAGCGCTAAGCCACAACCAAACATGGACAGAGAAACAGCAGTCACAGCATAGATAAATGATCAATCATGCTGAAATTATCCACAGATGCTGAATAATGTGATGTCTAGTCTCGTACGTGGAAAAGCTTAGGTCTACCCCACACAACCCACGATGCAGGAACAGTGGACAAACAATCAGATTAGAGAAAGTACTATAGCTGTCTCTTTCTAACCTAAACACACACACAACGAGCAAACACAGTGAGCTTTAAAAATTGCATGTAATTGCGTTTATTTTAGCCTCTTATTCACAAATAAGTGCATTGCATTGAGTTTTTTTTTTTTGACAAACACTGCAAGTGGAAAAACTTAAGACACGCCTTTATCAGACTTTTAAGACAGTATTTGTAAAAACAAAAATTAAGATAGATTTACAAAAACATACCTCATGAATATCGATGGATCATAGACATAAAGGTCAAGCAAAAACGCATACAAAACCGACCACTCCATCAAGACATGAAAGGAAAGTGCACATGCCAGCATATCGGTATGCTGTTTGCTGACCAGAGTCACCAGGAGGCATTGATGGACAAAGCATTTGAATTCATAATTCACCTAACACAAAAGATCAGCAAACGGTACAGAGAAAACCCAAGGGAGAAGCAGAATGACCACAGCTATGCATCAAATGTGTCCCATGTAGGATGTAGGGGTGTAACGGTACACAAAACTGACTGAATGAATGTTTCGGTACAGAAGGGGAAGAAATTAAAAACTGGTTTACTGAACAAATTGTCTCTTAATTAAAATTGTAATCATTCAAAGTTTCAGAAGGATGAAAAAAAGATATCTGCCAATGCTGTAAATTATATAGGGAGCCCTTACTTGTACATTACAATAATATTAAAGGTTTATAACCTATAACAAACTTTCAGCGGTTTGAATATCTTTGTTTGAAATTTAATAAAAGATCTATGCTTGAATTTACTTTCAGCTTTCCAAAATGTCATGGGCTTTATAGTTAAATCCCCTTTATACCTCAACATGAACAACTCCTGTAAACCCTTTTGGATGACAGTGAATAAAATGATCAGATTATCATTAACCATAACCACCCATTTACATGCAAAACACTGAAATGTAAAGCCAACGAACAAAGCAAAGCCAGAAATGCAAATATTTTCATCAGCAGTTTGTTCAGATGTTCAGTGATGCAAGAGCAGTTTGGAGGAGCTTATGTTCCAGAATGAACTGATACTTTGAGTTTAGTTTTCAGAAAATATGAGTTGTTTAAACTGGTACATTTTGTTCATTTTGATGAACAGAAAGCTAAAAAAAAAGCAGCATTTATTTTAAATAGAAATATTGTTAAACTGCCTTTATTGTCATGTTTAATCAATGTATTGAATCCTAACATTTTGAATGGCAATTCAGATGTCCACTTGAGTTGACAGTATGCGTTATAATCTAACTTAAGAGATACTGTATAAGGTACTGTATACACTAATAAAACAGTGTATTCAACAAACCAATTAATAAAATGACAAACTCTTGTGAAAACTTGAGTTTGTTCCCATTCAACCAGCAGAGAAGAACTTCATACAACTTGTATGTCACATATTTTTGATTTAAGAGCATGAGGATGTGAAAAAGATCTCTATAACGGGTGAAGGTACAATTCTGCGGAAACCCAACTCAAACTACGTGGAAAAGCTCACGCTCCCTTCAGTCAACCAGAGTGTCAATTTATTCTAACTAGCTGTTTTAGCTCTTCTCTGAGAAAATCTCCATGCATCTATTGATGTTTTCATTGACAACTCAAAATCAACAACTGAACATTTAAATACAATAATACAATGCACAAAAAATTTAAGGTAAACAAATGACTCAAAAGGTTTATAAATAAGAATAGTAACCCTTTACAATAAGGTGTCATTGGTTAACATCAGTTGATGCAGGGCTCTAGCCTCATTCTTCCTACTGGCCTACCGACTTAGAAAAAAGAAAAAAGGTTGCAACCAAATTGTATTAATCGTAATGACCTTGCAAGTTGATGAATTGTTCTCTTAATTTGTATATGGTGATTTTGTTTTGATGTGAAGACAGACAGTGACTAAAAGATTGATATTTGTAATATATTAAAACATTTTTAATCTGAACATCAACAAGCATAAATTTAAAGAAAACAATACTAAAATATTTTATTCTACTGCACTGGATTAATCAACGCACGTCTTAGTCCACATACCCTAGTTCTGCACGGATTTAAAAAGACCTCATGTTGGTAATTTTAAAAAAATCTTAACTATCAGATGAAAACCATTTTTTTTTAAACTAATCAATTACTATGATTTTTTTTTTTTAAATGTTTGATTCAAATCAAATCAACCTGTCTTTAAACCAGTTTTTTTTCCCCCAGCTATCGACCTCTTCATATTTAGACAACTGAATTCCTAACTTTCTTGAATTTCTTGTACGTGACTGACAGGTTTGCTGTGATTGTCACATCACTTGTCCACTTCATCCCAAAAAAAAATTTCAGTCATTTAGTCCTCAGCTAAAGTATGCGCTGATATTGTTATTGATACAGTTCCCGCGTTTGCACTGCAATAAATTAGAAATATACACACCTGTGTGAACATGCATGCATTCATGGTGAAGAATTACAGTTAAAACATCTCATAATGTACTTCAAGCGTATAACTGAGAAGTGACCTGCTTAAGTCAATGGAGGATCGAAGTGAATAACTAGTTCTTCCAATGTTTCATCATCTGACTCCTGTTTGGATATGGTAAAATCAACACCGTTGTTACAGTCTTTAAAGTCGCTGAGCTTTAGAAAGCCTCCGGAGCTGAAGATAGTTATGCTAATGAGTGTTTAATGTCCAGACATGTGCTGTAAGTGGTAGACCAACCACCACAGACTGGGCCATCTGACCAATCAGAGCATGGTAGGCTCGCAGAAAGGAGGGATTTAGAGAGATTGAATCATTGTACAAGTTTTTGGGGAATCACTGAAAAATGTGGTGATGTCCAATGTATATGGGGAAAAAATTAGTTTTTTTTTACCTTTGATGCATGTAAACCTGTTGTAAGAAACTGCGAAAACAAAATTAGGAATCTTTAAAACAGCATAACAGATGTGCTTTAAAGTTTACAATTACTGGTCAGAAACAGAACGTAGCACAGCTGTTTCGTTTACAGAGCAACCAGGGTAATGGCAGATCAGCTGTCAAACAGTGAATCTGCACCATCATTCAGATTCATGAATGAATCTTCACTTTCCGCCAAGAGCGTCAGGCTTGTTTACATCACTGCCTCTGTGACGCAGCATACAGTGCTGTTGTGCATTTTAACAGTTGATGGAAAAACAAATGGATTCTAATAATCTAAATAGTCACAATAAATAACTTCACAGCAAATTACAGTGACCAAGATAATACAGTGCATTTTCAATATGGTGATATCGCATTACCGTATATCGGCACACGTCTACATACAACAACTTGCCACTTGGTGCAAGTGAACAGGATGAGCACAAGAGTCCACTGTAGAGATTGATATGCAACTATGCCATAAAAACCCACGCATACGCCGGAAAAAAACAAGGATATTTGAATAGCTGTTCACTATAGTGACCTCTGTGCGTGAAAGGGTTCATTCTGTCACCAGCTCTTGAAAATCTGCCAAGGCAAAGCTCTCCGTTTGGCTGCTGGGACTAATCTAAACTAAGGGCTTCACAATGTTCGTGGGCACTCTAATAAAAGCCTGTTTGTTCCTGTCAATACTCTGTGTGCAGCCCAACGGCGTGGTTTCAGAAACCCTTCTTACAGAATAGAGGCGGACCTCTTTCTTGACAACATGGCCCATCTGCCTACACATCGGTGAGGGACAAAACTAGTTAAAGCAGAAAACCTTCCCAGACAGACAGACCATTAAGTATTATATTCAGAAACCCTCATGACAAGCAATATATCCTTTGTCAAGACAAAAAACAACATTCCTTTCCTCATGCAGCAGGATTTATTAAGAGATGGACATAAAAAGGTTATATGCGTCACTGGATAAAAACACACACACACACACACACACACACACACACACACACACACTAATCATGACCAAGGAGTCAAGATGCCAGAACTGACATCAGTGTACTGCAATAAACAATGGATCTCTTTTATGAATCTTTTACTCCAGACGTTGTAATTGATGGTAAAGTGTTTTATTAGATGGCATAACTTGCATATCAAGTATGCAAAACAACAACAACAGCACAAACATGCCACTGTGCCAGTAAAGAGTCCGTCTGAGACGAAAACAAACCTAACAATGCCTGCATTATTCCCATAAAGTCACAACAGCGAGCAGGCACATGAGATAATATCATAGCTAGCGTCCTAGCAACATTAAACTGCACAAATTTGATTAAAAAGAGCTTTAACTACAAAATACAGCCTTTGCTTTCGAAATTTCACAACACAAGCGAACATTTTACAGTGAACTGCACATTAGAGTCAGGTGGCCGATAGAGTCATTAGCTGATATATTGTCGCGGGTGAGGCGTTTATCTCCCAGCGCCAGGCCGGGTGCAGCCTGCGGTCATCCGACCAGCGTCTCAAATTAACAACACACCACTGTCAAACAACAAGGGGTCAAATAACGACACTTCTCTAAATTCAACGGCCATTTTGATATGTTTGGAAATTCTCACAAACGCATCAGGTAAACCAGAAAGCGCCACGGACACCTAACTGGTCTCGAGCTTGGACGAAATGCCGCTGTTCTGGTGACACAGTTGCAGCGGTTCAAACTCATAACACCAGACTCTACAACGCACAACTCTTCTAAATACACAGTGACCCAACATGTTTCGGATACGTGCAGCTCCTGTGGTTGTTTTACCTGGAAATCACGTTCTTCGTTGAATCTAGAGAATCTGTCGGCCATTTTCTCTCCTGTTCGCCTCGTCTCCTGCGTCCCGACTTGTTCCTCTGTTGATTGAAACGCCCAGTGAAGTGGGCGGATGAGCGATAGACCAATGGCAGCGCGCCGTTGTTGATTGATGTGCCGGCTGTCCAATCAACTAAGCGAGTTGTAATCGCAGAGAAGCGTTTTGAACTATCGCTGGTGTTTGTTGTTCTTAATATGAATGGTACGATGTAAGATAGCTGCGCGTTGATTGAGTGGAAGTGTCTTGGACAATTTTACGCATATGCTTTAAAACATGGCTTACATTTGTTTATTAGGCCTACTATTTTTTCAATACATAAAACCTCTTTTTATGAATTCATTAATAGTAGTTAAACTTCAATGACAATACACTTTTTTATTCAGTATGTTACTTAAGATGTTTAGTGTAGCTATTCTATTTTATTATTTCTACACATGTGGCATTTATCGATTCCTTCTATCAGCTGTCTTTTGTTAGTTACTGTGAGGGCCCCCTCTGGTGCCAGAAGAAACAAAACCCATCCCATTGGCTCACAAGCTTGCCAAAAAGTATAACCCCCCCCCCCCCCCCCCCCTTAATCAAATGGAAACTCTTGAGTCTAAATTCCCCAGCCTATCCCCAGTCTCAATCCTCAGTCATGTCACAAGACAAGAATGTCATGTTCAAGAAAAAGTTAAGAAACCTGCGTATTATTATAGTATCATAACAGAGAAATTTCCCCATTGTGGGACGAATAAAGGTTGATCTTATCTTATCTCTCATAATATGATTAGGCAACATTTCTCTAATAAATTTAGTGGACTGTTATTGTACAAGGTATTTTCAAAAGCAAATAGAGTGAAATTGTGTCAGAAAATATCTATAGATTTACATTAAGTATTAACTGTCTACTATAAAAATGATAGATAGATAGACAGACAGACAGACAGACAGATAGATAGATAGACAGACAGACAGATAGATAGATAGTTCAGAATAATTATTCAGATGAGACAATATCTGCTTTAAGGAGAAAGCGCACAATGAACAAATGACACATGCAGGTGCGTGTAGTCCTCAACACGCAATAATTGACAACAGGAGTACAGTATTTCTAACATATAATTTTATGGCATAATCAGTTTTAAAACACGTTTTTGGTGTGGCTCAAAATATAAAACAAAATCAGCCTTTCTGACAGGGTTTGTGGTATTTTGCAACAATCATCATAGCTAATCAAATCTTTTTAAGTGGTTCTTCCTAAAAATGAAAGTCAAAAAAAGTATTTTGTGGTTTTAGCTTAATCAAAAACACGTGGAACTAAATAAAAGTATAAAACAGACTATATTAAATGATCGTACATCATTTGATTACATATCAAATTCTGCGTAGGCTAATCCTTTCCATGAAAATTGGTCATTTTTATCATCCGTATTCTACTCGAGATAATAAGCACATTCCTCTGGATTCCCAGGTCGTGGCACGTTTTCAAAACTCTTTATTTCAACTCTTAAAACTCTTTCTCAAACAGTCTCATGGGATGTTTCTTTCCCCAACTTTAAGCAGTCATGCCAATACACCAGAAGATGGTGCTGTGAACCAAAATACAGTACCACTAAAAACTGGCTGTGTGTGCAGATGAAAACATAACAAAACAAGTATGGATATTTCACATTATTTCCCAATACATAGACCCCAAAGCAACTACCTTAGCTCTAAAAAATACTACTACTACTACTAATAATAATAATAATCAAAATGAGTTTAATGTTTTAATTGTACAGTGGCTAAAAGTGGATGTTCCACACATGTAGGCTACTGTATAAAATGTATTATATTGCACTTTTGTGGCGAAAATTCAAAAAGCAACTTTGAAACAAACACGTAAATATGGCCATTTAACGTCAACCTCAAAGGCGTTTAGAGGTAACTTTCTTTCGATATGAATTTTCAGTCGTGATGTCACACCGTGTCCCGAAACCTAAAGTGTTGCCTATCTAGACAGCCGCTTGAACGCGATAATGCTGCCAAACGTGATGTCTAGATAGACAGCACTTTATGATTTGGAGAACGGCCTCAGTCTTCCTGTCTCGGGCGAGCAGAAGAGAAGCTCGACGCAAGACATTCTCCTGCCCGAATAACTACAGTAAAGGTAAGTCCCCTTAACTGTACCGAGTTAGCCTTATAGTGGACTTCACGAACGCCTGTCTTTAACTCGCACCCCAGCTGAATTCACTACATTTGGTCTCTGAGGAATTTCTCTTAGATTTGTGCGAAATGGCGGCGCGAAGGAGGAAGTTAAAGCGCTTCTTTCTTTCAACGTTTTAACGTGCGCAAAACCTCGTGAAGGATTTCAACATGTTGTTGATATAAATGTCTAAAAGATAACTGAGATAAAGATTTCTGAAAACGAGGAATTTCGTGCACAAATATGTTGGATGTAAAATGAAAGACAAGTAAAGTTTGGTTTTCCTCCATATTATGTTTAACATGCTTGTTACACATAACAAACATATATTAACATGTAATATACACCTCATAAGTTAAATTTCTCATCTTTATATGTTGCCTTGAGTGTGCAAGGATGTGCAGTAATTTATTCAGGTCATGATATCGCCTTCGTGTTCAGCACATATAGGAGTGCAGATGTCTGTTATCATGTTTGATGATTAACTATGAAAGCATTTCTGTAATGCTGTGGAAACACTGTCTCATAGTAACAGCTTTGTATGCGGTCTGTGTCTCTTGGTGGCAAAGGGGCCCCTGACTGTTACTCAAGGGGTCCAGATCTAGCAGGCCTCCGGTTCCTGAGTTTAGACTTCAGCAGGACTTTACTCAGGCCAAAAGCATCCTGTTCATGTGTGGGGGCGTGGATGAGTCACACCTAATGTCTCAGTGTTTGTGTGTGTAAGGGAAGACATTACAGGCAAAATCATTGTTTTATTTATTTATTTATTCATGCTTTTGGGCTTTTTGTTTCCTGCATGTGTCCTTTAAAACTAGTGGAAGGCAAACACTTACAATACACATTTAAGTGTTTATTTTATTGCTTTTTATCTATTTGCATGTGTAGATTTCAATTACAAGACATGTAAAGGCTTTTTTATGCACTGAGACAGAAATCTGAATAGCTCTTTAAAACACTAAACTTTTTTATTTTTGCAGTTTTATTCATATCTTCTGAGCGGGTTGTTTATATATATATAATTTGCCTGATATACATGTATAACTTCTTATTCCCAAAAACGTTCTGGCTTTGGACAGTGATTTCTAACTTTTGGAGTGATAAAAAGAGATATTCTCTGTAAAAACCTTTATTTTAAAATATACAATTTATTTCAAAATTAAACTAGAATTCTATAATTACTTATAGATAAATTTGAGATAATTACTCAAATTTAATGCCATAATCTACTGTAATTAACTGAGGAAGTATGGTGATGCGTCCCCAATAACATGTGCATTAAGTCACCAAATTGGAAGACTTACTTTTTTGATTTTGATGTTTCAACCAGCTTGCTTATTTGTGAATGAGTAAACGAGTGAAAAGGCACTTGCTTAGTGATAAAAACTAAAAGGACTTAATGTAATTGGCTTGCAGTAAGCAAGAACACTACAGTAAATGACTGGCCTTTCAAACACAGAGTCATTGTGAAATGGACATTCCCGTTGGTTAAACTGACTTGTTTTGTCACAGGCTGTCATTATTTCTCTTAGCATGTGTGCTTTTCTTCTCTGCCCCGTCCCTGGCCTCAATACTGCACTGTTCCTGTTTGAGCGGCTCGAAACATTCACACTTCCGTATGCCTTTGCCCATTGAATCGACTGTCTGTCATTTTGAGTTTTCTTCCTCAACTGCCGGTCGCTCTGCGCTCTCACTTCTGCCAAAAAACATTCAACATTAAAAAACAAAAATGCAGAACCTGCATGTTTACTTTTATCCTGTTGATAATTACAGTCTGTGAGATTTGACGTGTTGATGAAAAGTTAACGTCCAATAACGAGTTTTTGTCTGTTACCGCCAAACCGCAGCATTTCCTTGAACTGTTCATTTGAAATGACAAACTCAAGGTATGGCTTAACTCGCAGTACTAAAGTAGCCTGAAGATAATTCACTGTGACAAATGTTTGCAGTGTGAAACTTTCTTTGCTAGTTATGTTTTCTCACTTTTTTCCCTCTCTGTGGCTTGGAATGATAGATAGATAGATGTGTGGCTGTAATGCGCATATTAGAAACATGTAAGCTACCGTTAATAAGTTTGGAGTTGGTCGAAATATGTTTTTAAAAGAAACTCTCATGCTCACCATGGCTGCATTTATTTGATCAAAAATACAATAAAAACAGAAAACGACATTAGGCAGACAGTCTACTAATGACTGATAGTTGACATGTAGTTGCAAAATTGTAGTCATATATTATATAATGTCTAAAGGGAACCATCGAAATAAAATTTCATTTCCTTCAAAGAGAAGATAGTGATCCGTAATGGAATGAGGTTGTTTAAAAATGCAGTGTTGAATAGACATGTGTTTCAGCTGACATTATTTCTAATTTATGCAGACAAACCGGTTATAAAACTAACAAGATGTTACAGAGAAGTCGTTTAGGAACTAAAGTGTTTTTTTTTTTTAGCTGCTAGTTTTTATTAAATTATAATATACATTTTGTGAGAATTGTGTTATTAATAATCAGGTAAATTCTTAGTCATCTTAAGTGTACTTCGGTTTTGAGTCTTTTGACATAGTATATACTATTTAAAAGCGTGAACACAGGCAGTTGACACATACGCACTAGAAATGTTCATTATTGTCCACCGTTTTAAACCAGAAGTTAAGATGGATAAAAATTTATCTGTATTCGTTTAATCTTAAAATTGTGGGTATTTCTCAGTTTGTCGCCAGTAGTTTATGGTTGTTCTGTCTACTTCTTTTTTGTTGTTGTTGTTATATTGCAAAACAATTTTCTGGAGCAGTGTTTTCAACTTGTGGACAAACTAATTATAAAAAAAAATTCAAGCCACATGTTCAAGGTACACATATAGAATTAGAAATATGGCTACGGTATGTGCATTTAACATATCCGAAATATACTTATGATGAAAGTTACGTCACTTGCTGTACACATACCGAAGCATATGCATAAAATGTGGTTTGGGCTTTAGTCTTAGAGCATATAGCTTTGTTTGTTAAGTAGGTAATTACACTGGCAGGCAGAATTTTTTATATACTTGGGTCAGAAATGGAAATCCAACATCAAATGATTGACTTGGGCTGCATCCGAAAGCTTAGGCCGCTGACTTGTTGCCTCATTGCCAATCAGGCAGTGTTTCCACAAAGGCACCTCACAAAACTGATTTCAGACAGATTTCTGAGGAAGTTTAATGGTCTACAGCAAAATAGAGTGAACTTTGGTGAAAACTAAGTGAATATTTAATTGGTTCAATAGTAATTTCTTGCTAGAAATTACATCAAAAGTGGAATGGGAATGGAACGCACATTATTGTGGGATATCAAAGGCAGTGACGGATACATCTATGCTTACTTCAAAAATGTATCAGTTGACGGTTTCTCTGGAGACAGGAAGTGATGAAAGAATTTTTAAATTTCAGACACAGCCTTGTTCTCAGCGAATAGACCCGCATTTCGCATTTCCGGGGTTCTCTGAAGCAGAAACGTTTGCGTCGCTGTTGGCTGCAGTTGCAAAAGAAAAAATAACAATAGCGTTTCAAAGACTTTACAAACAAAGGAAATATTGAGAGAAGAGAGAAAGAACAGTCCTTCAGACGTTGCATTAGAAACATTCATGCTGCAGTAATTAAAGTAAATAAACACAAAGTATAGTGTTATGATGAATGCAACGAAAATGAAAATGTGAACAACTTTGATCGATTTGTTCTGTAGAAAGGTCTATTGTGAGGTTACAGTAGATGAGCAGGATCTAACCTTTCTCAACACCTCTACTTATAATTTGGACATTTTAAACACCACAAGATATTTAGTTGAGTGATGTCTGCTTTCTGTGAGGGAAAGTTCAACCATAAATGACATTTCTGTCATCATTTACTCACTCTCACATTGTTCCAAACGTGTAAGACTAACTTTTTTCTGCGGAACAAAAAAGAAGAAGATATTTTGAAATAAGAAACTTATTTTATTTCCACAGAAGAAAGAAAGCCATACAGGTTTAGAATGACATCTTGATGAGTAAATAATACTAAAAAACTAGATATAAGGAGACATAAATGCAAGATATAGTTAGGATCTTATTAGACAGTAAACAGTTGAGTTACAGAACGAAAGTCTTTCAGGCAGGTGAAGTTACTGAGAGCCTGACTGCTGCCTCAGGAGGAGGAGGAGGGGAGCGCAGGGAGGGGAAATGGAGATGATTTCCCGTAAATCAGCCCCATCCAATCAGAGCGCAGCCAGTCTCAACATGGCAGACAGCCAGCGGGATCAATCGTCAAGAGGTGTAAGCTGACAAATGGAGAGAGAGAGAGAGAAAAGAGAGAAGAGGAACTGGTCACGATAGTGTTAGTAAACCATTTCTCATGCATGCGAAGCTGCGTTTAGAAAGCGGTATGTTTTCTTCTATCTCTTTTACTGTTTCTCGTGTGCAAGATTAAAGTGTGGTATTTGCTAATCATTACTGAATGAAGGTTACTCTGTTGTAATGAAAAGGACTGTCAGTTTCTGCTTGGGTCTCATGTGATCGATCGTGGTGTGAGGAACTACAGGCTGCATGACTTTGTTGCAACATATTTTCCATGGGTTATGTTTGAAATGCTATGGGATGATTTGTATCTTCTCACAGTACTGTGAGTGCCTTCTGAAGTCATTTCGGTGATGTAACAACTTCTCCATTAGCTATCAAAATGGAGGATTCAGCTCCTTGGAGCCAATAAGCCTTTGGCAGCATCTGCACGGATGACGTTGGTTTTAGATGGAGGCCTGTTTTCTCTTAGTTTAGAGGTATAAAAGCTGCAGAGAGAGAGAGTGGGAAAGGGAGAGTGTGGGACAGATTAACTGGGGTCATATAAAGGCGCACTGATGCAACATGCTGCAACTGCTTTGAGACCTTGTAGAGTTTCTTCAGGCTCTGAAGATCTTTCCAGCTGACAGAAGAAAAATACCTAGTTGTTCAGATTTTAGTGTATTCGAATCCTTAAAAGCTTATAGTAATTATTTCATTATGATGGACAACTACTTATTTGGTAAAAGTAATAAAAACTAGATTTTGTTTGAATGAAAATGTGGTTGATATTCTAAAAACTAGAGTGGTGCTAGTTGCTATCGGGTTTCTAAGGCGTTCTGGGCTGTTTTAGCTTATTAATATGCACTTGCTAAGGTGTTTTGAGTAGAGATGCTTCGGCTGATAATTATATTCTATGACTCAATCGGTAGTTACTAAATTTGGCCGATCTAATGTCATAACATTTGATTGCTTTGAGATATCAGTGCAAAACTTGGCCCAGATGCCGTTGACGTGACTGTGAACATGCCCAAACTTGATTTAATGATCTGTTGAATACACTTTTTAATAGTCATTGTGACAAGTATGATGAATAACAGTACATTTTTTTGTGGTTTTCTCAGCAGTGTTGTAGTTATAAGAGATTATTTTTAAGTATGCCACTTAAAATTACATGAAATCATTAAAAATGCCTTTAGGGTGTAAGGGGTCAACAGAGAGCTTACATATAATTTATTTTAAGCTTGAATTATCAGGATTGGCCAATCATGAGTATCGGTTGGTGTCTGCTGCAAAAAGTCCCGATCGCAGCATCCCTATTTTTGATTGGTTTTATCTTGTCAGTTCCTAATGGTTTCTGCTTGATTTTAGCTTTTTGTTATGCAATTGCAAGATGCAGAGTAATATTTAATCGGTGCGTTCACTCTAAACCAAAAATTCTGTCTTAAAAAACAATGCGGAAGTAAAAGAAAAAACCACACCTTCTACATTTGAAAATGTATCATCAGCCAATCAAACCAGGAAAAAGATTGTCTTGATGCCTCCCACCAATACCAAATTGAAGTAGTGATAAATAGGCGGAGACTTCAGGTTTATTACTTTTGTAATGTAAAATTCAAAAATATTACGACTTTTTCAATACCCCAAATGAGTCCTTATAGTCCGATTATGACTGGTTTGCTTATTTTAATGCGAGTTGTACAACATGATCTCGTCAAACAGTGTCAAAACACTGCAACAGTGTTGTGAGCCGCTCAGAGCACACCTTCGTTTCGATAAGCAGAAGGCTCATGTTACACCCTCAGCAGCTCCTCCTGTTTCACAGATCAAGCCTGAGGAGTAGGAAGTGTTAAAGAGAAGAATAGAGTCTTTGTGTTCACTGAAAATACTTGGAGTTGTGTCCTCTGTCGCCTTCGGCAGGTACAAAGTTCAGAGTTTGTGACCAATCACTGTTCAAATGAAGACTAAATGAATTTGTATCGCCTTGTTTTACATGAAATAAAACACCCTCCCCTGCCAGTTAGCGTAACCAGGTAGTGAAGGCCAGGTGTGTGGAATCTTTTTCCACGGAGCAGTTACTATCTTGCTATGTGTGTGCGTGAGACAAAAAGAGAATGTGATCTTATTTAAGAAGCAGGAAATTGATACACATTTAATGTTACTGAGAAATATGAGACTGAATTGATTGATTTATTGATCTATTTCTTTGTTTTTCATAGAATTTCAAGATGTCTCAGAGAATTTGGAACTCCACTGTCCCGTTCTCCCACATGGATCAAAGTGATAGCAAAGCTCGCAGCTGCCTCGGCTCGAACTCAGCATCTCACCCAGACAGCAGAGGAGGAGAGCTGGACAAAATAGATCAATTGAAAAACCTTTACTGGAATTTCATAAATCAGGGAACTGCCAAACATGAGTGGAGACATGAAACGGAGAAACAGTCTATTATTGCACAGGCAGAATGTAAGTACTGATTTAAAGAGGTAGAAAGAATGAGGTGAAAAATTCTGATGCTAATATTTCCAAATATTTGTTTCTCTCTTTTCATAGGTGAGTCCCAGGATTCGCAGGAGTTCTGCCCCAATGGCAGGTAAAAACCTATGTGACTGTCACACAAACATGTTTCATTGTTTTCTTTTAATATATTCAGTAATGAATATATCACTACAACACACACTATATTTCAGTTCACTATATTACATATAATTATATACATATTTTCAGCCTCAAAAATGGGCCACACGTTAGCGCCTCCATATCGCCTCTTGGCTCCGTCTCTCGCGGTCGGCCCAGAAGGAAACGTCGTAAGAGACAGCGTCGTAGACAGGGTGAGAAGGACAGCCGATCGTGCGAGTTCATGGGAGTCACTGGAGTGCCGGAGCAGGACAGCGGCGAGTGCCTGTCTTCGTCTCTCATTCAGGTTAGAATGAAATAACTGTCACTTGTGTAATTACTGTAGAACAGAGGGAAGGGAATTGCACAAATTAGGTTGAATTTAATGAAAGAAATATGCAACAGCTTTGTTCCAAAGCGTAGTGTGCTGCCATGATGTTTGCAGTCTAGATAGGCAGCTACCTGCAAAGAAATCATCCAAATCCTCTTTCAACTGTTCGCTTCTTAAGTTGTGACATATTGAGTACTGTTTTAGGTGAGAATACCATTTCAACAGCTATCAATGAGCAGAATTCATTTAAAGCACCCCTTTAAGCATAGCTACATAATTTTTGGTAGTATTCCAGCATGTCATGAGTGTTTAATCTGCTTGTCCTAATTGTTATTTGATTTTGGCATTTGATAGAGTCCAAAACGATGACGTGACGTCAAACATAACTAGCAGATTATGATAACTATAGCTATAAAGTTTCAATAATTTAATAATTCCAATTCTTTGAGAAAACTGTAAAAATATGAGCAGCAAGTCACAACAACATGGTTTATTTTTTTTTTTATTATTATTATTTATTATTTATTATTTTTATTATTATTTATAATTTTTTTATTATCTTTTTAAGCCATTCAAAGTTCCTCAATTTGTTTTTTAAAGTCAGTTTAATATAATTTAAGTTGATATGACTTATCCATCTAATGTACTTATTTAATGCAACAACTGAACTTAAGTTTTTTTGTTTAATAACTCTAATTAATAACTTTAATTTAAGGTGACACAGTTGCACTACATTTACTACATGTACTTACTCCAGTAACAACAGTATATGTATAATGACATACAGTATAATGACAACTAACCCTAAACATAACCCTAACTGTAACTCTATAGTCAAGTCACCTTTACTTATATAGCGCTTTTTACAATACAGATTGTTTCAAAGCAGCTTTACAGTGGTCACAGGAAAACATTATAAACAAAGTTTGGTTGGCTGAACGGCAGCCTTAAAAGAGCAGGCGAATTAATACAATTGATGAATATAAAGTGTTAAGTTTTGATTATTGATTGATTGATAGTTTGATTATTAAATTGACAACAATTCAAGTCCAATATTAAGTCCAATTTGGTCCTGTAGTAAGTACATAAGCAGTTAATTAATGACTCTTTGCTTATTTGAGCAAGTACAATGTAATTACACCACCTTAAAACAAAATGTAAGCTTTGTACAATACATTTTGTACAATGAATAGTTCATTCCACAACAAGAATAAAGACAGATGTTTTTTTCTTTCTCCAACAAATGAATAAAATCACTGACAGCCAATCAGAAAAAGCTTGTACATTTAAAACAGTTGACAACATAACTGCTGTGCGCAATTATAATAAGCAAAACCGCATTATCGTCTGGTGTGGACCAGACGATATATAACTATAATATAATAATATATTGAACTATAATAAAGTTATAGTTGTTTTAAAGTTTTTGTTCTTGGTGTAATTTAAGCTCAAAGTGTTCGGGAACTGAATGTTTATAAAGTCTTTTGGTTTAATTTAAGACTAGGCTGTTGTCTCAGCTGTTAGTTTGTTATGTCCGAGAGGAAATCCAGTGACTAGCTAAAAACTGAGTCATGTCTTGTCTTTATCTCTCCCTGGGGGCTTGAAGTACTTAAACTAAGGGACACTTTTACAGACCTAAACAGATTTTTTCCCCATTATCTGCATTGATTTCATACAGTGCTGTCAAGTGTTTTTCTCTCTAATCCAGTCCAGTCACCTTGGTTGCGTCCTCTTTTTTTCAGGTTCGAGACCCAGTGTGCATCAGCAGCAGCAACAACAGTAGCTGTACGTACAGCAGCAGCGGCCTCAGCACGGAGAGGGTGTCTGTGCAGGAAACAGAGGCTCCTTCGTACTCTTATCAGTGCGAGTCCTCCTGCCAAAGTTATTCGCTAGGGAGTGAGGAGCTGAAGTCTGCACTGAGAAGTGAGATCAAATTCCGTCTGGCTGTTACGGCCTTGAAGGGGTACGTCACAAACGAAGATCCCTGCTTTGCATCTAGCTTTGTCAAAGACGTGGTGAGAGAGGCGAGAGCGAGAGATGAGGACGAAAGAGAGGAGAGTGACAAGAACGAAGGGATCCTTTTTAAAGAGGTAATTTTAAATGTCAAATGGCATGTTGAAATTGACACATAGATGAACTCATACCGAAAGTGCGTGATGCGTAGATAGTTTCTCTCGCACGCTAAGATACAAATTTACATACGAGTACACAGCCTAAAAGTCATATAAGCACACATAACACCGACACTTCTAGAAAGACAATACAGATAAAGACAACATAAGCATACTAATACAGAAAGGAAGAGAGAGAGAGTGAGAAATGCATGTATACACATAGCCAGAAGTTGACTTGCGGTCGTCGATTTCCTGTTTTTCTTGCGTTCAGTAGGGTTTCATGTTTACCTCACCAGCCTAGTTCTGCTTAGGGAGTTTCCTTTTACAATGAGAAATAAGCAAACAGTAAAAAAAACGTCTTCACGCACTTAGTGTGCAAGTCATGTGCTCTAATATGACATTTAGAAATTTTAGCCGATTTCGGTAATTCAACTGAGACGTTTTATGGTGCAGTAAAGAACAACCAGTTAGGGAGGCATCAATATTTTAGCATGGTTGTAAAAAATTGTATATTTTATAGTACTTTTTCAAAATTTAATTTAATTTCTGTGTTGTTCATTAAGTGAGTCTAGCCATTAAAACATTCTGAAATATGGATAAAAATGTACCACAGTTTAAAAGAATTTTGGCTATAAGCTACAATTCAAAAGTTTTAGGTCAGTAACTTTCATCAACAGATCATTTTTATCCAAAGACACTGAAATTGCATTCAAGATACACAATGAGATTCAAATCAGTTTTGTTTTCCCTAAAAACTGTTTAAATTGTAATAATATTTCACACTCATAATATTACTATCTTTTACTGTAATTGTGATCAACTATAAATGCAACGTTAAAATAGTCTCACGTCAAATTAAATACATTGAAAACAAATGTTGATTCAGGAATCACAAGATTTACTTTAGTTCACATTTAGCAGTTTTATTCAAGATTAACTTTAAGTGAATGTTAAATGATGATGGCATGGCTGGAACTGTACTGGCCAATCAGGATTCATAACCTCATTGTAAAAAATCTTTTTTAGGGCCTACAAGCGGTGAATTATGAGTACAGAGAAGGACGGGAGTATGAACGCTGTCAATTTCTCAAGCAGGGCTCCTTTGGAGAGGTCTATAGCATTAAAGACAAAGGCACCGGGTTCATATGTGCCGCCAAAAAGGTATTTGTGACCTCTTTTGCGTCCAGCTTTTTCTTCTGACAATTCTGGGCACTTCACTGATTTTCAGATACAAGTTGTTTTCCATTGGTCTTGTGTTTTCAGGTGCCTTTGGTGAGTTTCAGCAGTGAGGAGGTGGGCTCGTGGAGTGCCCTGCAGTCTCCTCAGGTGGTGGAACTTTTTGGAGTGGTGCGTGAAGGTCTGTCCATCATCCTCTTCATGGACCTCAAATCCAGTAAGACTTCAGAAGCACACTCGTCAATACACAACCTCTTTATAGTTCATTATTTGGCATATTGGGTGTTCCGCATAAAGGATGTCAATAGTGCAGTGATGGAAAGTTTGATCCGCTCTCTGTTTGCACTCTCCAACAGGTTCTCTAGGACAGCTGGTGGAGGAACGAGGCCGTCTGCCAGAGGATCTCTCCCTGCATTACCTTCAGCAAGTACTGGGGGCGCTAAACCACCTGCATAGGAAGCGTGTCCTTCACCTGGACATCAAAGGTACCTGCAGAACGTAGGCTGGATGGTCTTTAAAGAGTGTGATTGGTTGACAAGAGAGGAAGTTAGATGGAGTCTTATAAACTAAACCAGTCTCTTTGAGTTGTGTGAAAAATGGCATGATATAAACATTTAACATTTACCATGTCTTCACGTTATTTATGCGGAAAATGAACATCCCTTTTTTGATCTCACTTCCTCTGGATTCACAGTTCTTTGGAAACTGCACAGAGAAATGAAAAATCACATGTGAGATGTCCTTAATATCGCAATTGTTTCTATTAGACACCAATTGAGATTAAGTGTGTGTTAGGGTTAGTTTTTCCTGACTCGCATGTAATCTCACATGTATTCAGATCTCAATATGAATTTCTTATGGCTAAAGGATAACTAGTTTCCAAAGAACTAGTTTCTTCAACAGTTACCTCAGTGCAAATGTTAAGAGATACAGGAGAAAACTGTATCTGAAAAATGAATGCTAATGAATAAATACTTTAATGGTATATAGGTTTAAATAAAATTACAATACAAAATAAAATGACATTACAAATGAAAAATAACTGATGGATTTAAGGTCTCCTGAGCTATAAAAGAGCAATATATGAGCAACAAAATGTCCTTCTGGGTTGGTTCTGTTTTTTGTTTTTTTTAAACAGAAATTGTCATAAAGCCATAAGCAATCTGAAGAATTACAGATATGCAGTAGAAGAATTGTAATATTGTGTTTTGTGGCTAGGTTTAGATGTTTTTCTGTAGAATGGGGTGAGACAAACAGCACCTGTGGAGAGGGAGAGAGAGAGAGAGAGAGAGAGAGAGACATAGATAGATATCAGAGTGCATTGTGAGCAACCCGGGGCTGGGAATTTCCCACATCATGACTCATGTGGTTCAGATGAGGGGAGGGGAGGGTGGTGAGATCAAGGATAAGGAAACAAGACACTGACTGAAGAAGTGACCATATATAATGCAGATGGACAACACAAGAGATTAAATGACCAACTTTAGGGCATTATAATCCATTCAAATTGATAAAGGGCAGTTCATTTCAAGCAAGCAATAAAACCAACCTTTCTACTCTGAGATTGACAGCGCCATCTGCTGTCCAAATATTCTGCATTTGATTGTCAGTGTTTTAATCCTGTCTTTTATTTTCTTCAGTCAACAAGTTGTGGTTTGCAATTTAGAAACCGAAAGTCTGTCATACTACAATTTTAACTTTTCCTGGAACAGTCCTATCACCACTTCTAGAGCAAAGACTAATGGGAACAGATTGGGAAAACAGCTTATTATGCTGCTTGACATTGAACACTGATATTTACCATATTATTGTGATGTATGGTCATAATTATAAAGTTAGATAGTATGTATATATATATATATATGTATTTACCATATTATTGTGATGTATGGTCATAATTATAAAGTTAGTTAGTCGGATAATGAATCTTAAGTCTCGCACATTCACAAAAAAAAGCTTACGTCTGCAGACTGAAATGCATGTTTAAGCTGTTTTAACTGAAAGCAACTTACACTGACATCTTAAAATAAGTCAGTGCCATTGTTTTGTTTCAAAATCAGTAATGTTTTTATTTCTAAGACATGTTTATAAAAGCTACTTACATTTCCTAATTGAATTAAGGTCTAATCCCGGCTTAATCTAAGCCCTGTCTGTGAAACAGGCCAAAGTCTTTTAATAAAGTTTAATGTAATGTATATGTATTTAAAGGTATGATTCATTTTAAGCTGAAGCATTATCATTGTGATGCATCGGGATACGCTTGAGGATTATCTTAATATTTAGCCTTCATTTCTCAATCAAAAAGATTCAAAAGTAAGTGCTGGTGGTCTTTCGGGAGGGGAGAAATATATTTGAATAGCTTTGTTTCACTCAAATGCACTACTGTTCAAAAGTTTGTTCATACTTTTGAACATTTCATACCAAGGCTGCATTTTTTTAATATACAGTAAAACAGTGAAATATTATACAGCATTATTGACAGAAATGATTTGATATAACATTAGAATTAGCTTTACTGTCAGTTCCTGACCAATTGAATGTCTCCTTACTGAATAAAATGTATTTATTTAGAAAAAAACAAAAGCTTATTGGTCAAAGCCTTTCTGAGTGGTAGTTTAGCTTTTAAGTTATTCTTAAAATTAGAATTCTTAAAATTAAATTAAATTAAACAAGTCTTTTTTATGCTTGTGTTTTATTTTCAGCGGATAACGTTTTGCTGTCAGAGGATGGGAAAGATGCATTCCTGTGTGACTTCGGATATTCAGAGAGAATAGGCAAGCACGGGCTTAGTGATGGTCAGGGTAAGTACCTGAAGCATATTTCAAGTGAATATAGACACACGCATGAATAGAGCAACTCATTTGCTATGTGTTTAGGGCTGAAAGGCACAGAGACTCATATGGCACCTGAGGTGGTGCTCGATGAGCCCCGCTCTTCAAAAGCAGACATCTGGAGCAGCTGCTGTATGCTTCTGCACATGCTCAATGGCTGTCATCCATGGACCCGCTACTATTCCCGCCCCCTGTACCTCAAGGTAAGCTACTATTGGAAATCATTTCATTTGACTCAGTGTTTTGAGAAACTAATATGATTTGCATTTACTAAACACTTGACAGATAGCAAAAGAGCCTCCACCGCTGAGGGAAATCCCATGTGACTGCAGTTCCAATACAGCTGAAATCATAAAAGCAGGACTGCAGAAAGATCCTATCAAACGAGCTTCTGCCAAAGAACTCGCTGTTAAAACCGCTAAAGCATTTAAAGAAGGTACCAATAAAGAAGCATGCTTCGCATACATATGTCTGAAAATTAAATATTATACGATTAAAAATATCATCAATTTATTTGCAGTTGGGGGACTTCGCAGCCCTGTGAGAGGAGGCGCCTATAAGAAGCCACTGGAGAAGCTAGAGAAATCAGACCCTGCCCATTCAGACACACCCACCACATCCCACTACGTCACATCCTCTCATAACTCTAAGCTGCAGTGGATGAGCTCAGAGCCGAAGAGGAAAGAGTGTGACGGGGAACGTAATGACAAACCACACGAGATAAAGCAGTGCAAACACATCGAGGAGACCAGAAACAATGACCACTCTCCTCCGAAGTCACTGCTCCACATTCAAGCCACTTCACCCGAGCCGCCAATCATCAGTAAGACCAAGCCAGAACAAGAGATGCGGAGACTGGAGATAGGTGAGCAGCCGTCACATCCGATCATGTGATATTGAAATGAATGCAGACTTGGTGAGCATAAAAGAGCTTTCAAAAAATCGGTATTGTATAACAAATGACTTGCGTTTACAGAATGAAGATTTCAGATTCTTTTTTTTCTTTCTGACGTGCATTGTTCTCATAGTACAGTAATCCCTCTCCACTTCACGGTTCAAGTTTCGTGGTCTCAGTGCATCGCAGATTTTTCAAAAATATTCATCGAAAAATAAAAGTTCAGAAATACCGCCATGTCGGCAGCCGTATTGAGGAAAGCAGCGTTGCCAGACAAAGAGAGAAACTCTCTCAGAGGCTTTGTACACGCCCACGGGCACTCAGACAAGCATGTGATTGGTTCCCGGTGCGAGATCGACCAATAAGATTGTGAACGGGTGAATGTATCTCGTGAGCTGATTGGTTGATCCTACTTTGTGGATTTTCACCTATCGCGGGGGGTTCCGGTCCACATTAACCGCAATAAACGAGAGATTACTGTAATTCATTATAGTGTCATTTCGTCTACAAAGAAAAAAATATACACCTCACAGAAATGTATACATTTTCTGTTTATTTTAGATATTTACAGTGGAGTTCGCTTATCTCGAGTCACGGTTAACTCGCCAATACTATTTTGTCAACGTTTTTGAAGTGGAACTGCCAAACTCCCTATTTGTCTCAGTATTTTCTTGTGGGTTATGCCGATTCTGTTATGTTGCCGAATCCTAGTATCTCAAGCAAAAACGAGGAACATATACGCCACTTCACATGGTTATCTCGTGACTGAGAGTTCACTGCGCATGCGCTGAGTTTGCGTTGCATGTGGATCGCGGTCAGTGTTGCCAACTTGCCGCCTTTGTCGCTATATTTAGCTAGTTTTCAGACCACTATAGCACAAATTTTCAAAAAAGGGACTAGCGACAAATCTAACGACTTTATCTGGAGTTATTGGAGACTTTTGGAGACTCTCTGAAGTGAAAGCACATATCGTTCTTACTCTTCTCAAGGAGCAGCAAGAGCTGCCGTACCCCATCCCAAAGCACTCACAGGTGACCCGGTCCTCGCGCAGCAGATCCTCCCAGATGCAGACAGAACAGGAGATCCACGTGCAAATGAATCGCGTGTGTCCGGCAAGCTGCCACTGGCTGATTACGCAATGGCAGTACGGGATGTCAAATGTTCTTTGTCTAAAAAATAATTAAATCGCTGTAAAAAATTGCGATATAAATCGCTGCATTTGTTTGACTCACACAGCCTCAGTTACGTACTCTCGTCCAATGTGTGTGTGCGCCTGTCTGTGACAAAAGCTAACTAGCTGGCTTGCTTATCATGTCTCAGTCAAAACTGTACACTCAAAAATACAGGAAGGAGTGGGAATCAAACCCTGAATTCCAAGGCTGGTTAAAACCGTTTATTGGTGATAATACACGGCATACTTGTTAGACAGACAGAACACAAGAAAGTATGAAATCTAGTACAGCCACACAACGCGTGCACGCACACACACACACACACACACACACACACAAACACATCCCTGTTTCTGGTTCTGATGTGAGCTCTGCTCAGCACCGCTGCGGATTGAAGAACGGATTGAAGGTTATTAAAAGACGGGACAAAACCAAATTTGTTGAGAAAGCACATTAGACAGGCAGAACACAAGAAAGTATGCAATCTAGTCCAGCGTGATGACCTCACGAATATGTTATGACTGTTTACGATGTGAGCAAAATTGTGTTTGCAATGTTGGAGAATATAATTAAAGGTTTGTATGGAGAATGGAAGGTGTTTTTTATTGTATACTGGTAAATATCTGCTGTTAGTTGGTACACAATCCCTTTTGTTGTTAGCAAACATATACAGTGTATGTACATTTTTATAGGATGTCGATCGCTTCATCAAGTAAATCGCCATATTGGCTGTTGGTTTTCTCGATCCTCTGTAATCTCAACGCTTTTTTGCAACCCCCGAGGCCGTCGACATAACCGAACTCCTCTGTAATTTGCATCTTGGTGTCTCCAGAGATTTTTTTTTTCTCAATGCCATCTCAAAATTACCATCAAACATGTGGATGGAAACAAGCTACTTGTGTTAATATTCATACTGAACCGTTGTATTGCAGATTATAATTGTAACATTCCGTTTGCGCTCTCGTTCTCTCTGCAGATTTCTTCTTGAGTAGTCTCTCCCAGCCTCATTCTGCCGAGATACAGGAGCAGCTGCTCTCTTGTCTCAGTAGCGACTCTATGTATTGGAGTCGCCTCTCCTATAGAGAATATGGGGACAAGAAGGTAAACGAGCTCAGGCTTTAATTCCTTCTAACCTCATGAATGTCTAGTAAATGCATGAGAAGGTTATTAAGAGTGATGGTTAAGACCACACTCAGCTGACCAATTGCAGCTTCTAAGGGTTTCCTGCTGTTTTTCTTCTCCAGGATTCAGGACGTTGGTCAGTCGGCGCTGGCGATGACGACAGCTCAGGGGTGTTTTCTTACAACAGCCAAGATGTTCAGAGCTTCAGCAGGGACTGGCTCGCGCGTCAACCTCCCCGCTGCTTCGAGGGTGTGTGAACAAATCCTGATTACTTCAGAGAACTGCAAAGCATCATTATTTAACAAACAGTTTGGCACTGAAAGGAAACTTGTAGCAGTCCACACCAACACCTGTGAAATTGTACAATGCGTGATATCACTGCAACAAACTATTATGCTTTTTTAAATGTATTTTAAAATGCAATTTATTCCTGTGATGTGATGTCACAGCTGGATTTTTAGTGTCACTTGATCCTCAGAAATCTTTCTGATATGATGATTTGCAGTTCAAGAGACATTTATTATTATTATTATCACCAATGTTGAAAACCATTGTACTGCTCACTTTTGATCAATTTAATGCTTCTTTGCGGAATAACATTAGTTTCTTTTCTAAGTTACTGGTCAAAAACTTACTCTGAACGCATGGTTGTTAAGTATTTCTTAAGGTTTCAATTATAATTAATAAAGAAATAAAATAAATCAACAGAAGTTTCATTAATATCAGGTGAAAGTTTAATGCACACTTTTTTTGGTGTAAACCAGCGCTTTTGTGACATTGGTGAAGCTACGAGAGCATTCACATTCGACATTTGTGCCATGCTCACATCTGTTCTTTGTTTCTTCAGGGATCGATGTTTACATCAGAGACTTTAATGGGAAATGCTTCCATATTCGGGAGACGCCCAGGGTGAAAGTAGGCCACATCGCAAGAGGAATCAGCGATCAGGTAAACAGTCTATAGCGCGTTTATGCAGAACACATTTTTTTCCTGCATTACTCTGTGTTTGCGAGAGAATAATATCTTCTCTCTTGGGCAGATCTCAGAGAGCGTGTTCAGTCTGCAAACAGAGGACGGTTGCATGGTGCCTCATGACAAAGAGGTCGTGGAGAGCAGCCTGTTTCTGCGTTGTGTCCCTGCTCCTGACTCCTGCCGCTATCATCAGTTCGGACACAAGCCTTGCTGCACCCTCACCCCCGACTGCAAACTGCCGTGGAGCTGGAGGATTAGGGAGGGGGTGCTGGAGACTGGAGACTGATCTCTCTAGCCTCAATACATTTCTGTTCCAGTCAAATACCACTGCATTGAATTTCTCATGTCAAACTTTTGAGTCTTTTACATTCCTATTATTTTGAAGTAGTTTTAACTGATAATGCCAGTATTGTTTTGCGCTGTTGTGAAGTTAACCTTCATGGAGTAATTTCATGATTAAGATTTTAAGGAAAATCAAGTGTTTAGATAATATGTATGTCTTAAACCTTAAGCACTTTTGCATTTGCTTTTAATATCAATATTGTTGAGCTGTGTGTATTGTTGTGTATTGTTGAGCTAATGTAAAGATGCACATCAAAATTGGAGAAAAAAGAAAACACCTTTTATCTGCATTTTAAAGATTCAATAAAAACGAATTCTTTATGATTTTTGCAGCTGTCTCTGACCTATGATTGATAAAAGACGTTCAGTATCGTTATGATTGTAAGCATTAATTACATGGTCAATTTGATTTATCACTTATAATGTCAGAAGCTGAAACGTATCATACTATAAAACACATTACATCTGTGTTATTCTTTATAGTACTAGTGTTTTCTAAACATCCCAGGATGCATCTGAGTGAATACTGTAGTTTTTTCTGTTTGTTTAACATTAATCTCATAGTTATTTTACCATTATTTAAAAATGTGGACAATTATACTTTATACTAAAGAGTATACAGGTCCTTCTCAAAAAATTAGCATATTGTGATAAAAGTTCATTATTTTCCATAATGTAATGATAAAAATTTTACTTTCATATCTTTTAGATTCATTGCACACCAACTGAAATATTTCAGGTCTTTTATTGTTTTACTGATGATTTTGGCATACATCCCATGAAAACCCAAAATTCCTATCTCAAAAAATTAGAATATCATGAAAAGGTTCTCTAAACAAGCTATTACCGTAATCATCTGAATCAACTAATTAACTCTAAACACCTGCAAAAGATTCCTGAGGCTTTTAAAAACTCCCAGCCTGGTTCATTACTCAAAACCGCAATCATGGGTAAGACTGCCGACCTGACTGCGGTCCAGAAGGCCATCATTGGCACCCTCAAGCAAAAGGGTAAGACACAGAAATTTCTGAACGAATGGGCTACAGGTGCCGCATTCCCCAGCTCAAGCCACTTTTGAACCAGAAACAGCGGCAGAAGCGCTGGGCTACAGAGAAGCAGCACTGGACTGTTGCTCAGTGGTCCAAAGTACTTTTTTCGGATGAAAGCAAATGTTGCATGTCATTCGGAAATCAAGGTGCCAGAGTCTGGAGGAAGACTGGGGAGAAGAAAATGCCTGAAGTTCAGTGTCAAGTACCCACAGTCAGTGATGGTCTGGGGTGCCATGTCAGCTGCTGGTGTTGATCCACTGTGTTTTATCAAGGGCAGGGTCAATGCAGCTAGCTATCAGGAGATTTTGGAGCACTTCATGCTTCCATCTGCTGAAAAGCTTTATGGAGATGATTTCGTTGTTCAGCACGACCTGGCACCTGCTCACAGTGCCAAAACCACTGGTAAATGGTTTACTGACCATGGTATTACTGTGCTCTATTGGCCTGCCAACTCTCCTGATCTGAACCTCATAGAGAATCTATGGGATATTGTGAAGAGAAAGTTGAGAGATGCAAGACCCAACACTCAGAGCTTAAGGCCGCTATCGAAGCATCCTGGGCCTCCATAACACCTCAGCAGTGCCACAGGCTGATTGCCTCCATGCCACGCCGCATTGAAGCAGTCATTGCTGCAAAAGGATTCCCGACCAAGTATTGAGTGCATAACTGAACATAATTACTTAAAGGTTGACTTTTTTTTTTTTTGTATTAAAAACACTTTTCTTTTATTGGTTGGATGAAATATGCTAATGTTTTGGGTTTTCATGAGCTGTATGCCAAACTCCTCAGTATTAAAACAATAAAACACCTGAAATATTTCAGTTGGTGTGCAATGAATCTAAAAGATATGAAAGTTTAATTTGTATCATTACATTATGGAAACTAATGAACTTTTATCACAATATGCTACTTTTTTGAAAAGGACCTGTATGTGTTTACCAAAAACAAAACCCACACTACACATTTAAATTGAAACCCATAAAAACAATTTATTGTTTCATTTTACATCTTACAAAACAAACTCATGGGCTCACAGCACAGACTGCCTTAGGGTGCACACTTCATACCATTTTACAAAGATGTAGAAAATGATGAAAAAAGTGGTGGCTAGTATCAAAAAGGCCAAGGCACTGTCAACGAAAGAATAAAAAAATAAAAGAAACCATATCCAAACAACCAAAAGAGAAAGAAACAAGTATATATATCTATATACGTATATATATAAAGAACAATTGCATGTAAAGGTAGGACTTTGAGTCTGACTAACCATGGTCAAAATACAGTACTAAGACTTTGCTGTGGGGAAGAGATCTGTCTGCAAGTCTGAGATGAGTTTGTCCATGCGCTATCACTTAAACACCAAATGTTTGCACCAGCGCAAGCCAGACTAACTGCTTTTCTCAATGTCCCTTTACGCGGAACAATCTTCAAGTGTATTGATAGTCAGGCAAGACCCTCCGCTATTCGAAAAGGAAAATATTTGGTTCTGTAAAAAATGCGGTCATCCTGGCTCAGAGACTAATGCATTTAATAATCACTAGTATTGTCTATCCCTGTCGTAGGAGGGGTTCTGTTCTCGCGCAAACTAAGACGAGCCCACATACGGCAACCAGAGTGCTGATTGGTTGGCTGCACTGCTCAAACGCTGCTGCAAACACTTCATGAGTGATTCAATTGTACCTTCAAGTATAATCAACTTCATTAACATTGCGTAGCTCCTGCTGCGATGAACTGAAGAAAGAAGAGGAGGAACGAAGAAGAGAGAAAAAATTTAAATATCAGCAGAAAACAGCCGTAGCCCATTCCTACCCTGTCAGATGACAGACAGTACACTCAATAAGAGACGCATATTACAATAATTCAACACTTATAAGCTATTATAATCATTATGCACAAAAAACAGAATATGACTTCGAAATAAGAAATTCCTCAATTCAAACTAAATAAATTCTTGCATTTAAATCAAATACCAATCCAGTCTTTTATACAACCTAGACACCCCATATTCAGAATAAATAGCTAAAATTAAGCCTAAACACTAACTCTTGTGCATTTATCTCTTATTTTTCATTACAAATGTTACTGAAAAAGTTGTAAATGAGAAAGGGCACAGGCTCGTGAGTCATAAGAGTGGCTCGAGACATCTGCATCATGCTTGACTCTCACTCTTTCCTCCTCTTCTCTCTCTCTCTCCGTGTCATTTTCAACTCTCTTATTGGTCTTCCTCTGAATATTTCCACTCCAGATCCCTTTCTGCCAACCCCACCCTCCCCATCTTTTTGTTCTCTTTCGCTGATCTGTTATACCCTCTGTTCACCATCTCAACTCTTACGCTCCACCTTCTTATCAGTCCTCGTGTTCACATCTTGCGAATCACCACTACTGTGGTGAGAACTCCAGCCAGGAATACCCCGATAGTTTGCCATGTGGGAGTCCCGAAATAGGAGCGGATTCCCTCCTGAAGGAGAAGAAATGGGATGTTTGAAATACCAAGAGTAGAAGATAATTTAATACAAAGAAAATTAGCTTATACACATACACACACACACACCATTATTTAAATAAAATGCTAAATATAGTTTAAGGTAGCTTTTTATTTTTTATTATACAAATATCATGCATTATTAATTCAAAAATTATTTTCCATTTCTAACTTTCTATGCTGGCATATTCAAAGCCAAATGGGTGGGGTAAATAATATTAACCAGTAACTTCATTCAAACAATTAAAGTCGAAAAAACAAAACAAATAACCATTCAAAAGTTTGAGGTTGATACCATTTTGAAATGTTTTTGAAAGAAGTCTTAAGCTCACCAAGGCTGCATTTATTTGATAAAAAATACAGTAAAAACTACGGATATAACAGTTCTAGGTAAAAACTTTAAAAAAAAAAAACTTAAAAAAAAAACAGAGAAGAAGAAAAAAAGAAGCTTTTAACTGCTGTTCTCTACTCACAGTTCGACACATTTGCACAGCGGTTAATTTCACATCTGACGACGCAAATATGGTTTGTTGAAAATATAAAGTTCAGCTAATGTATGTTTCTATCGACGAATATGCATTCTGACTTCCAAATACATTATAACATAGATAACCAAAAAAGGTGCACAAAACAATCACTCTTTGTAACCTCTTTGGAACATGAAGAGTCATTTACACTGTCATCACCCGGGTGTTGTCAGCACAAATATCTGTCAGAGCATCTGACAGGGCAACCTGCATTAAACGACCATATTTTCTGCAGCATAAGGCGCACCGGATTATAAGCCGCATGCAAAAACATACAGTCTACAAAAAACAGTGAGTTTAGTTGAACTTTATTCTACTACATGGGTGAAAGTTGGCAAAACTGAAAATACTGAAACTTAAAGCTGGGGGCCTGGGGGCCCCCTGGAAGCTCCTGCATTCCTTGCAAATTATTGTGTAGAAACGACCTCTCCTGGCAACTTGCAGCTACTATAAAAAGGGTGTGAAATAAGTATTTCAAGTTAGCAGTTGAGAAAATATTCACCAATTTTGGGAGTTCTAAATTATTACTAGAATCCTTCAGAAGTATTGTATTCTATAACTCTGTCATTGGTTTTGCTTCTGCATCTGTTGTTCTATAACTAACATTTATATTTAATTTTGGTTTGTTACTTAATTCACTTTCTCTAATCACCACAATCCATTACATCATCATCAAAAAAGCTTCAAGCTGCTTCGTGTTATAACCAACCGGCAAATTCTTCATTTTTTTCAGATTACTTTTAAAATTTGCGAGCGTTGTTTTCTTGTACCTGTTGTTGTCCTCAAGCGAGTGTAAATTGAAAAATACGATTGGACGCCGGAGTCTCACTGACCAATCAGAATCGCCGACACAACTGCACTCCGCGCGGTTCGTCTGTCGCCCACCCGGAACTTCTCGGGTAATTCTCTACGTAATCACATTATCTCCGAAGATCGCCGAGTAGGTACGATTGGTCTGTCGGTCTGTCGCCATGGACATTGGTCTGTCGCCCTGTACCCCCCCCCCCCCCCCCCCCCCGAACTGAAATCTCAACGGATTTACGCGATTTGGAAAAACGGTTCCTGGCGAGGTTCAAAATACGGAATTCCGTCATAATACGGAAAACTTTCACCCATGCTACTATTTAACAATACACTCACATTATGTTTTAATCAAACCATCCAAATCCATCAAAGTCATCATCTTCTGTGTCTGAATTGAACAGCTGGGCAGTTTTGCCATCAAAACATGCAGGTGTTGAACAGAAATCTGACTCCCCCTCACGTGCATTCATTAATACGTGCTTCCTTGAGTATATTCGCTTATCAATCAATATTTTTTTCCACACAGCAAACACCCAGAACGTGCAAACACGTTGAATGGTTTATCGCCGTCAGCGTACGTACTGTCCATATTACATCCCTGTGTCAGCGCTTACCAAAGTCGCACAACAACAATTTTACAGATGTTGGAACTCAGTCCACACATAAGGTGCGGATTATAAGGCACACGGACGATTTTTGAGAAAGTTTAAGGCTTTTAGGTGTGCCTTATAGTGCGGAAAATATGGTATATGTCTTAGCAGCACATTATGCTATAACTTCAAAATTATTTAAAAAACTTTAATATAAATAATGTCTCATGTTTAGGACAAATTGCATTTGGCAGTATCCCAGTAGCAGCTCACTCTGCATCCTCCGCTCATTTTTCAGATGTGCTTGTACCAAACTACTGTGCATCGATATTGCTTCATTTCATACTGTATCTTTAAACTACATCGATATCCCATAAAAACCCGATACACCATCCAGCCCTAGTTTCAAGTTATTTGGTAAAAATATCACATCGACGTCTTGTCTTGTCTTACCCATCCACCCTGTTCCCTGATCCAGTTGACAACATGTTCCTTAATGTAGGACATAGTCCAGCTAATGATGGTTCTGATGATGTCAGGAATCTTGGTTGAAATAGCCTAGGAGTACAAGAATAAGAAAGACGCACATTTAAAACATCTAATCAATCCATTTCAATATGAGACTGAGCTTGAGTAGGTCTTTACCTTGATGACAAGCCGGCACGCAAAGTAGAAAAGGGCCACCACCCTGCCCCAGTTTAACTTCCCATCAGAGAAGATCTCACGGGCCACTCTAATGAAGACATCTTGAGACGGTTTAAGAGAAGGGTCTTTTAACAAACTAAAGTAAAACGACAGTGAAGATATATGGATGAGTTGAAGCACACTGCCATCCAGTGGCATTTCTGAGCACAGCAGAAGATAGCCCCCCACAAGTCGGACCCCGAACTTACTCTTGCAGTTGCACATTTCCATCCAGCTCATCTCCAATCTTCTGCAAACACTGCGCAAGACGTTTATGGCTGGGGTCACACAGCTCAACACTGTCCAACTGACTGCGGGTTACTTCAGCATCACTGTCTCCATGGCGACGGACCCGTTCATAGACAAAGCTGCAATATAGGGGCGAGATGACCGAGGTAATGAACAAAAACAAAGAACATGGTAAATGAGACGTGGAGAGAAGATAATACTCACTTATTGAGAAGTGCAGAACCCAAAGACAGTAGCTGGTCATTGCCAATGCCTTCAAATGACAGGAAATTATAAGAATTAAAAACAATTTGATGAAAAAAGCTAATCTATTTTTCGTTTGTTCAGCATAGTAAACAAAAGTAAATGCATCAATAAACAGTCCATACAACAATGAACTTGAACTAAGAACTTGATCGTGAACAGATAAGTCATCTGTCAATGGAATTTTTCCATATCGTTTGCTACATGACTCAGCACAGCAGCAGATATGGTTTCAGTTTCCTGGTGAGTAAAGTTGATGTAAAGTAACTAATATGCATGAGCTGTCCTGTGTAGAAAGAGACTCGCTTAACCTAAGTCCCTTCAGCACATATCATAAATAACTCATTTTGACTGTTAGTTCACGTTTTGAATATTCAAATAAAACAAAAGACTGCTGTCAAAATAACTCACAACTAGATCGCTGACTTTAAAGGGATAGTAAACACTAAAATGAAAAATACTAACCCTCATGTCATTCCAAACCAATAAAACACAAAAAAGTATCAGAAGAGTGTTCATGCAACACGTATTTTGGTGCAAATGCTGGGAAATTTGTAAATAATGTGATAAATTATGTTGTTTTTTTCCACATTGCTTCATAAATTTGAGGTTAAACTGATTACTTTTATGACTTCTTTACTATCTTCTGGGGCTTGAAAGTGGTAGTTGCATAAGAAATTCCTTATATTTCATTAAAAAGAGGTTAATTTGTGTTCTGAAAATGAATGTCTTGAGGGTTTGGAAACACGATGATGAGTAGTTAATGACAGAATCTTCATTTTTGCTGAACTATCCCTTTAAACCTTCACTTAAGCAGGTTGGAAACAAAAAAAAAATCAATTTCTGATCTTATTCAAGTATGCAAACCTCCTTTTGTGTTTGGGTCAATTTGACCCATAACATACAGCTTTAAACACTGATTAAAATACTTACTTGTTCTTGAAATTTAGAAGAGAAAAAAAAAAAATCACTTGGGGTCATGAATATGGTTTCTACCCTTAAATGTTTTGGAACGGCTGAACAAATTTTGTATATACCATGTGTTAAAGGTCAAATTGAGTTTCCATGCAATTCACCAAAAATCTAAATTCACATCTTGGCACATAAACAGTAGAAGGGAAAAATCATAATGTAGATCTAATTTATTAACACAGCGGGAGCGTTTTATATTAGGATAGCTCAGCCAAAAATGACATTTGTGTCATGAAGTCCAAACCTAAAAGAGAAGTTAGGCATAATGACAGCCTCGGTGACCTTTCACGTTCATGAAATGGAACAAGATGCAATAAAAGTGAACAACTTACACTGCCTAACATCGCTCTTTGTGTTCCACAGAAGAAGCCAGTGAATAGGTTTGGAACAACATACACTCAGGCTGTATTTACATTACCGTACATGGTTCAAGTGACTCTATTCCAAATTTTTCCTCCCATGTGGCAGAGACCGGATATAACCGGCAAACATTTAAGCAGGAGGGAAATTCTCAGTTTGTGGAAATTAATCAAGTACGAGCATTTACGTCTGACATGTAAGCGGACAGATCGGGTATTCCCATGTCAACGCGAGTCATATAATACTGAAAAGGACACAGTGGAGAATGACGTCCAGTTGCGGAATTACATTATAAACACTTTAAACATTATAACTATATGCTATTTCAGTTCCATTCGCTCCATAGCAAACCTTTTAAAATATAATAATAGAGAACAAGAACACAATAAAATAAAAGCATCCGAGCTATATAAACGTCAAATCAAAACAAATTGATTTAAGGTATAACTGAACTCTTTTGCCCTTTTACATTTTTATATATTTGCTCTTCTTATTATTTATATACTTATTTTTAGTTTACTTACTTGTGTGACATTTTCTGTGGAAGGCAAAATAAGAATCTCATTGTACAGGGAAACATGCTTTCTGTCTGTATATATGACAATAAACACTTTGAATCTTTGAAATAGAAACCAGCGTTGGTTTCTTGAAAACAACCTCATTTAAAACAAATCAAAATCTGTCCAAGTTTGCGAAAGGCTAAATTTAGATTCAAAACTATTATTTATTGCCCATATTATAGGGTTTGCACTTCTCTCGCACTCGATTATCCACAAAATAACATCATCCTTATTATTATTATTATTTTTAATAAAGAAAACCTTCCTGTAGCTCAAACAGTAGAGCCTGCGACGCCCAAGTCAGGGGTTCGATTCCCAGGAAAAGCCAGAACTGATTATAATGTCAATGTGTTCCTTGAACGTAATGCGATGCAAAAATGGAAATTTAAAACAAACATGTTTTTGGTTTCCTTTTGATCGCGTCACAAAAATAAAACTCTGCATATAACCTATTTGTCACAAAGCTTTTTCTCTCACTTTAATAATGTTAGTTATTTAAAATATAGTTCTAGTTTTGACGAGAAATCCTCATGAAACTCATGTTGTTATTTTTAACGGGTCACAGATCCAGACTTATCCAATCTGACTTAATTTAACTCTATTTTAACATTGCATTTAACAGCATAACTCAATTCAGAGTGTTAGAAGGGAATAAATGAAAATAGAACAAACTTGGAAAAAAAACAAAACTTGGTTGTTTCGCCAAGTGTGAATGCGGACATCGGTCACTGTTTAAAAAATATGTAAGCTACTCGTCAAAAACAACGAACACACAAAAAAAATCCGATATAGCCATCAAAACGGAATTGGGCATCAAGACCTGCAAGTGTAAAAAGTCTACCGCCCTGCCCCCTCCTGAGAGATTAGGACCGAAACAATGATGTCACCTATTCTGGAAATCAACAGCAGGTTTCAGGGATGTGAGCGTGCGGACGGACGGACTGTCAGACGGACGGACACACACTCACTCACTTTTTCTCTTTCTCTATGTCTCTTTCTATCCCTCTCTCTCACTCACTCACTCACTCTCTTTTTCTCGTTATTTCTCTCTCTCTCTCTCTCTTTATCCCGGTCTCTTTCTCTCTCCCTGACAGAGAGACTCGCAGATGACGGTGAAATATGCCGTGTGTCCAGGCGGTCAGGGATGACTGCGGGCTGTTCCTTCAGCTCGAGTCATTGTTGTCAACGGCTCGTTCGGTGATCAGTATATCTGTACAGACATGTCTCAGACAGCGGTGTAATGAGTACCATCCGCATTAAAACATTAGCCTAGGATATCTGTTGTGTATCTGGGTTGCGACTCGGGAAAACAGAAGAGAATCATGAAAGCGGCACTTACTCGTATCGCTTCCACCCGACGGGGCTGCCATATTTCACATTGAAAAACAAGCGATATGCCTGGCTTCCGGTCGTGACTTCAGTCGACGCGCGAGGTTCAAATAAGAAAAAGGATTTAGAGAAACATTTACATTCTTGACCTGTTTTACAAATCTCATTGATGTACATGACAAGCTAGATGAATTTCATATTTTTATTGATTCGGGGTGTTTTTCCCCCTCCATATTCTCACTTCTCTTGTCTTGCATGTGTGCCATTTTACTGTATTTAAATGATGAACAGTCATAGGTTACCGTATTTATTATAATAATAAATTACAATAATTTATTTTAATAATTAAAAATATATATATTTTGATTCACCCCCCCCAAAAAAAAACTGAGTAAAAAAAGACCAAATACCCTCTCAACAATAACTCCAGACAGTAACATCTGGAGCACACAATCAAATTAAAACGACTTTAAAATTGATTAAATTTAAAGAATGTTAGATTACGTTTATCTTGGCCACGCCCGTATTCTGTCGTCATATCCGCTCGAAAGCCTCTCTTCCGCCCGTCTCGCGCATGTGTAGTTCTCTTTACGACTCGGCTGGCGAAGATGGCGGACGCGCAGGTACGTGAGTGAGAACGGCGTGGTCGTGAAATCCCTTTCATTTCATGTTAGATTTCAGTTGAAAGCCACAAGTTCTGGTGGATAAACATCGAAGAAATCACCATGGAGTCCAGATTGACCACATTTAGGAGTAAACAACGCGTTTTTCATCCCCGGCTGACGGGTTGGAAGCGTTGTTGAACGGAAACGCGAGCGGCCTTTCCTTACCAGACCAGCAGAACGTGGCTTCTTAAACATGCTGCGGTCGTGTTAAGAGAAACAGCTCGGTTTAGCATGCCGAATCAAGTTTGTTGACTAAAAAACTGAAATTGTCAGCGAAGCATTCCAGCACATGGGAAGCTTTGGCTTTAAGGGTGAGAACATTGTGATAGTCCAGTAACAATAGTCTTCCCACACTCCCAAATGTGAACTCTGAAGATGGTGCCTTATGGAAATACTGATGTAGTTGAAATGCCTCAGTTTGGTAATGCTACGTAAGTCTAAATTAAATATATTCTAAATGTGTGAAGAGCTGCAAATGATGATTACCACGACGGTCTTCCTAGTCAGGCTATGAGGACACTGCCTTATGGCTTCACTGATGCAGCATAAAATCCCTAAACTTTTGTCAAAGCCTTTTTGAGTTTGTCAAAAACATCCAAATGTCCTCTAATCGGGATTTTGTGGACTATTGTTGCCCTAACATATCAACATGCATTGCTGTATGTCTGACTCTGTGCTTGTTTTATTTCAGAACGAGAGGTCTTATCAGAAGCAGCCCACCATCTTCCAGAACAAGAAGCGGGTTTTGGCTGTTGAAGGAAGTAGCAAGGAAAAGCTCCCACGTTACCACAGAAATGTTGGCTTGGGCTTCAAAACCCCCAGAGAGGTGGGCTTGTTTGCATGCAACTGTAACTTTTTGTGGCAGATGATGACTTTTCATGACGGTCTTCCTAGACTCCCAAGAGAGCTCTGAGGATACCGCCTTATGGCAATACTGATGCTGTTGTGTTTCTTTTAATGTAACCTAAATTGATTTCAAATGACTAAAGTTCTCATGCTTTACTTCCACAGGCCATTGAAGGCACTTACATTGATAAGAAATGCCCTTTCACTGGAAACGTCTCTATCAGAGGTCGGATTCTGTCCGGTGAGTCTTCAGTTCTTTGTATAGTAGTTTTGCTGGGGTGCAGATGATGTCTTCTCACGATGGTCTTCTGAACCCTCAGGGTTTTGCAGAAAGTGCTTAATAGCTTTACTGATGCCTCCTTAAATCTATTTTATCTTCTGGATCTTAGTCTTTAGAAATCAAAGATTTACAGTCACCTTTTTCCAGGTGTGGTGACCAAGATGAAGATGCAGAGGACCATTGTCATCAGACGTGACTACTTGCATTACATCCGCAAGTACAACCGTTTTGAGAAGAGGCATAAGAACATGTCTGTCCACCTCTCTCCATGCTTCAGGTAACACTTCTCCCATGATGCTTCCTGATGTGCCTGGAAATAGTTTCTGTATGTTTGAACACAACCTCTAAAAATGTGTGTTGGGCTGCAAATGATGACTATTTTCATGACGGTCTTCCTAGTCTGTGAGGCTCTGAGGACACTGCCTTATTGGCGTTACTGATGCAGTAAATGATCCCTGAAATGTTGTTTTGCACAAGATTTGGTTAGAGTGGTTTCAGGAAATTTACTTGTACAAAAGTGTTGTTTTTTTGTTCTTGAATGTCACTAATGCTCTCCAAATGTTTAGGGACGTGACTGTTGGTGACATTGTTACTGTTGGTGAATGCCGGCCTCTCAGCAAGACAGTGAGGTTCAACGTCCTGAAGGTCACCAAGGCGGCTGGAGCCAAGAAGCAGTTCCAGAAGTTCTAGAGCTGTTGCTTTAACAATGTGGTTCTTCTGTATTGTTTGTGGGGAAATAAAGAAACAGTTCTTTAAATGTTTGTTGATTTTATTTTTTCCTGGTATACGGTTTTTTTTGTGTGCTAAAATTTCTATTACTAAGCATTCTGTTCTTACTTGCCCCTCAACACATTTTGAATATCTAACTGGCCTAGTTAAAATGATCAGCAAATATATATGTACACTTTATAAACTACAGTATTGTTCACGTAGACTGGCAAGCTAATCAATGACATTTGTGTTAATATTGTGTAGTGGTTTTTTTTAGGCATTTAACTTTCCTGGTTTTATTCAATATATACATAAATGTTTAAATGTATTTAAAGGTTTCAGCAATACTTATAGACTACCATTCACATTGAGATATTTTGCCCATCACGTTTTATGAATGTCACGTATTCGTGGTGAAATACTTCTGATGTTTTACCGTAGAAATGAAGGCTAATTCCATTCAGATGGCAATCAGTGATTTTCGCACAAAGTGCAAATAAAGGTAATGTTTTATTTGGCTTGGCATTAACTTCGACTGAGCTGGACAGCATCTTTTCCTTCTCAAGCCGAAGGTTTTGCGCTGCTGAACGGACTGATCCGGCAGGTGGCGCTGCAGCATCAACGTGTCGCCTGCCTACGTCACGCACGCCCTCCTTGCTTGAACGCGGTGGCGCGAGGCTGTACAAATGAGACATTTTATATTCGTTGTTTTTCTTGTCTGCTCGGCTAACGAAAAGGAAACTTTAAGCGAGTGTTTGCAAACACCAGTAATTAATGCGTGTCACGGTGTAAATCTGCTTGTGTGTTTAACAGAACAGACATGACAGCGTCGGTAAGCTATGAACAAATAGCTAACATGTTTGTCGGAAAATGAACAAATAGCTAACATGTTTGTCGGAAACTAATAACTGTATTAACTGATTATTGCGTGTGTGTCGATATTCACTCTTTTAAACAGGCTTGTAAGGAATGGAAGGGGCTGTTCAGTGTTGGAGAGGAGTTTGATGAAGAGGTTTCTAACTTTTAAACTATAGTTTACAAAAAAGTTTCTATAAAATAAGATACAGCTTTTTCAAAGTTGTATAGTTGAGTGTATGTGTATACATACAATATTATACTCAATATTTCATATTGTTTAATATTTGTCTTTGTCATCTGTAGGATTTGCCTGAAGCTGATTGGACGTGTCCGTCAGATCACACACCTCCTGCTGTTCCCTCTAAATCTCCATCATCTGAGTCCTCACGTGTGTCCGCTGAGAAATCCACTCATGTCCAGCAGGGACCTGTTAGCTTGTCATCAGGTCCTGGGGAAAATACATCAGCACCTGGTTGTGTGGCCACTCTTCGAACCCCAACATGTGGCACTATCAGTTCCCCTCCAGATCTCCATACAGTTTCTTCCTGCGTTTCTTCCCTCAGAGCACCTGCGTCATCCCTGAAACCCTCCTGTAATACAGTAAACCCTCCGCCTCCAGCATCTCTCAGTGTACTCACTCCTCAAGATGACTTTGACGACTGGGACGTGGATCTAGAGGAGCTGGATCGCATTCCTGAGGTGGTTTCTGAGCCACACAATATTTCTTCACCGCTGGACAACATTTCACCAATGAAACGAATGAGACATTCAGCACCAGAAGTGTCCTCCCATGGAAGGTTCACTGCTACCTGCTCAGCGTCAGTTGCACGGCCCTTAATCAACACCTCATCCGCTTTAAATGTAGAAGGCACCAGGTGTCCATCTACGCCTATGCAGAATCAAAATCACATGCGGAGCCCTGCTACATCAGTGTCACGGTTTTCCAGACCTGTGACTCCACGGCCTCCGGTTGTGCCGCCTCAGTGCCAGAGGGGTGTTTCGACACCAGGGACCCCGCTGCAGCCCAGAGGATCTCTTTTCCACTCTGTGTTGTCTGCTTCTGATTCCCCTTCCACATTTACACCTCGTCCTCTCAACACACCCGTCCTGACCAATCACTTGGTCCAGCTGGTTTCTGCAGCCAATAGGACTCCTCAGAGACCACAGAGCTGTATGATGACATCCAAAGCACGTCGTTTCCCCGGTCCAGCAGGAGCGCTACCACAGCAGGTCTGCCAAACACTAATTTAGCAGCTGATTACTGTCCATGCCATACATTATGAACTGCCCAGATCTGTTATTTTTTATTTTTATACTGTATTGCAAGACTATTTCTCCTTAACCTGTTGTTGATGTTTATAATTGTTCTGTAAGCTGGAGATTTCCTTTATTTTCTCACTGTTTATTTACTGTATTGCTGTTTATGCTGTCTTGTAGGTCAGTGGACGGAGTCTTGATGATATTGTTGTGTCGGTTCCTCAGACCCCTGCACACGGAGCGGTTGCTCGCCTAAGAAGTGAGGTATGTGAATGTGGGACCTTCCACATTACAAAATTACAGTAGTTGAATTTGAGGCTTGGAGTGTCTTAATTTTTTCCAATTTATTGCGCTTTTGTTTTTTAGTAAAACGTAGATGAAAACCTAACTTAAAGTTGTTTCAGTCAACATTTCTAATTTTTAAGCGACTTATATATATATATATATATATATATATATATATATATATATATATATATATATATATATTTATTGCTGGTTTGGCCTTATAATCGAAATTATGCCACATTGAAGTATATCTGGGCCTTTACTGTTTCCATATGAATTTAGAGGATAAGTAGCAGTCAGGCGCTGCTAATCAAATGTCTATGATTAATTTATCATCAGTAACCGTGACCAACTCTTTAAAAGCAGAAGTTTTGGCAGGTTGCTAGTCTGCAGAATTCATGTGTGTGTTAACAGAGTGCCATGGAGGAAAAACATCAGCAATGATCTTAGAGAAGCAGTTGTTGCTGCCAATGTGAGAAGGGTTAAACGGCCATTTCCAAACTATTTGAAGTCCTTCATTATACAGTGAGGAAGATTATTCACAAGCGGAAAACATTCAAGACAGTTGCCAATCTTCCCAAGAGTGGATGTCTCAGCAAATTCATCCCAGCAAGGTCAAATTGTTCAATGCTCAGGGACATCGCAAAACACTCAAGAGCTTCACCTCAGACTCTACAGGCCTCAGTTAACATGTTCAATGTTGAAGTTCATGACAGTACAATTAGAAAAAGATTTAAAAGGTATGGCTTGTTTGAGTGGTTGCAAGGAGAAAGCTTATTCTCTCTAAAAAGAACATGACTTAGGTTTGTAAAGTTGCATCTGAACAAATCTCAAGACATCTGGAACAATGTTTGGCCATAATGCACAGTGCCAAGTTAGACAAAAACTAAACAGAATATCAGCACAAACGCCTCACACCAACTGTCCATCACGCTGATGCAGGTTGATGATTTTGGCTTGTTTGCAGCCACAGAACCTCATTGAGTGATCCATGAACTTCAATGCAAAGTATTCTAGAGTCAAATGTGAGGCCATCTGTCACCTGAGACAGCTAAAGCCATGCAACAGAACACTGATCCCAAGAACACCAGCAAATTTACCAGAATGGTTGAAAAAGAAAAGAATCGAGATGTTGCACTGAGCCAGACCTCAACCCGACTAAAATTCTGCAGTGGACCTTAAGAGAACTGTCCATAAACAAATGCTGCAAACCTCAATGAACTGAAGCAACGTTATAAAGAAGAGTGGGCCAAATGTGTGTGTCTGTGTCTTCCATCCAAGTAGTATATACATAATACTGAAATAACACTGGTTTATTCCCAATGTACAGAAACCCAGTCTTTACTCCTTCTCTAAATATATATATATTATTTAGAAACCCTAAATAATATATACATTTTTATGTATTTACAATGCACTAATTTTCGCTGATTTAAATTATTCATTTTAAATGCTACAGGTGAATTTAGGCATCACCGCAATATAAAGTGAATTTTCATTTTGATGTTTGCTAAATATTACATTTTACAGTGTTAAATGTATAATATAACGGAAGATATAATATAAACGAGCATCAATAAATCAGCCAATACCAGTAGATTAAAACAGTATAACCTCTTTTGGTAACTGATATTTTTTCTTCTTTTTCTAACCATTTCTTCTTCTTTTTTTCTTTTTTTAAATGTGCACTGTACATTGTCTGGATTTGCTGACACATTCACTTTCTCACACATGCTCTCAAACTTACTCATCAGACGGTGTGCATTTTTCTCAGCAGGTCTCCGACTCTCAGATGAGTGAGGAAGAGGAGTTCAGCAGGGGTCCGTGGGCAGTGATGAAGTCTGAAATGGGACTGGATGAGAAGAATCCTTCTTGCTTTCTGCATTCTTACAGTATTGTCATGGTTCTCCGCAAGGTGAGCTAGTTAAATCTCAAAGCAAACTCTGTTTTTGAATTAGGTAATTTGTTTTGCTTAGGATTGAACTTTGTTAGTTTGCAGATTTCTTCATTTTATCCAGATTTCTACAATAAATATTTGTATTGTTTTTTTTTATGCCTAAAGTGGAAGTCCATGACTACAATCAGGACAAATGAGAAGTCTCGACTCCCTAAATGATTAGCACAAACATAATCACCGTTGTCATCAGTCACCTTAAAGTGATTATTAATGTTATTTTAATGTGTTTTGCCCAGTGTGTCATAACGATCCTCTGCTAATGGTACATGTGTGTTAAATATTCATTAGGCTGACAAATGCTGATTAGCTTTTCTCTTGATTCATTACCAATGGCCTTGAGGCTGTGCTGCAACTTTTTTTCTTTCCTTTTCTGTTATTGCTTTGTTTTCCTTGGTCCTTATTTGTGACTTAAATCTCTCCTCATTCCTCCAGGCTGCTCTCAGGCAGCTAACTAAGAATAAGGTCCCTAACATGGCTGTTGTCTTGAAGAGCATCACACACACGCATGCAGATGCAAAGGCCGTCTTCAGAGATCCCACAGGTACGACAAATAATTGGGGTATGATTGTACACTACCAGTGATCTCAATGCTCCAAGCGGGTGATTCTCACGAAAGCGTGCTTTTAAAAATTTCAAGCATGAAAAAAAAATGCTTAAAGTAATGAAACAAAAAAAGTCAGACGTTTGAAACAAAGTCTGTAGTATTAGTGCACATTATTTTAAAAACATTTACTTACAATTTAAGACCTTTTTGAACATAATATCCAAAACAAGTCCTTAAATCTCATTACTGCAACAGTCTAAAACATCAACACTATTAGAAAAGCAAATACATTTTCACATTTAAATATGCAGTTACTTGAAATTCTGAAATGTTTATTTTTAAATGAACAGTTTTTATTTTAATTGCTTTCTCTCATTACAACACCTTCCACAATTTACAACCTTTTTTTTCTCCCCCAAATAAACCTGATCAGTTCAGTGTTGAAAAGTAAACTACTATTTTTATAATAATTAAATTCACATTTAAAGAACATCTGTTGCGGTAATGATACATAGGTTTTGGAAATTAGGTTGATTATTTCGGTAATGATAATAAGTATCATATAATACTACATATAACATATAATAAGAATATGAGGTTTTGTTAAAGTGATAAAATTGAATGTAGAAATGTGATATTTGCGTAATCATGGATTCAAGTTCAAAAGAAGACTAATAAAATATATTTTTTGTTACAAAAACATTAAAACAGGAACAAGCAAGGCAACATTAGAACAAACTTCTTTATTCTAATTCATGGAAATTGTCTATTTCATTTGGGAGCGGACTATACAAAATGTTTTCTCTCACAATGTTAATTAATGATGCGTGGTTTCAAAATTGAAAAACAAATGATTTAATTGACAAGGTATCTCTGGTGTAAGCAGAATAATACAATTGTAGATAATCAGTTAACTGCACTTCCGGAGGATAAATGGCATTGTATTGTGTATGTCTATCATCACCCAACCGTCTCTTTCTACCTGCTTTTCCATTCAGTGTTTCACACATGCTTGTTTGTGTACTTTGCCCAGATCTCAGGCAACACACAGAAGTGTCGAGCTGAGGATGTGGCAGGTTGTGGCTCTGGAATAATTGCTTTTATGTCATGAGTTGTACCAAACCTTTTCTCCCTCCTATCTTACGGATGGAATGTAAAATTAGTTGGGTCCAGCACAACTCATAGTGTCAATCTCACATTGACCATCTGTGGCAGTAATCAGGCCTGTGTGTGGCTAGAGAAATTGAATCAGGTGTGATAAAACACAGGGGGAAGCACTTTCACACAGGGCCATGTAGGTTTGGATTTAGTTTTTTTCTTAATAACAACCTTCATTTAAACATTTTGTTTTGTGTGTACTTTGACTAATATTTCAGCTTGCTTGATCTGAAACCTGAAAGTGTGATAAACATGCAAAAAAGAAAAGAAAGGGGCAAACTCTTTTTCACATCTGTGTGTGTGTATGTATGTATGTATCTCATACACAGTTACTATGAAATTAGGGGGTCCATGACTTTTTTCTGGTCTGATTGCACACTTTTGTTTCCTAAAAAACCTTTTTTTAGCTTGTCTTTCTCTGTGTTTCTATCTCTTTGAAGGTGAGATGCAGGGCACGGTTCATCGTCACCTAGTGGAAGTCAGACAGGGAGAGCTCAAGCCTGGAGCTGTGCTCCTACTCAAACAAGTAACTATCTTTTTCACATCATTATAAGCTACACCATGAAATAATATGTGCATAAGATTACACCAGGAATTTTTGTTCTTATTATTTTAATATATTACTCAGAGGAGCGGCTTAACGGATAGCGGATATTGAGCCATAGTGCTTATGTTGGCATTACAAGATCAGGCTCACAATATCTGCAGATCCCACTGCGCACAATTCTCTATCATTTCCAGTCCTTTACTCTGCCTATCCAGCAAGGAGGCAAGGAGCTGATAGATTTCTAATTGTTTTTAAAGGTGGGTGTGTTTTCACCATCACACCGAAATCACTACCTGAATGTCACACCCAATAACCTTCTCCAGATATACCCACTTGATGGGGTCCTCCGTAACTCCCACCCTCCACTGGTGAGTTTCCTTATTTGTTCTCTAGTGGATTTTCATAAAAATCCCTATATCTATATTTCTAGGTGTTTGAGTCTAATTTCATGGTCTCTGGCTACCTTTACTGATATGTTTCCTTTTATAAAATGTTTCTCTATTAAAAGTTATTTTGTATACATTTCGCCCTGTTGTGCCAAGCGCGAGCAGACGTTTGCATTGCGTAGTGAACCTAGCAGGCCTGCAGGGGGTCTGGTCTCTCAGATGGAGCTCCACTTTGATGACGAAGATGAAAATGTAGTTGAGGAAAGTCGAGCTGCTGATGGTTTAAACACGGATGGTGTCTCTAATGAGCTCTGTCAAGCATCTACAGTGTTGGGACCAACAGAGGGCACAGCATGGGATACAGGTGTGTATGTAGGAGTTTCATCTGTTGCAGTCACAAAGCAATGTTCTGGCTGGAAGTAAAAACCTGCTCTGGGATGTTTCCTGTACAATGATGTAAATTGCTGCTTAACCACCATGATACATTGGTGTTTAGTTGCTTATTGAGCTCATGAGCGTGATCCACATGTCATACTTACAGGAATCTGTGCTTTTAACCACATGGCAAAAGCTATAGTTCCAACTAAATACAATATTTTGACTTTGTTTAAACTTTTTGTTTTTGGGAAACACTGAATCGCTGAACTATGTTGGCCACGACAAATCTTTTGACCGTAGTTGGTCTAACAATGCTTTTGGGAAACACCCCTGACCTTTTATATTATACAGTTTCATTGTTTAAATTTCATGAATTGCATATCGCTTGTTAAAAGCATCAGGTATGAAGTTGCCTAATATGAAATGCATCTAGGCTGGATGCCAGACTGCGACTAAAATGTTTAAATTTGGTACAAAATGTTCTGTTATCGAATTTAAGTCATATTAATTTGCCTTTATATTTTAATCAGCATTGAGGAGGAAAACAAGAGGAGACATTGTGCTGGCATAGCGGTTCAAAAGTCATAAAGCTTTTGATCAACGTCTTTAGAAATATTGACTGTGGATGTACTGTGGTATCATTAAAATTAGTGACTGTGAAGGTCTGTCAGACCTAGCATGACTTGATATTATTTCTATATTGACCAAAGTTGAGCGTATTATGATAAATTCTTGCTTATCGCAGACTCCTAAGCTGGATTCTTTCCATTCATACGTTTTTCAGTGTTCACGCTTTATTTGAACATACAGTGAGTTTTTTTAGATAAGAATAATGCAGTTATCTTAATGGCTTTTATTCACCCAACTCACTTGACTCTATTAAGTTGCAACAAATAATGCTTTGTCTTCTAAACAGTGGGTGGTATGCTGTGCACATTTTATTGACAAGATTTAACTTCTTTTCAACTACAACTGTGTGCAACTGCTTCGGTATCTTTGATCTGTGGAGAAAGTGTATGCATTTGAGTATTAATCTTTGTATGTGAATGTTTCTTTTCTTTTTTTTTAAGATGACCTTGATGAGCTGCTCGGGGAGTTACCCGTGGAGTCATATGATGGATTACGTTGATGGCACAGTCACTTTAAATACAAAGTATAATTGTAGAACATGCCTTATATTAATGCATATCATACCCACTAATGAACACCTATGACCCAAAGACTTCACTACATATGTTCAGGTTTTGTGTAAACCTTTGTAAATATATACATAAAATGTATGCTTGAAGTGATTTTTCAGGAATAAATGCCTAATGAAACCTATAAAGTGCTCGTATTCACTTCTTGAGTCTTGCTGACAAATGTGACATGCTTTTACCTAGTATTAGATAGGTTGAAAGAACCTGTGTGAGGATCGATGTTAATTTCATGCTGAAATTAGCCAGTAATCTGATGTTTTATTTTTTGGCAAGCTTGCCTTGTGAATTTAAATCAGCCATTAATGCTACAGTCTGCCAGCTGGATTCCTCCTTAAAGGACTTGAATGGTGTAATTAGTCATTTTTGGTGTGCTAGCAGAGTGGCTGGCATAATGGGGTTTGTTCACGCTGTTTAAAAGCTTTTTTTCATGTCTTACTGCAAGACCTCTTGAGTGGTTGACGTTATTTGTTCATTTCATTGATTATAATTGTGAATCACAGTCTGTCTTTCACTGCCATCTTTTAATTTCCATTTTTACCCATCTCGTTTAATCTTCATATTTTATGAATTACTCTGTACTTTCCTGATCTCACGGTCTCAACAGCATGTCGCTCTGTGATTTTTGATTTCATGATTGGGTTGATTCACTGTGAATCATTATAAAGTCATGAAGGTGCAATTACTTAGTCTTCCCTGGCGTACCTTGTTATCTAATAATTAATTGGTTAAATATTAAGTCCTCCGTCCCTCATGCACACCTTATCATATGGGTTGGCGGATGTGTACTTGGATATTATTTCTTACAGGTCAAACTTTTTGCAGTTGTTTTGGAATTAAGGTCCCGATATACTTCAAGTGAAGTCGAAGAACAAACTGAAGTGACGGAAGGTTTGCATCGCTACTATTTACCATTGTTAACCTGCTTTCAAAAAAACTTGTGTCATCTTTAAATGGCTAAATGCAGCATTTTTTAATTCTCATAAGCATTTTTCTCCATTAATAAACCCGCTTTCAGAACAAAGATGGGATCTCATCTAAAGTCAGGATATCACAGATGTCTCTTGTTACTTGGAGAATGAATGTGAGTTTTATCCAGGCCCCAGAGGAGGAGTAATCCAAGTTTAAACTTTGTTCATTACTGCAGCTGAAGGGGCACAGGGACCTTGCCTTATTCGCTTCATTAAGTCATTAACAGTCTGGAAGCCCTACAGCTGTCAGCACTATCGGTGGCTTCCATAGAGATATTGGTGTGAGACGTGCTGTGAATGGTATAAGTGAGTGATGGGGATTATAAGTAAATATAATATGACAGCCATCATTTGTAACGCGTCCCCTTTCATTTGGAGTTCCTGTTAATTTCCACCTGTTAATTTTTTACAACATGGATTTAGTAGGCATATTACGTTGGCTTATTTTTCTTTTGTGAAATGAGAGATTTGTTCACTTATCTTCGACACTCTTGGCTCGTCTAGTTTCTGTCAGATGAGTCACCCCAATAATCTCTTCTAGAATGGTAATACAGGCATTAATGTAGCGTTGGATGTGTGTCCGTCACTAGGGGGCGACGTGCGCACTAATGATCCGCCTCAGATTGAAGCGTGTTTACTGAGCCTGAAGTACTTCCACAAGGTCTTTACCACCAGTCCATGAAGACGTTAACCACTGCTCCGTCCCTTTTCTTTAGGTCTGAGTAATTTGCCTCGAGTAATTAACTGACACTTGAAACGGAAGCCAGATTTAATCAGTATTGGGTACTCTGGCAGTTTGAAATGTTCTTTATTGTTAAACGTGGAGACACTTGGAAGGATCAATCACCCCACTCTTCAGCATTGATTCTGAGCCCCCATCTTGTCTCTTTGTACATGCCAAGTATAAAAATAGATTTTTTATTTCTATCCACTAAACTGAGAAAACATACATAAATATGTGTATGTAGCCTATACATGTGTTTTCTCAGTTTAATGGAGAGAAATAAAGGAGTTTTATTTTTTATATATATATATAAATTATACACACATACATTGTATATATGTGTGTGTGTAGTTAAAAGGATGTACCTGCTGGTCTAAATCATTATTCTAACTAAACAGGTGTGTTCTCAATATTTGTGTTTTAGGTCTTGTGATGTGTAGTTAAACCCCTGGCTAAGAGTTATGAATTGTCCTGTCTGCGAATATAACTTGCTGTTATTTTAAACAACTTGAAATGAACAGGTATTTTTTTTTAAAACACAAAAAAACAGCTTCCATCTTTATACTTAAGAACATGATCATGATTATCAACAGCTGGAGCAATACCTGAGGAAAAACCCTGTCCTACCCTCTCTCTGAGGTTTGTCAAAAATGACAAACACAATTTTACTAAATCTTTAAAATTAAATTAAAAAAAAGAAAGAAAAGAACAAAACTAGAATAATACAACATTTGCAGACTGTTGTTAAAGTTTAGTTGTTGTCCTGACTCCTGTCTGATAATCAACATAACAGGGCTTCTGTGTCATGTCTGCAGTGTAAGAGAGTGGTCACACAGGAAGCATTGTTTTTTAAAAACGGAAAGGAATAGAGCACAGAGGTCTCAACACGTTTTTGTGATGCAAGATGCTGAAACAAATCAGTGAGATGTAACAGAACAGCCAAAGATGTTTTATTTAATGGAATTTTAATATGTGCTATTAATCAGCAATAACATGAAAATAATTGGCTCCTCAGTATCAGGCAGAATCTATGCATCCTTATTATCTCCTAAATACATTTCAATTAAGTATGTATGTTCAGTGATAGAGGGAAGATAACAGGGTTGTCACAATGCGAAGTGTAGTCAATGTTTTGTGTTTTGTTGTGGCAGTGAGCACAGGGTGTCTTGCCTTTTTGTGGTTGTTATTTGAAGGGGTGCCAGAGGCAGTTCAGGCTTAGTTCAGGCTCACTTATGAACTAAGCAGAAAAAAATCACATTAGTGAAAGGGGGAAAAAAGATTTATATTGAAAGTTGATCTTGACAACCATGCTTTTTTGTTGAAAACTGGTGCTTTTATTCCACACATTTGGAGAGACATGAGGGTAAATAGATGTTTTATGGAAGGTGTGACTTAATTGAAATGAGAAATTAAGTGATTTATATTGAAATTGATTTATTTATGATTTTTATTTATATTGCAATTAAAATAAGCAAAAATAGTTTCCACAAAAAATATGACACGAAATGTTTCTTGCACTAAATCAGCATATTACAGTCATAGCCAAATTTTTGACGGTGACAAATTTTCTGTCACAAAGTTTCCTGCTTCAGTTGTTGTTTCACATTGTTTCAAGATTAACGTGCAGAGTGAGTCATTTGCATTTTAAATCATTCCAAAAAACATAATTCGCCAAAGAAACAAACAAACTTTATCATAAAACCCCAAATTTATCAGTAGACGGGAAAGTGTGAATGAGTACTTTTCAGTATAATTGTGATTGGATTATAACAGCAGACTGATACATAGGGAATTATAGTTTATATGTTATAAAAAGAAGGAAGAAGCGCTTCGAATTGTGTTCTTGTGTCAGCAATGATTCGCTCCAAAGAAAGATGTGCAGCCATCGTTGTTTTGAATCAAAATGCTCTCACATGCAAGGAGTTCAGGACATCCCAGTGTCCAGCAAGTGCCAGGACTGTCTCTTCCAGAGGAGTCGGTTACAGATTCGTGTCACCACCAGTGTTGAGATTAATTGCTCAATATTGGCAGCAGGCAGGTGTGAGTGAATCTGTGCGCTCAGTGAGGCTAAGACTTTTGGACAACAGCCTGGTGTCAAGAAGGATAGCAAAGAAGCCACTTCACTCTAAGAAAACATCAAGCACAAACTAAAGTTCAGCAGGAAGTGCAAGCATTTAACAGCAGAAGACTGTTTGGGACACTGGAAAATCGATTGGAGAAGAGAAGGTGAACGCTAGCATGTGTCCCTGTCAAAACTTTTGGCTATGACTGTAATATGCTGTTTTAGTGCAAGAAACATTTCTTATCAATTTCGATAACGGATTCGTATTTTTGTGGACGCAGTGAGACCATCCATGTGTGGGGCTGCTTTTCATTCAAGGGATTGGACTCTCTCACAGTTCAGCACAAAAACACTAGCATGAATAAAGAATGGCGTCAAAACCTCCTGCAAAAGCAATTTCTCCCAACGAACCGTGGGCAATTTGGTGATAATTCATGCATTTTCCAGCATGATGGAGCACCGTGTCAAGACAATAGTGATAATGAAGTGGCAGGCAGCTTGTTTAAATCTTAATCCATAGAGAACTTGTGAGCAATCATTTAAATGCGAGTGGACAAGCATCAAGCAGAAGTCAAAAATGAATCGCCATCAGTTAGGATTTGGCCCAGAATCTGATATCAAGCATGTCAGAGTGAATTCCAGAGGCTATGAAGAAGGGTCAACGTTGTAAATAGTGACTCTTTGAATATATTAAATGTTTTGGCCAATAAAAGCCTTTACAACTAATGAAATGCGTATTGTTTTCCAGTATACCATGGAAAATTTTGAAAAACTTTTAGAAACTTTGGCCATGACTGTAGAATGATTTCTGATGGATCATGTTACACGAAATACTGGAATAATGGCTTCTTTAGCATCACAACTTTATTGTAATAATATTTAACAAGTAATCACAATTTAGTTGTGTTTCACTGCATTTTTTTTTTTTATCAGTAATTTTTTTTATGTTCAGCCTTGGTGAACATAAAATACTTTTTTCAACATGTACATTTTTATATTAACATATATATATATATATATATATATATATATATATATATATATATATATATTTTTTTTTTTTATATTACCGACCCAAAACTTTCACATGACCATGTAAACCTTTATTTTTCTTCCTACAGTAACTGTGCATGTTCATTTTTCCACTATACTAATCATTTGTTTTTGAAAGTTGCAATTAATATTAATTCGGTTGAATGGGTATGATGCTTCAGGCAGTATGTATTTTTCTGTCAGGTCATGACTGTGTCTTATACGGCCTTCACTCTTCCAAATGGCTTTAGCGAGCTTGTGTCATTACAGGCTGTCAGCTCCAGTATAAAGTTCCAGCCTCACCTATTGATCTGTGTGCCAAACGCTCCCCACACATCAGAGCTGTGTGTGTGTGTGTGTGTGTGTGAGTATCCTGTACAACCATTTTGTGTAAATATATTTGCAGAGGTTCATAAATTACCTCTTTGCCCGCTCCCCTTCTATGTTCCTCACATCTGCGTACCCAGGGCTGAAACGGATGAGAAAATCAGGAAACTGGAATGAGGGAATGAAAGTGTGCGGCAGAGAGACTGATGAAGGAGAGGGAGAATGAAATGGATGTCAAGGGCAATGAAATAGAGAGGAACATTTTTTTCCACCTCACCTCACCTAACCAAAAAAAAAAAAAAGCATGTGAAAGATGTTTACGGTCTGTTGTGAAAGACAAAACAAGCTTCTTTCTTTCTTTCTTGTCTGCTTGATCTGGGGAGGTTTATGAGAGGTGAAGGGAGCTCAAGTAGCCGTCCAATTCCTCAGGCTCTGCTGTCTTGATGCGGTCTGACGTCTCCGGCCAGATGAGCCGTGAAAAACGTGGCGTAGACGATGTCATTTCCCGAAGAGGTTGTTTTTATGTTCAGTCACTATATGACTGTCAGGAGAAAAAATGGAAGGATAAATAAATACAACAAGTAATATAGAATGATCTTTTACAGTGGCACCCGCTGAGAGATGGAGGAATGACATTTTTTTTATACATATCACATTTTTCACCAGCTGCGCTCATCCATTTAAATTTTATTTTTATCCCCTTCTGTCAAATCCTTACTTTCCTCCAAATTCAGCTATTGCTGTCGTCTTATTTTTCATCTCTGTCCCTGCGCTCTCCCTCCCTCTCTCTCTCATCCTGTCTGCTTACATTATGATAAACACTTGTAGCATCTCTCTCTCTATCCATGTCTTTATCTCTCTTTTTCTTGTCCATCTCTTTCAATCGTATTGCTTTTCTCAGCCTACCTCCTTGAAGTGTTTGTGCCTTGAATGTTGTGCAGACGCAAGCATCAAACTTAAAGATGCCTCACAGTTTCCATTACACATTTTCAATGTGATGATAGTCACCCGCCGGGCACCAAATACAGTATCTGTCATCACTCCCTCTTTTCTCACTTTCTCACTCTGTATGTCCCCCTCCTCTACTCTTTTTCGTATTTGATTCTTTCCAGTCTCTGCGTTGCTGCTTTTACCCACAATCTGCTTCTTGTATCCATCCATCACGCTCTAAGCGGAGAGGAGTGGAGTATGAACGCACGCGGGAGGAGAGGGGAGAAAAGCGAGCGCGAGAGAGGGAAGACTGCACAGTATCTCGCGAAGAGCACGAGCGAACGAGCCCCTCTCTCTCCTTACCTCAGTTTGCGTTTTTACATGTGAATGTGTGCGTGTAGATCACATCTGCACCGGCTCGGCTGTCTTACGCTTGGATACGGCGAGAACGCGTGATGGTTTTGGCTAGCGCGGCAGGCGCGCGACTGGGAGAAGATCGCGCTCACGCACTCCGTCGACTCAGGATCAACGACAACATCTTCTCCGGCCCTTTCTGACCCGCCTCTCTCTCTCTCTCTCTCTCTCTCTCTCTCTCTCTCTCTCTCTCTCTCTCTCTCTCTCTCTCTCTCTCTCTCTCTCTCTCTCTCTCTCTCTCTCTCTCTCTCTCTCTCTCTCTCTCTCTCTCTCTCTCTCTCTCTCTCTCTCTCTCTCTCTCTCTCTCTCTCTCTCTCTCTCTCTCTCTCTCTCTCTCTCTCTCATACACACACACACACTCATGCACGGCTGGATGTTGTGTCGTTAGGCTGCACGTGAGGTGCTTAGAATCGCCATTTGGATGTCCAGTGACCTTGTGTGTATGTGTGCATGACTTTGTTTATGGGGGATGGGATAGTTTTTAATCTCTTGTGTAATATTTCTCCATTTCAGTTTAGTTAGCTTTAATGGCATGTCTGTAAGTAATACAATATTGTCGATATTTTTGGGAAATTTTTACTGTATTTACTCTGGACATTTTCAAAACATTTCTTAAACAAGTGGGAGAAAGTTAGAGAGAGAGAGAGAGAGAGAGAGAGAGATGTAAAATAAGGAAATAGAGGAGGGAGATTGTGTAGTGAGGGAGGATCCTGGGATTTGTAGGGGCTGAAGTGATGAAGTGGGTGGAGAGACAGACGGAGGGAAACCCTTGGGCAGCATCTTCCACTCCATTGCCACCCTCTCACACTGCTTAACTGGAGCAAGATCTGTTCTTCCTTCAGTGCTCTGTTATGTGTGTCTGTGTGTGTGTGTGTGATCTCTGGTCCAGCTTGATATTTATTTATAGGAGCAGCTCTGACTACTAGTGTTCGATGGACCCTGTCTTTCTCTCTGTGTATGTGTCACTTTCTCTGATTGGACAGGAGACAGTTTGACTATGGTTTCAGGGGGTGTGTGTACCTTGATTTGTCTCTGAGCATATGTGTTAGTGTTGACATTTTTTCTTTCTTCCTTTTCTTCTTTCATTCGTTGCTTTCTTTCTCCTTCCATCTCTCCCATCCTTTTTTCTCATTCCATCCTTCATTCGTTGTGATGTTTCTTTTTCATTGCTTCAAATTTTTCATCTTTTTCATCTATTTCCCTTTCTTCCTTTCCTATCTTTCTTTTTCTTTCTGTTCTTCTTCTTTCATCTGTGTCTAAAACCGTTAGAGTTTCTTTGGTCAGTAGGGTTCATGTTACATAAATCCTTTCTCTCACTGGTATCTACATTCAGTTTTATGTTCTTTCATAAAGCCTTACAGTGCCACAGTGTCTCTTCATGTTTGTGTCAAACCCGCCGCTTCAAGAATGACTCTGTATTTTGTGATATATTATTGATGTGTCTGTGAAACTCTAATGAAGTGAAATATAGCCAGAATTAGATGCCTGGGCTTAAGCTGACGACCACTATGTGCTGATCCACCTGCAGGTGTGTGCGTGTCAGCCATGGACCTGAAGGAGGGCTGTGGAAGTGAGGCCAGTCGTGAGACCGAGAGCGGAGGCATGGGGAGCCTGGGAGACCCTTCGTCTTGGCAGTCCTTTGCCCACCGAAGCACCCTGCATGGTTTGCGCTTCATCTTCCCCTACTCTTCCTCCCGTTACCGCTCCACATCACGTCGCCTGCTCTGGAGCATGGCCTTGCTGGCCAGCTTAGTCCTGCTGGCTCTGGAGAGTGCAGAACGGCTATCTTATTTCCTCTCCTACCCCCACGTCACCAGTGTGGATGCTGTGGTTTCTGGCAGCCTTGTCTTTCCCGCCGTCACCGTCTGTAATTTGAACACCTACCGTTTCACGCGTCTCACGCAGAATGACCTCTACCATGCCGGGGAACTATTGGCCCTGCTGGACGTGCACCTGCAGATTCCCGAGCCGCACTTGGCCGAGCCCCATGTGTTGGCCTTTCTCACAGAGAAATCCAACTTCACTAACTACCGGCCAAAGGCCTTCAGCATGCGGGAGTTCACTGAACGAGTGGGCCACGACCTGAAGGAGATGATGCTCTACTGCCGTTTCCAGGGCCAGGAGTGCAGCCACCAAGACTTCAAACCGGTGAGTGTCTGCAAGATGTTTCTTTCCAAAGGTGTTTTTTTTAAAGGCTTAGAAGAAGTGTGTTTCGCTGCCTTGGACTAAAGCATTATGAGCTCGGTGTTGTTGGCTTTAAAGATTATCCTTGCTGCTGAGCTGTTTCATAGGTTTGTAAAGAAATGATATTGATTCTTGCTGATGATGTAGTTCTGGACGCTAAGCTGTGGTGTGAAGAGTTTTACTGCTCAATCAAGGTACTCTGGCTGGTACGGCTGGAAAAGCTAGCTTTCATTCTGAAGGTGTAACTGTTTTCACCTTGATTATGATTCTGTTCTTGTAATATTTATATAATGTGATAGGCTCATTAATTATGTGTTGAATCCCTAGGATGCCTCTTTACAAAATACTAAAGATTCAGAGCAGATTCTACCTCAGCAACAAATATTTTATGATGTTCTCCAAAAATTATGCTTGGAAAAGGGTTTAAGACATTTGGCTCTACCTCAAAACCTACCGCCGCCGTCTACCACATTCTTAAACCGCATTTTAACTGAAACAATCTTACTAAGCCACTGATCTGAGACGTTGTTCACAGGCAGCAACTTTATAAAGAGCCACTCAAGCATGCCCTGTGAATAGAGGTCCTCATGTGAACCTCACGAGATTCACTGACGCTCTCATCTCGCTCTGTTGTTTACACGTAGCCTGCTAATGATTCTGTATTAAAACAACTCTCTAATGTGGCTTTAATCAGCATCTCCTTTGATACGTTGACCAAATCTTTTGCTGAGCTCTTCACAGTGCATTTTTAGCCACAAAAGATGCAAACAAAACTGTTTCAAAGTATCTTTGAAAGCATTATTTGCTGATAATAAATCAAATCTGTCAGTAGTATATCTGCGGCAGTGAGAAATGACTGCGAGCCATTTGCTTTTAGACATCAGAAATGACTAGTTTGACTAAAGATTTCAACAACACTTGCACACTGTAGAGTCTTCTCTGACTGGTAAGAGTGGTTTTAATGGTTTAGTGTTGTGGAGATATAAATGCTGGCCGCAGCTGTGTGTGAAGAATGTGTTTTTCTCGACACTGAGGGCTGAGATGATGAGGGTTGATAGCTGGTGTGATACTCAGTTTGAGTGCTGCTATTCTCCTCAGGGGTTGAGGTCTGTTTATCCCCCCCTCAGTCGCTACACGTGTGCTCTCAGTGCTTTGAACAGCACACAAGACCATTATAAACAAACTCGCACACACTATGCTTGCTTTCTGTTGCTTTGTGCTGTCTCTTCTTGTTTTTGTTGATGATTACAGTGTGAATCAGAGTTTGCAGCAGACAGGCATTATGGTGTTCTTGCGTTTGTATCTCCCGGTTAAACAGTGCTGTTAACTGTGCTAAAGGTTACTAACAAAACGTAGTTGCTTACATTGAAGTAATTTTAGGGTGCATCAGAATATATTGATTTTGCAATATGTAGTAGTATCTCTCATAAAAATTACTGTGTGGAACTCATTTAAGGTTGAAGCATTCATTTGGATCAGATAGTTTACTATAAATGCAACTTATATAACTAAGTTGAAAATAGCTAGTAATGAACCTTTGTATTTAGCTTGATATTTCAGTTCAAAACTTTGAGCTTTTTTTCTTTTCTTTTTTTTTAAACGATTACCGTATTTTCCCGCACCCTCATATAGCCCGCGGGTTTTGTGTAAAAAATTGTTGGCATAACCCGCATTCATAGTTTTATGATTATTAGGGGGAACATTTCGAATGTTGCTCGCATGACTTCAATTATCCATAACTGTTCAGGCTCGGTACACAGTGCTTGTGCGCGAAATTCAAACAATTAGAAAACAAACACAAGTCAGAATCAGAACAAAAAGAAAAAGCAGTCTCTCCCGCTGTGCAGCAGCATGTTCCTTAAGAAGCGTTTCTACAGGTGTTGATCATCGGATGAGATGAGAAGAGCACGTCCTCATGGCAGCACAGCCAATCACGTCTTCTTGCATGATAGACAGAGTGATCGTACAAGGGCCAGAGACAACAACCCTCGCAAGAAAGAAAAACAGAAAGAAAATACCGCAAAAAAACATACGTCATTAGGGACGTAACAAATATATTGAAATATTATTACGTGTAAAAATGTGTGATATAGCCCACACCCTTATATAACCTGCAACCCCCTTGTGGGGTTTGTCAAATCTGGTATAACCCGCGGGTTATATGGAGGAAAATACGGTATTTGAAATGAACTGTCAGAACAAACTAATTTGCTAAACTTTATTGGACTTTCTGCTTAGGAGAGAGAGACATTATAGGGGAGTTTGTTTAATGATTGCTTCAGCTAGGCTGTGTTCAATACTATATGACTTTTTTTGGATAAAGTACCTTGTTACTGTGCTTTGGACTGCGCAACTTCTTGTAGTGCCATCATCCAATTAGGGTTATCATAGAAGAAAGAATGTCACGTGAATGTACATTTTAAGGTAAAAAATCGCATTTTGATCCTTCAAATACTAGTAACTTGGTAAACTAACATTATTACTATGACTATATAAGTTGTACTATATAGCTGTAAATATTTATGGTTCTCTTTATGTATCTTCAAAAAGGGACAGAGAGAGCAAATCTATCATCATAGGAGTCAAATGTACATCCTGTCCATATTACTGTATTGCCCTTGCTGTATTGTCGTGTCTCTCTGTCCTCCGGCTGGCCATGCTATCACACACTGAGAGCCAAGACAACAAATGTCTGTGCTTGCTGGTTTACTTTGAATAGCCTCCATTTTAAAGATAAGTGTTTCACGTGTAGGCAGCAGATATCAAAGGTGAGTCTGGCATCTGATGAAACTCTTCATATGCAGTACTGACTGTGAACAGGATATTTTTTGTATTGTGGGCTGATTCAGTGCTAATGCAGGGTAGACTAGCATTAAAAATATAGAAACAATCATGGTGATTCCACAAGCGTGGATGACATTTCTTCATATTAATTCAGTGCTTTCTTTGCACAAACATGGTCTGAGTGTGCTATCACTTAAAAAGGATGGAATCGAAATTAAGAAAGTGTCAACCGGTTATTGAACTTTTTCACACATTGTTAAAATGACAATATTTATGTCTTTATATATTCACTTGAGTTAACCTCTCAAAATTTTATTTTGACAGAAAACCACAGAGAAGCTTTTTAAGTGTCTGAGACAACAGCTATTTATAGTATTTACAGCCAATACAATTTTTAATGGTGTTAATAATCACATGTTAATCCTCTCTTCAGTTTTCTTTTAAACCTGGCACATATGCTCTGGCATGTAGGCTTGTGGTGATAATGTGCAGATGACCCTAGTTTGACTCTAGCCTTTCCCGATTGCACCCCCCAGTCATCAACCTGTTATTTGCTGTCACTTCTGCAGTCTCCTATGAAATTACACCCAATACGAGAATAATTTCAATGTTGGGTAAAAGCCAAGGCAGACTGATGCACTTCTTACTAGCGACTGACAGCGTTGACTCAACATTTACCAGTCCGTGTCCTTTCTGACATCCTCATTTACATATGAAATAAAAATTACACTGTGTAACACTTGCACAAATGCTGTAAATGCGTTGCCTGGAAAAAGATATATTTAGAGATTTGATAAAGAGTGCATTTAACAGTGTCATTCAATTTATACTGTTTTTAAAGGTTAACTTTAAGTGATGGCAACAGTAATTTAGATGTAAAAAGAGCGGAAATGTTAATAATGAATAATTTTGTTTGGTTTATTCTTGTTGCATAATCTATTTCCATCGTCTGCAGCCAGAATGTAGTAATACAATTTGAAGTCAGCTGCAAGTCTTTGAAAAGTTCAAATGCTCCCCGGTAAAGAGCGTGAGAGAGGACCGCCTCTGCTCTGTAATGCTGGTAAATATTTCCCTCATTGTGAGTCTTCCTATGATTGTTTATTGACCCCAACAATACTCGGTAATAATTATACCGTTTCGATCGTGTATTTCAGATGTGGTGAGTCACAGTGCTTCCCTGTGGCGCTGTCTGTCATTTTTGCCTCCTGTGCTCCTCTCTACTGAGATTCATTTGTAGTGTGCTGTATTGAGTTTTCATTTACATCCTGCATTGACCCTGCTCCGGGGCTCTCACTGCCGCATGATGCTGTCTTCAGTTGGGGATGATTTTTGTTCATATATTGCCAACAGTTGTATTTAATACACTCCTTGGGTTGTATTAGCTGGCTGACTGCTCAATAGCTTACCTATTCTGTAAAACAACAGCAAGGACTTACTATTGTAGTCTGCTCTTGCGTTTTATTCTGATCTTCTCAGATAATTGCTAAAGGCTTAGAAGCTTTACAAAGCAAAATGGACCAGTGAAAATATCCCAGTGAGGAAGCTCAGAGGTGCTTTTTAAGACTCTTTTCTGGATTTACAAGGCTCGGTTTTTCTAAAGTTTTAGTGCTCTCAGGAGCCACCTGCAAAGTCGACATCTTCCTGTTTGGTGCTTTGAAAAGCGCTCTTAAAAGTTTGGGTCTTTTAATCTCTTCTTCTTCACTTTTCTTTCTTTTGTTCTGTGCCTGTTTGGGACACAAAAACACGCACTGTGTTAGAGAATCCTTTAGCGCAGCATTACATATTTCTACTTCTGGATAACCAAAAAATGAATTAAGACTTAAGAATTAAGATATTGAGAATTAGAATCAAGAATTTATTCCATAGCTTATTAATTACTGGCCACTTTTCATTAATTTGATCCCTTGTCCTCTTTTCCCCTTGAACCTCTTGTTTTATGCAAATCATGACCATGCTGTGCTAATTTATTCTCTCAGTTTAATATAGTTAAACTGTGGCCATAATTAATGATTTGTCATGGCCGATTCAGATTGCCTGTTTTTATTACAAGCAAATGGGCCAAATCCGATACCTGTTGTTGTTGTTGTTGTTGTTGTTGTTGTTTTTCTTTAAGCACATTTATTTATAGTTTATTTGCAGGCAGAAATGGTTTAAAACAAGAACAACAGAAAAAAACATTTGAATTTAGAAGTAACCACTGCATTTTCCTCAAAATCCAAGCAACAAACTCCTTCAACCCATTGCTGCTCATGGAACTAGATATTAAAGCAGTAGGAGGTGTAAAGCAAATACCAGCAGGAAGTTTGAATGTCAGAAAGAGAAATACTGTTAAGAAACAGGCATTTCTTTTATTCAGACATTCGTACATTTTTCTGTAGTGTGTAAAGAGTAATGAAGTGGGATGTAGGGCCGATGAGATGCTTCTGAATTCGCTAAATATATTTTATTTAATATATCAAATATAGTTTCTTCTCTAAATAATGTTACAGAAGTGTTTCAGACATTCTCATGCCCGTAGCAGCAACATTGTAACGACAGTTTCATACATGCTTGTGTTTGTGCTAGTGTTTGTTCATTAGGGCTCTAATTGGGCTTTGATGATCACATCTCTGTTGATTCGAAGATTATGTGCTATTCAGGAATATCTTATCAGGAATATACACACATCCAGCTGCGTTTAGCATTTCCTTTAATTGGCCTTTTAGAATTACAAGCATTTTGTCAAAATCTTAACTTGCTTAAATATCAGTCCCTAACGGTGAACTAGACGGATCCAGCTGTGCTCTTTTTGTTTTCAAGATGATTCTTTGCCTTTAATCACCTTACAAAATAGGATTTAATTTAGAGTTTTTGGAGATCAGATCTAAATGAAATACAGTCCTCGCACACCTTCCTTTAAAAGATAAGTGTGGCATAAAGCACGCACAGAGCTATAGTCATGAAAAATGCATGCTTGCTTTATCTTGATCGCCCTCTGTCGCACAGTGCATTGTGTTTTAACTCAGCTCTATAAAACAGCATTATTGGTATGCTGCTGCGCTCTGTACCACCGATTGTAATGTTCCTGACCATTTCACAGTGACAAATAAAGATTTTTTTACTGCTCCGTGAAGCATTAGTGTAGGCTAGTAGTTAAAGAAGGTCTGGGCTGTTATCAGGAATGAGAAATTTTATGTTTTTTGCTCAGACAATGAGTTCTTTTAGCGGCTTTTTAGGGAGCTCAATTCCTGTGTTTATCATTGACGAAAGTAATGAATTCTGGTTCAGTGGGCATGAGTTGAACTTCGCTTGTTAAGGTCGAGACTTACGAAACCATACATGCACCTGGATTCTGTCATGTTGCTTGTGCAACATTTTGAAACTTTAGTTGTGCCGAGGTTTATCCAAGGCTTTATTCATTTCTTTGGACATCATTCTGTGTTTTCTGACTCTGAGATATGGGTTCAGATTAGTAATTTATGTTTCGAGGAGCTGAGTCTGTGTAATAGCCAGGTGAAATTGAATTGTCAATCTTTATATCAGTACACTGGGCTTAATTTGCAGCTGTCTGGTAATAAACACATTCATGTGATGTGCTAAAAATATCCTGCGACTAGAAAAAGGAGAGTGGTTGTCTTGATATGTAGTTTCTGCCTGTCTTCAAAAAGCCTTTTCACAGAAACGAGTGAAAGAGACTGATTGAAAAGAGCTGTAAGATTTTCCTTCTGAAAGACAAGTGGACAGGCAATTCAGACTCTTACATGTATTCTGCTGGAATCAGACACAGAAAGTGGAGAAAGGCAAGTAAAGACGTTGATCACAACTACAGTACACTAAAGATTATTCATTTAGATAATTTATTTAAAGTTGTTGAGGTGTAATTTGTAGTTTAATGAATTCATGTAAATGTCTAATAAAATAAAATGAAATACCACTGAGTACACGCTGTGTACAGCTGTAAATGTGTGTTTTTAACTACAGTGGAACCCACTTATCTCGACCTCGGTTATCTCGCCAACCTGGTTATGTTGACGTTTTGTGGAACCGCCAAACTTCCTATTTTTCTTAGCATTTTCTTTTTTTTTTGCCGAACCCTGATATCTCGAGTACAAAAGAGAGACAAAGTCGCCACTTTACATCGGTTATATCGATCCACGTGACTAATAATAGTATCGAGTTCACTGCGCATGCGCTGAGTTCGCGTTACACGTGTATCATGGTCGCTCTCCTATGACGCTTCACTCACTCTTGCGGCGCAATGCAACCACAAAACCATAGTAACCGCGTGTACAATACTTATCAGAACTGTGTCCGAGCGAAATGACATTCAGAGAACTGTGTTATGAGCGAATGTGTTTATGTGTGTTGTAACTGTGTTTACGTTGTGAGCGAAATTGTGTTTGCAATGTTGGAGAATATAATTATTGGTTTGTATCGAGAATCAAAGGTGGTTTTTATCGTATACTGGTAAATCTTGCACCGGCTGTCAGAGTGGTTGACGACTGCCCAGATGACGAGGTTTATAGATGGGTTTCACACTCTTCACACTCTTCTCAAACACACTCTCCTCCCTGTGCGTGCGCGCTCACACCAGAACAGTCCGCACACAACAGCATATGCCGTATTAAAGGTATATTCCCAACATAAACATAAAGTAGCCGTTAAAATCTCTGCTGTTAGTTGGAACACAATGCCTTTTGTTGTTAGCAAACATATACAGTGTATGTACATTTTTATAGCATGCCGATCGCTTCATCAAACAAATCGCCATATTGGCTGGCTGGTTTGGTTGGTTTTCTCGATCCTCGGTATCTCAACGCTTTTTTGCAACCCCCAAGGCCGTCGAGATAACCGGGTTCCACTGTACATGTTATTTTGTATTATTCATATACTGTTATATTTATTTATTAATAGTTTGAATTAGAGTTTATTTTTTCAAATTTTAATTTTAAATTTATAATGATTTTTGTTATGTGCTTTTGTTTTTTATATTTCTATTTAAATTAGCTTTAATTTATTGTTAATTCAGTTTTTAGAAATTTGACAGGTTTTAGTACTCTATTTTAGTACTATTTATTTCAAATATTAATTTTTAACTCTATTTCAGTTACTGAAAATAATTTGAAATAGTTTTAGTTAAAGGTGCAGTAACCTATTTCTGATCATGATTTCAAATCAACCCAAATAAACACACCCTCCCCTCATTGCTCTGCCTCCACGAACGAACAGAAAGGAAGAACTAAAATAAAAGCAGCACAACAGCTCCAGACAAACAGTGACACTCAAAACTGTCCTGTTACTGGCTAACATTACAACAGCAGCATGAAACATAGCAAAACCAGTTTTACTCACGTATGGAGAAGAAACAATGCAATGCCTGATCATAACCCTTCTTTCCCCAGTGATATTCCTCTGGCCTTTTCTCGTTTGTAATGTCTCTCAGCCATCTCTCTTTCTACAGTCTTTCATCAAATCTCTCCTCCCCTACTCCTGATTTACTTCACTCTGATTTACTTTCAACAGCGTTTCTCAGCATTTAACCTTTAACAGTAACAACAACTAAACACATTATCATATGAACAAGAAGAGAGTAATGATACTGTTTTAAATTTCATGAACTTTTATTACAAATAAAACATTTTATGCTTCATTTCAAGTTGCACGTGATTTGCGGTTCAGTAAGTAAGTTTATTCAGTGAAGGATTTGTTAGAGTGGTTTAAACTGGTAACATTTGAGTCTCTTGAACAATTCATTAGAATCAGCTTATAAGGCTCATTAATTTGTGAATCATGCGTATCGCAATGTATGATTGTTTTTGAGTGCAGCCAGCAACACAATCCACTAAGTTAGTTTTTTTGCCATTATTTCATGCTACATAGTCTTTTTATCTCATTACATTCAATTTATTCCCACAACGGGTAAAATATTATTTCCTTTCTTTTGCTGTGGCTCAGATTCAGTAGCGATGAAGTGTCAGCACTGACCTTTTTCAGAGTAGCTCCATGAAAGGTATGAAAGCGAGGCTGTGAGGGATAGACTAACTGTGCTTTCAGTGGCATCTGCTGTAAAACACTGTATAAAGCTCACTTTAAATAGTTTTGTCTCTTGAAATTTCTTTCATCAGCAGGACAATATAAAACACATTAAGTAATTGTACAAGCCACTGAGAGATATATGTCTATCCCTCGCAGCCTCGCTTTCATTCCTGTTAAAAGATGTCGCTGCTGTGAATAATACATATAGTGTTGCAAAATAGATCGGTGGTGTGTGAAGAGCGTTTTGATGGAATGTAAATATATGTATGCTGCGTAAAACAGTAGATTTAATGTCCTGTGTGCTTTGCCTGATGGGATTTGGTCTCTGATGTGTTACAAGATGGCCTGTTTTAAGTGGAAACGGAAGATCAATCTGTAGGGGAAAGTGCTTGCCTATTACTTTTCTACAGCCTATCAAAGTAAAGAACTTCTGTGATGAAATTTCAGTATATGAGGCAATATAGTGCAACAGTAACCGCCCACTTTCTCAGCAGCCTTGGTTCTGAAAGTATTTTCCCATTAATCTCCATAGGGATTGAAAAGAATCTTTCATTTCAGAGTTATGAATCAGACTTACCAGCTTAACATTACTGGAAAACTGGAAGAAATACTTCTGACGGAACGTCTTTTTATGAGGGAGAGAGCTACCATCCCATGATGCATTGCAAATGATATAATTGAATCAGTTAATGGCAATGTACACTATAAAACAATTGTAACAATAAAAGCAATGCTGCAAAATATTCAGATGTATACAAATTTAAATAGGGATTCAAGGGAAGATCGACTGCCATATAGCACTAGTGGAGGTCAACATTTCAGTGGCAGCAGGGACTATTATAATTGGTGGATCTCTTCAGGATTCATTGGTAGCGTAGGCAATATTTATGTAATAGAATATACAAAATATACCCTATTGAATTCTATTGTTTGAATTCTAAAACATAATCTTGTCCTTGGTAGGTCTTAAAATAAGGTAAATACAACCTTAGATGAACAACAACACATGACATATTACACTGTGTCATTATTTATTTAACAAAAACTAGGCCAGAATGGAAAAAGCCATGGGTGACAAGTTAAGTACAACCTTAGAGGATAAGTAGCAGTCAGGCGCTGCTCATCAAATGTCTATGATTAATTTATCATCAGTAACCGTGACCAACTCTTTAAAAGCAGAAGTTTTGGCAGGTTGCTAGTCTGCAGAATTCATGTGTGTGTTAACAGAGTGCCATGGAGGAAAAACATCAGCAATGATCTTAGAGAAGCAGTTGTTGCTGCCAATGTGAGAAGGGTTAAATGGCCATTTCCAAACTATTTGAAGTCCTTTATTATACAGTGAGGAAGATTATTCACAAGCGGAAAACATTCAAGACAGTTGCCAATCTTCCCAGGAGTGGATGTCTCAGCAAATTCATCCCAGCAAGGTCAAATTGTTCAATGCTCAGGGACATCGCAAAACACTCAAGTTCATGACAGTGCAATTAGAAAAAGATTTAAAAGGTATGGCTTGTTTGAGTGGTTGCAAGTAGAAAGCTTATTCTCTCTAAAAAGAACATGACTTAGGTTTGTAAAGTTGCATCTGAACAAATCTCAAGACATCTGGAACAATGTTTGGCCATAATGCACAGAGCCAAGTTAGACAAAAACTAAACAGAATATCAGCACAAACGCCTCACACCAACTGTCCATCACGCTGATGCAGGTTGATGATTTTGGCTTGTTTGCAGCCACAGAACCTCATTGAGTGATCCATGAACTTCAATGCAAAGTATTTTAGAGTCAAATGTGAGGCCATCTGTCACCTGAGACAGCTAAAGCCATGCAACAGAACACTGATCCCAAGAACACCAGCAAATTTACCAGAATGGTTGAAAAAGAAAAGAATCGAGATGTTGCACTGGTTGAGTCAAAGTCCAGACCTCAACCTGACTAAAATTCTGCGGTGGACCTTAAGAGAACTGTCCATAAACAAATGCTGCAAACCTCAATGAACTGAAGCAACTGTCACACCGTTATATCACAAGGACTCATAGATTGTTTTCATTTGGTCACTTGTTCCATTGTTTCAGTTTTCCCGCCACTCTTTAATCACCACAGACACTAATCGTCACCTCAGCTGTTTGTCAGCTGTTTTCCATTCATCACCACATGTTTTTAGCTCTGCCTTCTCACTCTTATGTGGTCGGTTGTTGTTTGTGTAAAATTCACAACACTCTGCTTTTACGATACCTTCATCTGTGTCGAGTGCTTTTATTTATTTTTCCATTAAAGTAAAATTTAAACTCTTCATTGTTGTCTTAGTCCATTACGGCAACGTTGTAAAGCAGAGCGGACCAACATTTCTCCTGAGACTGTTGCTGTCATATAGAAAATGATACCTTCAATTTATTGCTTTCAAAAGTGGCTTTACAAGCAATTGAATCATAGGGTGTTCTTAGTTTTCCACCTATTGCTTTTCCATTTTGTCTTTTATTAAATAAATAATGGCACAGTGTAATGTCATTTGTTGTTGTTCACCTAATTTTAAGACCTGCTAATGACCAAATGATTTTCATTATGTTCTGATTTGTACAACTGTAAAATTGTAAAGTGTGTCCTTTCTTTTTTACATAACTGTTTATTTAATTGATAATATCGGTTAAACTACAATACTTAATGTTCTTTTAATCCATCTGACTGCTGCATCCCATCAGTTTTTGTTTTTGCAGCGTTAACCAATCACACGTTTCTGTTGAGCTTACGAATGTAATGTCTAACCAGAGATGTCTAGCTCAGATTGTCACCTTAAGTGGAGCGTGTGCGATGTGGAGAGGAAAACGCGGAGCACGAGATCCAAACAAAAACACTTTTATTCAAAACGGGAACAGAAAACGGCACATGGGAGTGCAAAACTCGGAAGGGAAACTCAGAAGGCATCCACACACTAACTACACAACATAACGTCAACGATAGACAAGGAGGATGGGAAACATGACGGTATAAATAGGTAGGGATAATAATAAACAGCTGGCATAGATTACATGGGTGGCTACAGGAACACAGGAGGGACAAACAGGAGGAGCATGACATGATTGTTACACAGATCACTGAAATGAAGAGTTTGTCCTGTGCACGTGTTGCTGACTGACTTCTGACCGAATCTTGCAAATTCTCCCATCATAAACGACAAAGTGCAGATTTGATTTAAGAGATTCATGTTGCAGTGCGGTGAGCATCCATGATTTTAATGTGAGTGAGAGTGCTCAAACTTCCATTAAACCCAAATTATGGATAGTTTCACTATGAAGATAAAAAAAGCCCCTGGAAATCAATTGCTAAGGGCCCCTTAAATGTAAAAGTTAATTGATGACCCTGATGTGGGATAATGTCTGGACGTTGTAGTTTGTACTTTGGTGTACTGTAAATTGCAGAAATGAAAAATAAATTCAACTGTTTTTGGGAATTCAAATAGGGATATAGATTTAGATGATTAATGTTTTAAAATCTTCTGAGTTACGAATTTTTTTACTGCCAAATTGTAAAGTTAGACTGTCAGTATTATTTGACACTTTTTTTTATATTAAATTATGTTTATTTTGTATTAAACCACATAGCTTCTTATTACTTAATTATTAATATGTGTAGTGGTTGTTATTCTGCGTTGTGTAATTTTTAAGTGAATGACTCTCCACACTCCAAATGATCTTTTCTCCGAGATGCTTTATTTTTGGTGCCTGCAAAATCACAGACAGACAGGCACCATAACCCACATATAGTATTGTTCTCTTGCCTCGTTATCAATGTTCGGCGCACACGCGGTATCTCACAATACACCAATAATACATCAACTAACTTGAATATAAACTCATGAAAATAAATGACACATTAACAGTTTCCCCCCACACACGCTATCGCAAGGCACATAAAGACAGCAACAGTGCAATTGATCAGATGAGCAGAGCTCATAACCCATGCCTCTCCTCACCGATGGCCAAGCCAGAAAGAGGCCGAACCACAACCGCGCCGCGATCCTCAAGCGCACCTGCCTGTGACGTCAGCCGACGCGCACATCAATAATCTCACTTTTTAAATTAAACCCCAAACACACATTAACAATGAATAAACACGATAATAATAGTCATAGAAACAATACAAAAATAAAAATAAATGTCATAATCTGGTGTAACAACATCTCATTGCTACATATGCTGTGATTTGAAATTTGAACATGGACTTTTATTCTTATTTTACAGACGTTCCATGAAATGTTAGGTCATGAATATTTGAATCAAAAGTCATGTTAATGTATTTATAGAAATGTGTATAAACCCTACATTAGTGATCAAACATCTTCACTGAAAAAACATATTACTTCCGGAACCCAGCTGTTACACTCTATTAAAGGACATTGACACCTACACTGGAATGTTTTCCAGAGGAAAGTACTGTAGCCCATTATCAGCATATGTATCATTATTCTTGAATTGAAAGAAAAACATAGTTTACCTGGAATTTAACTGAAAACTCCAAAGACAGGGCAGAGAAAGGTACACAGTGTTTTTTTAAATCCAGGACAAAGCTATCTCACAGGACACCACTGTCTCAGCAACAGCCTGACTCTCTTTATTACAAGTATATCAAATACAGATAAAGGGGTGTAATTACTCCAGTGTCCCAAACATGTGTCTCTGTCAGGATATGACTCTGTATTCCTTTTGGTTCTCTGAGTTCTCCCTTTTGTTGTTATCTCAGTCACCTGTCTTGTTAATTATCTTCTTCACCTTCACCTTCACCTTCACCTCCACTTTCACCTTCACCTTCTCCTATTAGTTCCCTGTGTATATAACCTTGTGTTTCCCTTCAGCCCTTGTCCGTTCTCATTAATGTTATGGTGTATGTTTGCCATCTTTGGAATCTATCCTTGGAAGTGTTTGCTATTAAATAGACTTATTATTGAAGTCCTTCATCATACACGTTTCTACATACACGTTCCATGACAGTTTCCACCCAACCTAAAATATGCAGGTAAATACCTGACTTGACATTTTTTCAAAGAAATACATCTGTTTCTTATGTTCCAGAGGAACTAAAGAGACGCATAACATCACAGTAACATCATAACAATATTATGTATAAGAGTGCATACTGTGACATTTGAATGACTTTTCTGTGGAATCTCAAGCACTCAAACCTCTGATTTTTTTTTCTCCATGTCTTCTCTTATCTCTGTCTCAGTGATTTTTCAATCTCTGTGCTCAGGACTTCCCACCTCTCTCTCTTTTTTTAGGTCTCTCAAAAATACAGAGGAATAAAGAGGCAGAGGCAGAGCTCTTTTGTACCCTTAATATCTGTGTCCTTAATTGTGTGATTGTGTTACTCATCAGAAAAAAATATAACAGTTTATTGAACCTTTAGACAAAATATAAATTATTTTTTGAGCAACATATTTGATACATCAGGCTGTCATGATATAGGAGAATATGAAGGAATAATTATGAAGTAACAAAATAAAAAAAATATGCATTTTGGGGGCTATGGAATGGTTAAGCAAGTAAACAAGTAAACATTCCAGTAATTGTTCATCTTAAAATATTACTCATAATATAAAAGTTATTCTTACTTCAAATAATTAAAGATTTTGCAGCAAAAATATATAAAATATCCAGATGCATAAAATGTATTTCTGTATTTAACATACATAAAATACAATACCATTTTTATTTGTAAATATCAAATATGCAGAACATAGTAAAATTTAATCATAGTTATTAATTATTGTTGTTCATTGCAGTCTACTTTCTGTCACACTGTTCTGTGTGGATTTTTGGCCCAATTTATTTTGTGGAAAAACTAGATTTTAGAATAAAACCATACATCCCTGTGGACCTCTTTACACCAAATGCATAAATGTGCACTGCAGTGATGTAGATAGGATGTAGGTCTTTTTGTTGGCTCACATTCTGAATCTCATCAATTGATTTTTGTAGTTTTTAGAGTTGTATTATTTATTAAATGTGAATAACCTGATGTGAATAGTTCTTGTGAGAAAAAACTGTTTTGGGGTTTTGTGTTTGTCATATTGTCAATGTATAATTTGGTCACTGTGAGAAATAGAGACAAGCATTATGATCAGCAGGTGGGATTTTATGCTGTTGGTCAAAACATGTCTTTGCCATTGTGGTCAACTGTGTCCAATCTGATTGTAGTTCACTTTCAGCCTCAATTAGATTTTTGACGGAACAACAAATGGTGGGAATCAAGACTAATCCTCAAGCGACATCAGTCCTGACGTGACAGACTGAAGCCAGCACACATGGCTTAGGATACATACCAGGATCGTTTAAACCCTTGATTTTTCTGTGCCACTTAGCAGACACATTTCATCCCAGGCAGCATCTTGATTGTGATCTATAACAGTTCAACCTTGTAGTTTGTAGCTTAGGTCAGCTTAGGTTTGCTGCTTCTGTCCCAATATAATCTATTGCTTGTCTAAGTTACACCAACAGCTAATCAATCACTAACAGCCTGAATAATTTGTCAGTCATAAACAGGCTCACACAGAACCTGGAGATTGTTGCACATTATGTCAGCTGATTTTGAAAGAAAGTCTACAGAATGGATTTAACCATGGCAAAATGAGTTAAACTGGACTGAGGGTATTACGCCGTAATTTATAGCTGCTGAATCCACGGTCAGATCAGGCAAATTTTACTGGGATTTTGTGCGAGCCTGGTCATGAGGTCACATCACAACCAAGTCTCAAGTCCGACATGTCGTTACGTTTAGATTAGACGAGACATTTTTTTTACAAGGTGATCCCATAGCGATCATAAGACTGTAAAGCCAACATCTGTCGATGCACTTTAAGAATCAACCATTTCATTTTTTGTTTTTACTCCAGAGACATTAAACAGAATGTCATATCAGTGTGCGTGCCTGTGTGTGGCTGACATATTAAAACAGAGAGCATTAATCTCTGCGTGTGTATGTGCGTGTGTATGTGTGCATGAGATAAGATAGACAGAGAGGGGGAGAGAGTGTTAATCTGTTTGTGTGTAGAGCAGGTAAACAGACCAGCTGTGAGATGAGCGAGATGCTTTTCATACAGAGGCTTGATCCTCTGTTTATGTGGACGTGAGAAGAGTAGCAAGAGAACAGACTGCGTCAATTCGCCACTCTAAACTTTACATCAGAAGCACGGCATTGTTTATAAGGGGTGAACCAATGGCAGTCCTGGCCAAAGAAAACAAAATATGTAACAACTACAAACCCGATTCCCAAAAAGTTGGGACACTGTACAAACTGAAATTAAAAACAGAATGCAATGATGTGGATCCTTCCCGGATCCTTCTGCACTGATGTTGTAATTGAGGTAGTATGCGCTTCTGGGTCATGTTTAGCTATGGCTTCTTTTTTGACCTATAGAGTTTTAGCTGGCAGCGGTGGATTGTGTTCACCAACAATGTTTTCTGGAAGTATTCCTGAGCCCATGTTGTGATTTCCATTACAGTAGCATTCCTTTATGTGATGGAGTGCTGTCTAAGGACCCGAAGATCACGGGCATCCAGTATGGTTTTTCGGCTTTGACCCTTACGCACAGAGATTGTCCCAGACTCTCTGAATCTTTGGATGATATTATGCATTATGCATTTTCTATGAAAAACTCCATTATTTTTCACCAATTCCATTGGAGGAATTGGTGATTCTCTGCCCATCTTGACTTCTGAGAGACACTGCCACTCTGAGAGGCACTTTTATACCCAATCATGTTGCCAATTGACCTAATAAGCTGCAAATTGGTCCTCCAGCTGTTCCTTAGACTCTGTACATTTAACTTTTCCGGCCTCTTATTTCTACCTCTCCCAACTTTTTGGGAATATGTAGCTCTCATGAAATACAAAATGAGCTAATGTTTGGGATGACATTTCAAAATGTCTCACTTTCAATATTTGATATGTTATCTTTATTCTATTGTAAGTTTATGAGATTTGTAAATTATTGCATTCCTTTTTGTACAGTGCCCCAACTTTTTTGGAATCGGGTTTGTATGCTTAGTAGCTGTAGTGGCAGGATGCAAGGAGACCAAACCTATTTAATTGTATATAATAAACATTTTAATTAACCAGCTGGTTCATTGTGTGTTTTGATAATTGATTTTATGATCCACTGGAACAAAGTTAAAAGCATATGATCTGTGGCAGGTGTGAGTGAATCTGGGATTTACGGCAAAGTGGTTTAGTCAAAGTGGTTTTGTTACTGATCTAGTAATAGAAAAAAAAAAAACTCAAATAAAAAATATAAGTAATCTATGTAATTCTATGCTCTATGTAACTCAATGTGTAGCTATTTCAACCTGGATACTAAATATTCTTTTGCATGCCCTCCATATTGTAATCATCTTAGTTATGTTTTGTAGTTAGTTATTGAACGTTTAATTACTTTTAACTACATGTGAGAAGACACTCTCTCTCATTCTCTCTCTCTCTCTCTCTCTTAATCTATATTCTATATTTTAGATTTAGTTGTTTGTATCCATAGTTTTTATGTATTAAAATAAATGTATTCACACTTGATTGTCTCTGTAATGGTCATGAATATATCATTTTAATGTTTGATTTTGCTACTTTTTAGTACAATAAAACGGAAAGATTCTTCTTTGTGGCCATGAGAAAAATTGCCTCATTTGCTACACAAGCAACAGATAACTAAAGAAAATAATTGATAATTTGAATAGTTACATTAAGAAAGATGATCTGCTCTATTTTATCCCAACTTTTATCCCAGTATTTCTGTGATATGAATATTTGTAACACAGAAATAACAAAACTATGTGCTTGAAAAGACTGTGAAGTTGTTTCACACCTATATAGATTGAATTTTTTGTGTGTGTTTCAAAGGTTTAATAGACAGGTGTTACGTGTCGGTCTTGTCATTGTTTACTTACTGGTTCCCTATGTGTCCTCCCAGTGTTTTTACACTCACATAATTAGTCTAGTGAGCTGTGTCTTGTTCCCTCATTCATCCCCAGTGTATTTCTAGCCTGTGTTTCCTTCAGTCTTGATTCTTCGTCATCTATGTACGTTTATGCACAATACGTGCCCTTCTGGTTGTATAGTGTTTTTTTCTTTGAGTTTAATTATAAAAATTTATTTTGAGTTTATTCAGTGCCTCCATGCATTCATCCACACCACAACAACCTTGAAAACGGGCAAATTGTTGTCATTTAGGAATAAGATTGTGTGTGTTTGAGTCGATTGTGTTTTAACGATTAATCGTGCAGTTCTATAGTATAGCATAAATCAACACGCTACTATGTGTTAAATTAACTTTTTCATTTATATAATAATTATTATTACATTCATAGTTTTGTTTTTTATTTCAGGAACTTTACGAATCAACTTAGCTCAAAAATCTGAGTGGGCACAGATTGAATGGGCATAGTTCTTGTTCTTAGAAAAAGTGTGGGTGCTTTACCAGTCTGAATGCAGTCTTTTATGCAGTCTGAAGTTCACTTCTTCCTTTTTGTACAGATGTGACCAGTTCTTTTCTCCTCCCTCTTTTTTGCTTCAGTTTCCCCCTTTTTCATCCCCTCCCGCTGAGCTGTGTTTGTTCAGAGGTTTGAGGCATTAACACATAGCGTGGTGCTCCGGAGACTTCAGTGAGGCCGAAACAGCAGGACTACAAAATCCCTCAGTACGTGGATCAATAATCCACTGAGGCTGGAGAGACACTCCACAGCCTCTTTTTTAATGCATCTACATTTATTAGGGCTTCTGTTAGAACACTCCACACAACAAAGTTTCAATTGTCTTTGCTGTTTGTTTTCAAACTGTTCTTTGAATAGCTTAGTTGTCTTTGAGGAAATAAAGCATGCTGTGCTGTTTTGTTATCTTTGCAATGTCCCTTTAATTTTTTTTTCTTCAAAGTCTTTTCAATTGAAGAAAACAAAACAAAACAGACAGAACAATAACAATTTGTTAGCCGTTGGATAGGACAATAGATATGTTTACATGCAGTTTTATACTCTGAAAGTTAAATGTACCTTAAGCATTCGAATCTACAAATATGTCAGAAGAGGTTTTCTTTAATATTTACTTTATAATCATTCTCTTTCACTGACGAAATCATAAGACTTTACTAAAAATACACACGTTCTTTAGCTAAACAGGCTAATCATGGCATTGCCCACATGCACAGATTTATTTTTAATACAATTGAGAAAGCAATCGGATTTAGGGGTTACATAGTTACAATTTTCCTGGTAAACAGACTATTTAAGAGCTACGTCATACCTTTCAATTGGGTCGAAATATTATTTGGATCAATATCTCTTAACTTATTGATGTCAGGGATGGTGAGGTGAAGGGAGGAGATGAGGACTCAATCGCAGGAGGAAAGGGCTTTTTAAAAATGAGAATAAATAAAAATACAAACAAAAACCCCCCCGAGGGGGTAAAATGACAAAACTAGACTTGACTAACTACACTAGACAGCAACAAACAACAAGGAATGAAGCAGCACAGGACAGAAAATACAGGGACAATAATAGGGAGCACACAAGGCAGGTAATGAGGGAGGACAGGTGGGGCAAATCAAACCAATAACGAGAAAACAAGACGGGCGGGGTTACACGATAGACAGGACAAAACATGACATGAACACGCAGTCAATGAGAACAGTCAAAAGCCATGTGTCCAAACAAAACAAGATGATATGAAAGCGAGCAGCCAGTGGAAACACAAAAACAACGGACACTCGCTTAACGTGACAAAGCACACGAGCACGAGCAAACACTCATCTCGTCCTCTCACAACAGAAGACAAAACACATGGACCATGAATGTCTGAATCCCTACACAAAACCGAAACTAATCAAGACTGAAGTGCCAGGATCACACTGTAATAAACAAATAAAACAACAACAAAATGAAAGTAATGGCGGCAGTCCCTCAAGGACGACAGCCGCCCACACAAGCACAACACACAATGTAAAATCCAGTCCTTGTTCTCCCTCGTCCTTTACTGGCGTCGCTCCTACTTTTATATGTTCGCTCCTCTGTGACATACGAGGCCGGTGCAACACGCAGGTGACGCTCATTATCAATTATGCCGCCGTTCTTACGTTACTTTACCCCGCCATGCTCACCATAAATACATTTTGTAAAAGTAATCTAATAAATAACTTTAGCTCAAGGTCTGTCCTGGACCACCTAGACCATTCTTGTGGCTCACCTGGGGTCTTTGACATCAGTTCGAAAACTGGACTTGACAAACGTGATGTGCTTTTGTTCTGCATTTTTAAGGTGCTATGTCAAGTTATGGTATAAAGGCATTCTGGTTCTTTAACTGTTCGAAAGGAAGAGTTTCCATTGTGCTTTCTCGAACTGAACTGTGTTGTGTTGAAACAAATTGCCATGTGAAGCAAGGCCATTGAAATCGACACTGTAACCAACCCTGAAAATTGAAAATGACCACATTTGGCATGTTTTGCTGAACTGGGATGAGTGTGAAATGTTTCAACAAAAGGTCAAGTCAGGCAGTTATTGTTTTCAAGATCGATTATCACTGTTGGTTCTGAGTTCCTGCATCCTCACTCCGTCCCTAATTCCCAGTGATTCCTGATGAGTGGATGCTGGCACACTTGGCCTGGATTCTCGTCTCATTCATTATTCAGCAGACGCTGTGGCACACTGGGACAGAATCTGGATTAAGGCTGAGCCCCAAAAATATCTCACACCTACATTTGCATTCATCACATCGGAGGCCCAGACCACCGTAACACAACACAAGAATCATAGTCACAGCCTGGATCCTCTGTGTGAACGGGTGGCAGTTCAGACTTTGGGATTTGAATACCAAAACATGTGCATTTTGTGCCACAGTGAAAATTGAGGTTATCTGTATTATATGCATGGTAATGTGTCACGTTGAGAGATTAGAGAATACAGACATGCTTGTCATCCTAAACCCATTAAGATAGCAGGTGTTTAATGAAAATTAGAAAGGACTGTTTTCAGATAATCCCCATAATAATCCTAGATAATAATTAAGCCATTCAATTCTATAAGAAAGCTCACGTCATTGTGATAACCAGCCTTGAGATTGACTCTATCTATTTCTTGGTTTATAAATTGTCTCTTCTCAAATTCTTGTAGAAAATCATACATATATTGGAAAGCAGACATCTGGTGCATGGTTTCACGATTAGACAAATTCACAGATGATAACTTTCACATGTGTTTCCTGTTTATTCTGACACCTTCAGTTCTTCAGTTCACAAATGAGTTTTTTAAAACTGTAAAAATTGTTTTCATCTAAACTTAATCTTATTGTTAGGCGTTTGGTGTGAAGAAAGATAAGGACGAAGGCGTGGAAGTAACTGAAATCTTTTAGAATAACAATAACTCAAAACAAACACTCTCAAAATATAAAACAAAAGGGCATGTCTTTGGTAAACAGTACAACGGAATGGAGTCCACTGGGAGATAAATACGCTACTAACGGGAAACACAGGATGACTTTATACACAAGAGTTTATTAGACACAGCTGACAAGACAGACGAGGTGATTAATGACACGACAGGTTAGGAGAACAACACTGGGAGATAACGGGAGGAAACAGGAAGTAGACTGAAACGTGACAGATATATTGTACCGCTTTATGGCATTTAAATAGTTTAGGCTTATGTTAAACTTTTTTTGTACATTCTGGAGCTGTATTAAGCAGTACATACTAGTATTGAATAAAAAGTGTTTAATGAAAACCTCTAAAATGTCAATGTATTCGACAAATATTGAATTTTATCCACTTCATCATCTGTGAACTATGTACTCTGTATGAGCAGTACTATGGGACACAGAAAGTATCTTGATGTTTCTGTTTTCAACTCCTAAATCCAGCCGAGTACATCTAATGTCTGATGAAACGCCACAATTACCCAAAGCATACATTGTGTCCGCTCTTTTCATTTATTGAGTTTTTATGATTGATCATTTCTGTAACTTCTGTAGGTAGTCTGGTCCTCAATTCTGTGCTTAATTCCCAATGATTCCTATAAATATATATGTATAATATATATATATATATATATATATATATATATATATATATATAATTACAGTGGAACCCACTTATCTCGCATTTTCGGTTATGTCAATTGTTTTATGTCGCCGAACCCTGATATCTTGAGCACAGAAGTCGGCACTTTACATCGGTTATCTCGATCCCCGTGACTAATAATAGTACCGAGTTCACTGCGCATGCGCTGAGTTCGCGTTACACGTGTATCATGGTCGCTCTCCAATGACGCTTCACTCACTCTTGCGGCGCAGTGCAACCGCTAAACCATAGTAACCGCGTGTGCAATACTTATCAGAACTGTGTCCGAGCGAAATGACTGTGTTATGAGCGAATGTGTTTATGTGTGTTGTGACTGTGTTTACGCTGTGAGCGAAATTGTGTTTGCAATGTTGGAGAATATAATTAAAGGTTTGTATTGAGAATTGAAGGTGTTTTTTATCGTATACTCGTAAATCTTGCACCGGCTGTCAGAGTGGTTTACGACTGCCCAGATAACGAGCTCTATAGATGGGTTTCGTACCAGCACACTCTTCTCAAACGTACAAAGTACAAACCAGGAAAAAGAAAACACTCTGACAAACATCACAAATAAAATTTGGAAAATAGAAACAGTAGATTATGCTATTTAACAGTCAGTGGTAGAACGGCCATCTCTCTCCTCACTCAAAAACACTCTCCTCCCTGTGCGTGCACGCTCATACAAGAACAGCCCGCACACAACAGCATACGCCGTCTTAAAGGTATATTCCCAACATAAACATAAAGTAGCCGTTACAATCTCTGCTGTTAGTTGGTACACATATGCCTTTTGCTGTTAGAAAACATATAAAGTGTATGTACATTTTTACAGTATGTTGATCGCTTCATTAAACAAATTGCCATATTGGCTTTTGGTTTTCTCGAGCCTCGATTATCTCAACGCTTTTTTGCAACCCCCGAGGCCGTCAACATAACTGGGTTCCACTGTATTATTATTATTATTACATTCTAAAAATGCTATGTTTTTTCAATACTAATATAAAACATACAATAATATAATACAATAAGACGTTGGGTTAAACCTTTAATAGCGGTTGTATTATTATTATTTCCATCTGAAGATTTTAGTGCTGAAACATCTTTGTTAATCAGCCTATAGGAGGCATGGACAAATATCATCCAAGCCTCTCTGATATACTAGTCTGATACTTTTTTTTTTTTTACAGTAATAAAGTGTTTGCATTCTCACTTCATAGCTATAATCTCAATTAATTCATTTTCCTCAGAACAACTTTTCCCTGTCCAAGGTCCTACAGAGTTTTGCATGAATTCTAGCCACAAAATATATATCACCACACTCAGTGACCCACATACACATACTTACACAGCTAAAGATTTTTAAAAAAAGAGCAGCAACAGCATATATTTGGCTGCAGGAAAGCAGAGAGGGGCTGTGAGGTGTTTGGCAAGCTATTATGATGCTTAGATGTGAAATTGAGTTTGCCATCTGGGAGCAGTTTTCCTGGCCCACATGGAATATCTTTGTCAGCTTTTTTTCCTCTTGCGTTATGATTGTGTAAAACTTTTGAAATATGTAATACTCTAATCATACAGTAAAGTAGGACACAGAATTGTTGATATGTAGGGTACATGAAGGAGCATATGCACACAAAGGATGCACATACTTGATGTAAACTGAGGTTTCAAGCTATGCATTAGTTATAAGAGAGAGAGAGAGAGCGCGAAAGAGAGAGAGGAGAAAATTAGACTAAGTGTAATAAGACAATATTTATATTTACAGCATTAAAATCTGCACTTAGAAATTGCATTCTATCAAATAGGAATGTTACATACTATATAACTGACAATGAAGAATTTCTACAAGACTGCAAAATACCTGCAAAACAAATTAATCTGCGAGCATTTAGATAGACAGGGGTGCATTATTACACGTGCTTATCAGGGTTTAAATCAAGACAAAATAGGCATAGACTCACACTCCACTTCTCACTTATCCATGACTGTTTCATTGGATCATGGCCGCTTTTCGTTCCACTCGACCTTTTTATTTAAAATGTGACCTTGTGTGCTCCATGCTTTACTTCTCTGCCCCCCTCTCAATTTGGCTGCTATTCATCTGCACCTTAGAAATAGGATAAGCAGCCTCTCCATGAAAAGTGCTAAAGCCTGAATGTGCATTGACTCCTAATATATATCACACAGGTAGTTTCAGTTATACTGTTTTAAAAACCCTGAACTTTACAGTCATATGACGCCATCAATATTTTTTTGTTTTATAGTTTCATGTGAGTGTGTTCACTGTCCAAGGTTACACTGTCTAAGTTAACAACTCAACTTTAGATATTCTACTAACAATAAGTAACTTTGCAACTACATGTCAACTAACTCTCATAAGAATATTGGTTGAAAGTCTGCAAAATATCTGCTAAAACTGTATTTAGATGGTCATTATACTCACTACCAGTAACTTTAGCAAGTACGTCAACTTATTCTACTAACCCTAACATAACAGAGTCTACTACTGTAATTCTCTAAAGAGAGTTTGCTAACATGTAGTTGCAAATTAATAAGCGTTAGTTTGAACCGACCAAAAGTCAGTATTTAAAAAAAATAAATATTACTTTAACTTTGTAAAGATTAAGCATTAAATTGATCAAAAGTGACAGTAAACACATTTATAGTGTACAAAAGATTTTTAATTCAAATAAATGCTGTTCTGAACTTTCCATTCACCAAAAAATCCAAATAAATGTATCACAGTTTCCATAAAAATAAAATGTTAAGCAGTATAATTGTTTTCAACATTGATAATAATAAGAAATGTTTCTTGAGCAGCAATGACACTGACGAGACGTGTGTATGTAGGCATTCGGTGTGTGCATAGTCTGCAGAATGAAGGATCCCCTCCAAAAGCCAATGCCCAGGGGTCTTTGTTAGTCTTGATGTGGCTCTGGAGGAAAAAAAGAGAAATGGATGGGAAAGTAATAAGAAGGTTGCATCTGCTGTTGTGAAAATTTTGACTCTAATGTGAGACTCTTAAAGATAAATAGTAAATGAGCTGAGAAATTTCCAAGTGATGCTTTCTTTTCTTTTTCTAATCTTCACTGAGGGACATGCAAAATATGTTACATATATTTACATCGCATACAGCTGCTTGTGATTAGGAGATGCATATGAGAAAGTCAATTTTTTAGACAAACTAAAATAGTGGTCAGATTGAATGGAATTTCCTCAATTTCACAGACAAAAAAGGTCCACGTTTCATAATTAATGATTTCAAACCAACCAGCTCAATGCAATGTATACATGTAACCAACCCTGAACCTATTGCAAACTAAATTTACTCCCTAACTTGACCCATGGTGATTGCCTCCAAATGTAGGACAATATTAGTACAAATAAAACAACTGTTATTACAAAATGTTGATTTTTTTTTTTTCATTTTTATGTTCAAATAATATGAAATCTTTTCCTGCCTGGTTTATGACAATGCAACTAATGTGCAGAAAAATGGAATGGGTTGCATCAGTAAAAAATGTTTAGTTCTTGTTTATGTTCATACTTCAGTGTGAACTATAAATCATCAAAATCCACTTTCCCCTTGAAATAACATAGATGGTGTGTGAGCCTCACTGATGTTTGTGTCATATTTCTGTGACCTTTTATTATTGTCACACCAGACATCGAAAAATATTTTTTGTTGTAATTGTTTTATTTCATTCCATATCTCATAATTCTTTTTCCCTTTAGAGGACAACTTTAGTAAGAAGTGAAACAGCTTACCCCACCCAGCCTCAAGCATCCTAGTGAGAAACACAGTCAGCGACACTCTTCAAATATTAATACACACTCATTCAAGAGATTTGAACAAAGATCTGCTCGTCAGGTGGAAGGATATGCTAATTTACAGCAATTTACTGTGAAATTAGTTGGATGACCTCCCGGGAGAGAGCAGACTGTTTATTACAGTGAGAGAAAGAGAAGTATTGAGCAGTTAAAGATCAGTCCCATTGGAATATTTGTTTACAGATAAAAGCAATTGAACACCCACGACTGTTTATTCAAATCCCCTCTTATTTGCATTTTGTGTTATTTCCTACACCCTTATTGAGATATGTCATTTCCACACCTGTGCCTTTTTTAGTTTTCTCTTTCTCGCTCACCCTCTTTCATCTTGGTAATGTGATGATTTTAGATTACACTTCGGAACTTACTTGGACAGCCCTATACCTCCAAAATGACTTTCCATGCTGATTGGTCGAGGCTGACATGTTTGCAAGGAAATACGTGACCTGATCTCAGTTCATCAGACTTGGCTGAGAGACCGAGGCATCGGTCGATTCTTCTAGATTGATTGAAAGTGGCCACTTCAGAGGTGCTAAGGCGTAAAGATTTGGTCTTCTAGCATGATTAACCAAGTTTCCAGTGTAATTTGCATAAGCAGGGGCCACTGCAGAGTCTGGAGCAATAATGATATATTTTTGAAGAATCTGTCAGTGGCGCTGACACATTTACCCATTCCGGTGCAATAACTTCTTTTGCAAATCCAGACAGCGGCTCTATCGAGGGGCCCCATTTAGAGCTACTAATGTAATCAAATTCATCCAATGACAATGCCTGCAAACATTTCACGAGGCACATGCATATGAATGAACATTATGCAAAGAGAGCACTTGAGGCCAGCTGTTGAAAAATGGGATGTTTTCTTTTTGTTAAAAAAAGGGTTCTCCTCTCTCTTGTCTTCTCTTTTGTTGATTATCTGCGAGAAACAAATGTAAATATGCGCAGCTTAAAGTAAAGTCTGATCTCCTATGGGGCTTTTACAAGGCTGAGTGATATCAAATTCTTTTTGATATACTGTATATTACGTTTTCAACCCTCACCTCACTAAGTGTCAACTCATCCCACCATCATCCCACAATCCTTAGTGATTTTCTGTTCTTGTCTGGTTTAGATTTCTGCATTTCCTACCCAGGGCGAATCTCGGGCTGAGTGGTTTTGGCTGCTTGCCATTTGTTGTTTAATGAAAGTCTCTCCTCACTGTCGGATGGGCTTCAAACACTGTGAACTAACCAAACAGGAAACAAGTTGTTTATTTACCAACACCCCCTCAGGAGCATTAATTATGAGCATAGGTGATGAGACATGGAGCTCACCTGCTGGGATGCTTGGCTGTGCCGCCTGGTGTGTTGGCTGTGTTCACTGCTGGAACAATTGATCTTCAATAGTCATGACTATAGGCTGGTGAGTCAGGCGGTATTACTTGAATTTGGAAATACCAAACTCACACTGAATTCAGCATTTCAAATCAGCAACAAAATGTGACATAAACTGTCACATAAATGTTTCTTACACTTACATAATAAATGTTTCTTACATGTTTCCCAAGCATGTCTTGTTTTCATGGGAACCGGAGCTTCTAACAGCAATTGCAGTGATGCCTTTACACTTGGGATTTGGTTGTTTTATTTAAAGAGCAAGACTTATATTCTACCAAATTGCTCATTGCTGTTTCTCTTATTCATATTAATGTGAGTGAATTGTCTTAGTATATAAACAGTCTTTGCTATTATGTAGTGTACTAACTATAAATAAGATTCTCGCACATTCTTGTCAAGTCATGTAAATTAATATATATATTGGTGCTTGTGTAGACTAGAGCATCCCAAAGAGGTTATTTGACTTTTATTAAATGTTATTTTCTGTTTTTCCACTTGATAGAATATTTTTATTTTCAGAAGTGTCATAGCCCTTCAAACTGCAGGTTTGAAGCAAAATGTTTGTCCAAAACACCATGGCAGAAATTAGCCATTCACATGCCTAAATTTGGTCAATTGAATTGAATCCCTTGATTGGGATGATCATGGGATGATTTGCTTTAAATCAGAATGTTTTGTCACTTGACACTCATATTACATACTTGTTTATACTTGTCACTCAACATATTATGTTTTCCCATAAATAATAAACAAGGAGTTATCGATTGTATAAGCTTATTACTAGAAGCCTCTATAAATGGATCTAAAATTTAAAACACATTTGACATGCTTAATGTCTAGTGAGAAATTTGTAATATGGTTACATTTTAATTTGGTTATCAGATTATTATTATTAATTTGGTTGTAGATCATTAGTTTGCCACACTTTCTCAGAAGCCTGTCCAGAATCAGTTTCGAGAGATACCATAGAACAACAGAGTGCAAGTACTGTAGTCATTTGCTTATGCAGCACCAAGGCAACAAGTCATCTGTCTAAGCTGTTGGATGCAGCCACAATCTACTGACTGTTGCCAACATGCACCAGTGGCATTAAAGTCAGGCAATTCTAGACAGCCATTCAGTCAAGGCTGTATATAAGTCTTAGAATCGGGGTCTCTTTATAAATGACAGCTTTTCTATATGAATAACACATACTTTTTTTTTTTTAAGAACTACTAACTTCCTAAAAGGTTTTTTACTTTGGACATGTGTTACCTTGCCTAAGGTACCAAGTTAGCCAGGATTAGTGCCACCTCTCCACCTAAAGACCTTAGACTGAAATGATCTTTTTTTGAGATAAAATGTGGTCTCTCTGGTGTCTGCTTCTGTCATTTTGTGTTTAGTGGCAGAGTATTTTGAAGGGTCGGAGCTCTTTTTAAGTGATTGTGTTGTCACATGGTGTTTAACATGACCTCAGTTTTGTTGTAGCCTCTTAAAAAGTTCTTTAGGCTCTTTTGGGCTTTTGTATGTACATTTATATGTTTGTTTAAACACTATAATAAATTGCCTTTTGTGTTGATATTTGTGCTTATAGTATTTATCAGGCATGATAAAGGTGTACAAAGTACACAACTCCATTATTTGACTGAAAGCATAGATACTGCTGATCAAACATTACTCTGTTACAAGTGAAAGTTGTAAAGACAGGTTTTTACTTAAGTAAAAGTACAGAAGTACTTGGTTTTAAAATTACGCAAGTCATTTTATGAAAATACATTGTTTTCTTGGCATTGCATTGTTGAATAAACGTGCCATTATGGTGGTTTAAGCCAGTCAATGATGCTCCGACATGCTAGCGTACAACTACTTTGAACTCATTTAAATACTTTTTAAATAGAAGTTACAAAACTATCTTCAAACATGAAATCATAATTAAAAAAGAAAGCTTTACATTGTGTTTATTTGTCAAGATTTTGCTTAAACATTTCTGAAAGGACTTCAGTTAAAGTTATTAAAACAACTACATTTTTCAAATAATATTGTTGTCGAACCTTACCTATGCGTTAGCGGTGTATCCATTCATCTTTTGATTTCATATTGAAACTTTAGCTCTAAAATCACATATGATTTCCATTTCAAGCTTTCATTAGAAATTTTAAGTTTACATAAGTCAATATGCTTCCACAGTTTGGACAGGAAGTTTTTGAGGGCTGTGATGTGGTTTGTTTAAGAAGACATTTAAAACTAAACAAATCTTTAATCTATTCAGAAAACTGAAATATAAGTGCATGCTTCCATTTTGCCGTCAACTAATCAGTGTTAAAAAAATGTTGGGAAATCATTGAACTTCACATAACCCTACAAAAAATAAATAATCCACTGATGTTCAATCTGAACCTACATGGCCCTGTATGAAAAAGTGTTTGGCCCACCTATTAAAACAGAACTTCACTGTGGTTTATCACACCTGAATTAAATTTCTCTAGCCACAGCCAGGCCTGATTACTGACACACCTTTTCTCAATCAAGAAATCAGTTACATAGGACCTCTGTGACAAAGTGAAATAGACCAAAAGATCTTCAAAAGCTTGACATCACGCCGAGATCCAGAGAAATTCAGAAACAAATGAGAAAAAAGTAATTGAGATCTATCATTCTGGAAAAGGTTATAAAGCCATTTCTAAAGCTTTGAGACTATAAGCCATTATCCACAAATGTTGAAAACACAAAACAGTGGTGAACCTTCTCAGGAGTGTCCGGCCAACCAAAATTAACCCAAGGGAGCAGTGACAACTCATCCAAGAGGTCACAAAGACCCCACAACAAGATCCAAAGAACTGCAGGCCTCACTCGGCTCAGTTAAGGTCAGTGTTCATGACTCCACCAGAAGAACTGGGCAAAAATAGCCTGCATGGCAGAGTTCCAAGATGAAACCACTGCTGAGCAAAAATAACATTAAGGCTCATTTTTGGCATGATGATCCCCAAGACTTTTGGGCATAAAAATACCGAGTAAAAGTACTCTGACAAGACAAAAGTCGAGCTTTTTGGAAGGTGTGTGTCCCTTTACATCTGACGTAAAAGTAACACCACGTTTCAGAAAAGAACTTTCATTTAAAAACTGCATTTTGTGTTTACTTCTGTTATCTTTGACTACTATTTAAATTAGTTTGATGATCTGAAACATTTAAGTGTGACACATATGCAAAAAAAAAAAGAAATCAGGTCAGCAGGCTGACTTTGTGAGCCCCACCTACTATAACAATAGGTTACATAAAATTAATTTGTGTCCTCTGTCTAGCTTACAATGTACAATGTTATGTAGCCTATAGGAGAGTTTCAGTCTCAGATCAGTCAAAGAAATGATCACCAGGGATGATCATTTTTGATTAGGATCCATTAAGTGACTGTATTAATACATTATGTATGCGTCTTTAATTGCAGTAAACAGGCTATGGTATGACTGGTTAAACCACAAGGGCATGACAGAGATTGCAGTATCACTGGAATAGGGAGTTATTACTGTTATTAAGGCTGAGGAGTGAGGGGGGTCTTGTTAGCTTATTTAAAAAACATGCTGTCCTGAGGCAACAAGAAGTAGTGAGCACTCCAGCACTTTAGCAATATATGCATATAGAGACAGTAAATGATCTATGAGCTAAATCAGGCAACTTAAAAAATGAAGCCAACAGTCTACTTGGCTTTTTTTTCTCAGTTCATTCCACATTTACATTTATTCATTTATCCAAAGCAACTTAAAACTGAGGAATACAGCAAGCAGTTCATCGTAAAGAGGCAGTTGAACAGAAGAGAGCACTTCTACCAAGTTTCAGATATTGCTTAAAGTACTATAAGCTAGAAAAGGGAGGGATTTAAAGGAAAGGAATTGTTGTTGTTTTTTTGTTACAAGATTAAGTGCTCACTGAAGCAATGAGTTTCTGCATATTGTCAGGGATTCTGCATTCCGGATACAAAAATGTTCCAAAGAGTGATTTTATGCCTCTCAGTCATGGTACCGAGAGCCATCATTCATTTACCAGTTGTAGGCTTGTAGTAGCGAGAGGAGGTAGGAGGGTGCTAAGTCTGGTAGATCTTTAAGCAATCTTCAAATTTGAATTTGATGTAAGCAGCAAGTGGTAGCCAGTGCAGAGCTATAAAGAGAGGTGTGACATGGGCCCTTTTGGGCTCATTGAAAATAAGGCCACATCCACACGATGCCGGTGCATTCCCTATCCGATCATAAACACGGCGTCGGCGCAAGAAATATCAGCGTCCACACGAGACCACTAAAACCGACTGAAAACGGTGTAGTTTATATGCCAGACCAGTATGGGGCGCTGTAATTCTGCCACAGATAATACACTATACACAGAGAAGAAGACTTTGAGCATGTGCATTGTTGTTGCTGTTTAGTGTTGCCAGATTGGGCGGGTTACCGCCTTTTGGTCACGTCCGACCGGGAAAAAATGCATTGGGCTGGTTGATAAAATTTGTGATGGTTTTTGATTCATAAAATCGCTCAACATTTTTATTATTTCTAAGAGTACGCACTTTGGGATGGTATTTTTTTTTAAATGGGAGGGTTTTAAGCTGTAGTTGGGCTGGAAATCTTCAGTCCAATCTGGCAACACTGTTGTTGTTACGTGTGACGCAGCCGACACGTGATGTGATGACATCATCGGATCACAAAAAATATACGGATTGGCCGTCCACACGAGACCGCAAGGGTGTCGGATTCAGATCTATCCTCTTTAGGACCCGGTATCAAAAGAGAGCGGATTCAGTCTCCCAAAACGCCGGATCCGTGTGGACGGAACGCCAATCCGATAAGAAATGTATGCGGATACAGTGATATGGGTCTCCGTGTGGACCGTGAGCCCTAAGACGTGCTGCAGGGTTCTGGTGTAGGGGTTTGATTGCACATGTTTGAAGTCCAGCCAGAAGAGCATTCCAATAGTTAAGCCTGGAAATGACCATGGTCTGTATGAGAAATTGTGTTGCTTGCTCAGTTAATAATTGTCTGATCTTCCAGATGTTATGTAGTGCAAACTTGCATGCATGACCATTAAAGAGACAATCAAGTGTGAATACATAGACTTTAAAACGAAAACTTTTACACAAAATTATGAACAACTACATCTAAAATACATGCACAGATTAACACAGAGAGAGAGAGAGAGAGTGTGTGTGTGTGTGTGTGTGTGTGTGTCAGAGAGAGAGTCAGAGAGAGAAAGTAACAGAATTGCAACTTATAGACAGTTAACCCTTTTGAGAGTTTAGTAGGGACATATAAGCTTTAAACGCATTTAGAGATGTAAGAAGAGAGTAGAGCATAAGAGTAAGAGCAAGAATAGAGCAATTATCCAGGTGTCAGATATTTTTAAAGATACACAGGGATGCACCCATTCTTGGCTGGATAGCCAATCACAGAGTTAGAAATGGGGAGCAGAAAAGTCTTTCCCTTTGTTTCTGTTCTCAACTTAGCATATTTTATGATGGTGTCGGATTTGGACAGACTTTGGCTCAACAAGGTGATAGAAATAATATGATGCATCTTAGCATAACACGATGTACATAATCATTTGAAGAATACAGAGAGAAACATTTAGAGACTAAACATCGTGGGGCAAAAAGACATAAGCAGAGGAGTCGCTCTTTAGACAAAACTAACTACAAAACAAAACTAAGATGGTTACACATGGAGACATTGATACATTGATACATGAGGGTATGTAATATCCAAGTTGAAGTAGCTGAACATTGAGTTACATAGAGCATGTAGACAGTGTGTATTCAGTGTAAATGTGTATGTGTGTGTATCAGGTCTTTGGTGTGCCAGATGGACTTTTTTTTTCTCCTTGAAGTGTGGGGCGACGAGAGGGACCCCAAGGTGTCTTGTTTAGCATCTAAAGGGCTTGGTCCCAGACTTTACTAAGCACTACTAAGTCTTAAAAGTCTTGCTCTCTGTTAACTCAAAAATCACAACTAGATATTGGAGTGTGATCGATCATTTTGGGCCGCTGTTCAGATGCTATAGTTAAATCATTGACAGTTAAAGAGGTGGAGTGTTGTGGTTGAGGGGACAGAGAAGAGAATTCTTCTTGATCTTGTGCGAAATGTGAAGATTTTGCCACATGGACTTTGATAGAAAAGGACGAGAGCAGAAATTGATACATACACAAGTCAAATGGGTTTTTTGATTTGTGCCATTTTCTCTCAGCTGCTCTTAGTTTGGTCCGGTGTTCACGAAAAACATTGGTTAACCAGAGGTTAGAGGGAGCAGCACGTGCTGGCCTTGAAGAGAGAGTAAAGATTTTGTCTAGACATGAAGTTAAAATGAAACATAAATTGTCTGTTGCATTGTTCACATCCACAGATGAAAATTTGGGTGGGGTAAGAGAGGATGAAACAACAGAGGAAAGATGGGAAGGAGAAAGAGAGCACCAGGTTTTCTGAAAGTAACTGGTAGAGGGTTCATGGTGCAGGAGTAGTAAGTTGAACATGAAAAGTAATGAAGAAATTATCAGAAATATGCAGTTTTCACCAACTTGTCACCTGCAATGCAGTTACGTGTGTAATCCATTTCCATTTATTTAATAGAAGCAAATGTCTTGAATTTAGTATCTCAAAAATATATATTTTTATATATACAAGATATTGCTGAACATGACAACAAGATCAGCAACAACAAAAGTGTAAATAAATCTGGCTTACAATCAAACAATGCAACCATATTAATTATTCATGCCCCAGTGCATTCTGGGAAAATGAAATGGGAGTGAACCATAAACCAATTTTTTAACTCGCTTCAATTATTAATTCATCTCACTTTTGGTGCTTGTTGGTTTGATAAAAAAAAAATCCAAGTATATAACAATAGAAAAGTGGCATTAAAGATGCATTCTAAGTTATTCTTTGGTTATTTTTAGCTTTATATCCTTGTTATTGTATCAGATAACATCAGAATGAATCAAATAGACCCGAGAGTACTAAATGAAAGCGTAATTATATAATGCAAATATTTAATAGAGAACACACCAGGGATGGGATGTGTATCACTTTGTGAATGATGACTGTTTCATTTCTGCAGATTCTGTGTGGGTTTGTTTATTATACCTGAGGACTGTGTCACACAATTATGAAGTCATAGAAACACATTAAGTGGAATTCTGTGTAATTCTCTCAGAGGAAGTGACCAACATTAGCCAAACTCAATCAATCTGTCTAAAATACTCCACTGTACTTTTCCTATCACTGTATCAGAGTGAATAAGTCTACTTTGCCATAAGTTAGTAATGCCAGCTCATATCAGCTCATTGGACAAATTTACTTAAGCTTACATTTGCTGTGATAATAATACATAATAACTCTATCCTTAACCATGAAATTACAGGGCAGTGGTTAAAAGGATAGTTCACCCAAACTATTTCAACTTTATTTACTCACCCTCATGGCGTTCCTCTTCAGAACACAAATGGAGATATTTTTAATAATCTTTCATAATTTTTCACTATCAATTGATAGTCCACACAACCAAAATATGCAACATTCAAAAAGTTCATAAAGAAGTCATAAAAGTAATCCATATGAATTGAACAGTTTAATCCAGATGTTCTGAAGAAAGTTTTAATGTAGGTGTTTATTCACGTTTACTAAAATGATGAAAGAATATAAAAAAATATATCTTCATTTGTTTTTCGTAGCTGAATAATAATGTTTTGAGTTCAGAATAGCATGAGGGTAAAAGAGAAGGTAATGATGACAGAATTTCACTTATGGGTGAACTACCTCTTTAAACAATATTCACATGCATATAGACTTGTATATTTAACTGTCACCGTGTTTTTAAAATCGAATGTGTTATTCTTTTCCTTTCAAATTGCAACTATTACACCTAATACATTTCAAATCAACAGCTCTCATGACTTCCCCAGTCTTACCAAATTCTATGTTCTATGGTTGGGAATGCCAGTGACAAGAATAAAAGTTTATTATTTTAATTAGGGGTTCAGGCCAAAATAATCAACAAAAGTGAATCAAGATTATCAGAAAAAGGATTTAAATTTAACTTAACAAACTAAAGAAAAATCCAAATATAATACAAGAGCCTGTCCTTACTCTCTAACAAATCAATAAAAAGGAATAAAGAAATATTCATAAAGTAAATGTCAGCCTACTCCCTACAGCTTCCACAATAAATATTAATTAAATAAATCAGCAACAAAATTAAATTTAAATAAATAACAGAAAAGAAAACTAAAGCCTCTTGGTTTTTAATGAAAATGACAACCCCACCACAACACAGGGAAGAGAAAGTAAAGAACAAAAGAACAACACAGCTAATATACAGTCGTGTGAAAAAGGGTTTGCCCCCTTCCTTTTCTTATTTTCATGTTTATCACACTTAAATGTTTCAGATCAAGTAAACACAAAATTCAGTTTTTAAGTGAAGGTTGTTATTATTAAGGGAACTAAAATTTTGGAAGGTGTGTGTCCCTTCTCCATAAAAGTAACACCACATTTCAGAAAAAAACATCATACCAACAGTAAAATATGGTGGTAGTAGTGTGATGGTCTGGGGTTGTTTTGCTGCCTCAGGACCAGGAAAACTTGCTGTGATAAATGGAACTATAAATTCTGCTGTCTACCAAACAATTCTGAAGTAGAATGTCAGGTCATCTGTTCATGACCTCAAGCTGAAGTTAACTCTGGTTCTGCAGCACCAGCAAGTCCAACTCTGAATTGCTGAAGAAAAACAAAAGGAAGACTTTGGAGTGGCCTAGTCAACGTCCTGACCTGAATCCTATTGAGATGCCATAGCATGACTTTAAAAAGGCAGTTCATGCTTTAACACCCTAGCATAGTAAAAGACTCATTGCAAGTTATCACAAACGTTTGATCACAGTTATTAATGCTAAGAGTGACCCAACCAGTTAGGTTTAGGGGGCTATCATTTTTTCACACAGGGCCATTTAGGTTTGGATTTTGTTTTCCCTTAATAATAACAGCTTTCATTTAAAAACTGTATTTTGTGATTACTTCTGTTATCTTTGACTACTATTTAAATTTGTTTGATTATCTGAATCATTTAAGTGACAAATATGCAACAAAGAAAAGAAAAAAGATAAAAGAAGAAATCATGAAGGGGAAAAGCTCTTTTTCACACCACTCTAAATATGAACTTGTCATAAGAAAAGAGACAGTGAAATGCATAACGATTAATTACCTGAATTTACAGGGAGTGCAGAATTATTAGGCAAATGAGTATTTTGACCACATCATCCTCGTTATGCATGTTGTCTTACTCCAAGCTGTATAGGCTGGAAAGCCTACTACCAATTAAGCATATTAGGTGATGTGCATCTCTGTAATGAGAAGGGGTGTGGTCTAATGACATCAACACCCTATATCAGGTGTGCATAATTATAAGGCAACTTCCTTTCCTTTGGCAAAATAGGTCAAAAGAAGGACTTGACAGGCTCAGAAAAGTCAAAAATAGTGAGATATATTGCAGAGGGATGCAGCAGTCTTAAAATAGCCAAGCTTCTGAAGTGTGATCATCGAACAATCAAGCGTTTCATTCAAAATAGTCAACAGGGTCGCAAGAAGCGTGCGGAAAAACCAAGGCGCAAAATAACTGCCCGTGAACTGAGAAAAGTCAAGCGTGCAGCTGCCAAGATGCCACCAGTTTGGCCATATTTCAGAGCTGCAACATCACTGGAGTGCCCAAAAGCACAAGGTGTGCAATACTCAGAGACATGGCCAAGGTAAGAAAGGCAGAAAGTCGACCACCATTGAACAAGACACACAAGCTGAAACGTCAAGACTGGGCCAAGAAATATCTCAAGACTGATTTTTCTAAGGTTTTATGGACTGATGAAATGAGAGTGAGTCTTGATGGGCCAGATGGATGGGCCTGTGGCTGGATTGGTAAAGGGCAGAGAGCTCCAGTCCGACTCAGATGCCAGCAAGGTGGAGGTGGAGTACTGGTTTGGGCTGGTATCATCAAAGATGAGCTTGTGGGGCCTTTTCGGGTTGAGGATGGAGTCAAGCTCAACTCCCAGTCCTACTGCCAGTTTCTGGAAGACACCTTCTTCAAGCAGTGGTACAGGAAGAAGTCTGCATCCTTCAAGAAAAACATGATTTTCATGCAGGACAATGCTCCATCACACGCGTCCAAGTACTCCACAGCGTGGCTGGCAAGAAAGGGTATAAAAGAAGAAAATCTAATGATATGGCCTCCTTGTTCACCTGATCTGAACCCCATTGAGAACCTGTGGTCCATCATCAAATGTGCGATTTACAAGGAGGGAAAACAGTACACCTCTCTGAACAGTGTCTGGGAGGCTGTGGTTGCTGCTGCACGCAATGTTGATGGTGAACAGATCAAAACACTGACAGAATCCATGGATGGCAGGTTTTTGAGTGTCCTTGCAAAGAAAGGTGGCTATATTGGTCACTGATTTGTTTTTGTTTGGTTTTTGAATGTCAGAAATGTATATTTGTGAATGTTGAGATGTTATATTGGTTTCACTGGTAAAAATAAATAATTGAAATGGGTATAAATTTTTTTTTTGTTAAGTTGCCTAATAATTATGCACAGTAATAGTCACCTGCACACACAGATATCCCCCTAAAATAGCTAAAACTAAAAACTACTTAAAATATTGATACAAAAATATTCAGCTTTGATATTGAGTTTTTTTGTGTTCAGTGAGAACATGGTTGTTGTTCAATAATAAAATTAATCCTCAAAAATCAACTTGCCTAATAATTCTGCACTCCCTGTACTGTTGTGTGTTTATAGAGGAGGAACTGAAGTTAATTAACATTATATTAATATTTAAAAGTTACTGTACCTTATCACATCCAATTAAACTAGCAGAACATAGTACAGTGGAGTTCAGTTATGTCGACGGCCTTGGGGGTTGCAAAAAGGCATCAAGATAACCGTTTAGCGAGATAACCAACACCCAATATGGCGATTTGTTTGATGAAGCGATCGGCATGCTATAAAAATGTACACCGCACATGTGCACCAACTAACAGCAGATATTCACCAGAATACAATAAAAAACACCTTCGATTCTCCATACATAACTTTAATTAGGAGGTTCAAACCCCTTTTATAACCCCTTAACTCATTAATTGGCTTTATCATTCACCACAGTGATATTTTTATAAGTGATTAACAGAAGTTTTTACCTCATATTCTAAACATTAATTAATTGTGATCACTATTGTTCATGTAGTGAAATATACACGGTTTTAGCCAAATAATAAACAAAGTAATAGGGTTAGACAAACCATATTTTTATACAAACAACATATAAGCCTCTCCTACAAATGAGCACTGTTTTCATGTTCATGCAAATTCGTTCTCTCGCGGCTCCCGCGAATTCGTTCGTTTGCGGCTCCCGTGAATTCGTTCTTTCGCGGCTCCCAAGTTCCACGACTTTAACTCTGGATTATCACTCCTTTGTTTTCTGCACTATTATAATAAATTCACTCATTTGCTTTCACCCTTGCTTTCCCCGCTCCCCTCTCCTCCCTCCTCTCTCTCCTCCAAGCAGGCTGCTCAAACCTGACATGCATTACATTAAATTGTCAAGTATTTCTAGAGTTTAATTGCCAATTATTAATTAGCATTTATATGAGATCTTAATGGTTACAATTTTAACTGCAATTAATAGGGTAAAACCAAAAAAAATATTTAAAATGGGCATTTGTGGTCATGTGGAACGAATTAATTGATTTTTAGTGCATTCTTATGGGGACATTTGTTTTGGTGTATGAGCATTTTGGTTTATGAGCTCCCTCTTGGAACGAATTAAACTCGTAAACCGAGGTATTACTGTATTCTCCAACATTGCAACCACAATGATCGCTCACAGTGTAAACACAGGCACAACACACATAAACACATTTGCTCATAACAGTCATTTCGCTCTGACACAGTTCTGAATAGTATTGCATACGCGGTTAATATGGTTTATTTACAAACTCTAAAATGCATTGTTGCTTTTTGCCTTTAACGGTTTGCTTGAAAACAAATGCTTCTATCAGTAATGACATCTTTGTCGATGTCAACGTAATCTGGGAATTCCTGGTCAATGATGCTTCACTGAACACACACACTCACAACAGACGCGCTCGACTCACTGAACACACACTGGATTCACTGAACACAGACACATTGCAGACGCGCTCGACTCGGCTTAACTCCTGCGCCTCCTCTTCCAAGATAGCATCTAGAAGGCTTTAGACTTCCGCAAGTCTTAGACACCCGCAACTTCCGCGAGTTCTTCTGGCTGCGCGGCACTGTGAGTAAAGTGATCCACGTGCAACACGAACTCAGCGCATGCGCAGTGAACTAGGTACGCTCATGACTCACGAGATAACCATGTGAAGTGACGATTTTGTCCGAGATATTTGCTTGAGATATTAGTGTTCGGCGACATTAAGGAATCGACATTAAAGATTCTAAAATACTAAGACAAATAGGGAGTTTGGCGGTTCCACTTCAAAAACGTTGACATAATTGGCGAGTTAACCGTGACTCGAGATAAGTGAACTCCACTGTACTCTTATTTTTCAGAGACTAGATCACTAACGTCTCGTACATGATACAGGTAGTGCCATTTGAATTATGCTAAATATGCTAAAAAAACTCTGCACATGGCAATCTCATTGCTAACAGCCAATATATTATTTTTGATGAAATGCAAATGCATAGATGGAGTAGATTAATTTGGCATTCAACTTGCTTACAATTTTCAACGAAAAAAGTCTGAAATGAAAATGTAAGTTGTTAAAAATAAAGACTCTGAATTGCATTTCACTGCAGTCAAATGCACGGAACTGCAGTTATTAGCGATATTACAGCTCTGTTTGCATGACAGTGTCTCTTTTATCATCTGATTGAGATTTTTTCCCCCCTTTCTTCTTTTAGGCAAATCTGTGATTCAAATAAAGTTTCAAATTGGAAATGTTTTCTGTAAGAATATTCCATTATCTGTTCCTGTCACACCAATTCTGAAACAATTAAATGAGATGCAAGTGAATGAACAGTTTGCAGCACATGAATGTTCAAAGCTGATCTATTTCTCATTGTCTGAATATTTAAATCATTGCAGTACCTTTTTTGCTCCGGGATATGCAACTTCACTGGCTGCCATTCAACATTTTATGGACGTGGATCCATGAAATTGCACTGCGGGCTTCTTAAGGTAAATTTGATTGAAAAGCAGCACATGTAAATGAGAAAATATTTAACCCATTTTCTGCCAATTTTATGAGTTATGTAAAAAAAACCTTGTCAGGTCAGTGTTCTTGTGGAAACAAACCTTATTATTACCACTATGACTACTTAACTCTTGACAGAATACTAAACAAACGTTTTATTCTCAGATTTACCCACAATTTTGAAAGAGTTTCTTGAATGAAACCAGATCAAAGTGATGAAAAAGAGGCAAGAAGGCACATATATTAAGAATGCTGTACCAAAGCACACAGAAATCCCTTTTGTATAATAATTGCGTGTTTGTGTGTGCAGGTCTCATTGGTTAGCAGGGGTAAAGCTTGCTTGAAGGCAGTGTAAATCAGACTGTGTTGTCCTTTATTCCCTATTAATGATGACAGGCCTTAACCCTGGTACATTATTACTGAAATCCTGTCTCTCTGTATCAGTAACCTTTAAAGAGAGGCAGGCTGAGGATAAGAGAGATGAACTGAACAATTTTATAATGAAATTGAATTTATATTCTCTGAAAATGAGGCTGTACCTTGTTTTTATGTAAAGAGCATGTGTGTGTGTGTTTGTGTGTGTGTTTGTGTTTGTGTGTGTGTGTGCTTGAAGCAGCACTTGAAGATGATGGCTCTCTGATCCTTTTAGGAATTCAGCTAATTCCAAACAACTTCCCCCCCAATATCTCACCATCATATAATAACTATGGTCTGGTTGAGATTATGCTCCTCTGAAACTCAATGTGTATGGTTGTGTTTCTGATTATGTTTGTCTGTGTGTACCTCTTTTTGTGTGTGTGCAAACACAATTTTGAAGCTACAAAATTAGCTTTATCTTCACAAAAGTTTCCGTTGACATTTTTAGACTCGTAGCCATATATACAGACAATCAAATACTTTCTTATACAGCAAGGTTAGATAATAAACCTCTGTTTTTTGTGTGAATGTAATTAGGGAACTTTCTTTTTCTCATTTCTTGTGCCTGGTTGTCCATTTAATGTTAATTTTCATTGTGCTGGCTGATATATTAAGGAATTTTTTGATAAAAAATATACTAATTCTGCTATATATTTTCACATATAAACACTCAATGCACACAAAAAGTGATTTTTTTTTTTTTGCTATTCGTCATGTAATTTAAGTACTAATACCAAAATGGCGTTTTATGTAAATTACTCTGATATTACTCTGTTATGTCCGTGCTGTCTGTGGTTCCATGTTCCATGACCTTCACTCTGGATTATCACTTCATTTGTTTTCTGCACTATTATAATAAATTCACTCATTTGCTTTCATCTTTGCTTTCCCCGCTCTCTCTCCTCCATGCACGCTGCTCAAAGCTGAAGTGCATTACAGTAAATTCTCAAGTATTTTTAGAGTTTAATTGTCAATTATTAATTAGTATTTATATGAGATCTTAATGGGTAGAATTTTAACTGTAATTAATAGGATAAAATCAAAACAATATTTAAAATGGGCATTTATGGCCGTGTGGAACGAATCAAGTGATTTTTTAGTGCATTCTAATGGGGGAATTGTTTTGGTGTACGAGTATTTTGGGTTACGAGCTCGCTCTTGGAACGAATTTAACTCATAAACTGAGGTATTACTGTGTGTATATATAAAAAAATTTATGTTTGAAATGTTTCATAATATTTTCCCCATACCACATTAAAAATAACACATTCATTGACACATTTTTCAAATGTGATCAGTTTGTTCTAAAAAATGTCTGATAATAGGTATAGAGTCAAAGTGAGTCGTATTTGTCTGCACACATAATGTAAACGCAGCTTATTTTTTACATGCACAAAATTTAAGATGAGAGCTAAAAAATGCACAGCACCTGCTGTTTACAGACTGCGGTTCAAGGTCTTTCAGCTGAAAATATGGCTGTGTGAAAAGCTTTTATTAGATGTGCCATCATAACAACTGTAAATGACTTTAAATAATAACCTCATGGACTTTAATAGAATGTGATTGTAACACTTTTCAGTGTTCAGTTACCAATCACGCCACTGGCTCTCGTGACACTCCCACGGTCCCTCGACCCCGCCCTGCTCGCCACTGCGATTCATTAATTTTTCCATATTTTAAAGAATTATCTGTTTGTATCTTAAGATATTAAAGACTTATGATAGCTGTTGGTTGATTGTCTTTGATGTTAAACATTTCGCTTGTGTGAATTACAACTGGTCTGCTCAGTTTTGGCTTTATGCTGTTCTCCTTTATAAAGTGTCAGGATGAATATGTAGTTGTGTTTTGGTGGGCTAAAGCAGGGATGATTAAGAACACAAGGCTTTTTCCGGCCTTCTCTCAGAGGAATGAGAGTCATTCTGACACGGTATGTCAGCCTCTAAGTGGTTCTGCTGGCAGGGCGGACATGTCTGTGTTTGAGCGATTCAGCCTGTCCACACTTCACTGGGTTCAGGGCTCTCTGGGACTGGGTCACTGTGGATGAACCTGGTTTGAACTCTCACCATGCCTCTATACTGCGAGCAAGCAGCACAACGCGATGCATCAAAACTGAATCTTTTTTTTGCTATAATCAAAAACAGCTAAGCTGTCTACATGTAAGTATGGGATGTTATTAACATCCCAGATATTACAGTATCTGTTGCAAATACCATTTTATAACAAATAAAAATGCCTGTAATGAAACAATAAATCCATGTAAGGAAAAAAATCCATCTGGCTATAATGTACACTACGATTCAAATGTTATCAAAAGTGACAATGATTTATAAAGTTACAAAGTATTTGTATTTCAAAATGTTTATGAACTTTATTCATCACTGAATCCTGAAATTGTATCATGGATTCCACACAAAGTACACAGTACAAAGCACAAGTCCACAGTACAACTGTTTTTAACATTGATAATAGGAAATGTTTCTTGAGCATCAAATCATCTTATTAGAATGATTTCTCAAAGATCATGTGCCACTGAACACTGGAGTAATAATGCCAAAAACTCAGCCTTGACATCACAGGAATAAATACATTTTAAATAGAAAACTGTTTTCAAAATTGTAATACTATTTCATAATATTTCAGTTTTCAAAAGGATACCCTACCCACTTTTCACAATGTTGTATAAGTTCCTCATTTTTGCTATGTCTATGCAGGGCATGGAAAGATTTCCTAAAAATAATTCATTTCTCATACACTGTTCTCTGTGAGAATACTGATGCAAGAATATTTTGATGTTGGTAAATGAGCTGGATTGTTTGTGTTAGCATTGTTTCTGATATAAAAGACCAAAGACAAAGTCTAATAAGTGTCATGAATTATGGATAGAGAAGGATGTGATTAAGTTATAGACAAGCAGAGAACAAGAGGAGAAGCACAATAGGGAGAGGACCGGTGACTTCAGATGACATGCGTAAGGTCAGATACAGATAGGCTATATATTTAGTGAAGTGTAACCATGGAGACAGTTGCTTTGATGCAAGTCTGCTAGCATCTATGATTGTGCAGAACACACAACACGTACTCAGAGATAATTAAGGACGGCATAGGTGACACTATCGCAAATGGCTAGTTTTTGTCTGAAGTGGTTTTATTTTGGTTGGTTTATATGTGACTTGCCCTGGTTTATTATAATCTGATCTCCTGAGACTTTGAACAGTGTTTTGCTTCTTGTCATCTGCACTACTGTCTTGTGTATATACAGCAAAGTTGACAAAGGTTACAATACAGTTCAAAACTTTGGGGTCAATAAGATTTTTAAATGTTTTTGAAAGAAGTCTTTTATGCTCACCAAGAATGCATTTATTTAAATAAACAATACAGTAAAAACAGCAATATTGTGAAATGTTCTAACAATTAAAATAAGTTGTAGAACAATTATATTTGTAAAAATTCTACTCTTGTCTTCAGTCACATGAGCCTTCAGAAATCATTCTAATATGATGATTAACTGCTGCTCATTAAAAAAAACTATACAGTGGAACCCACTTATCTCGAGCTCGGTTAACTCGCCAACCCTATTATGTTGATGTTTTTGAAGTGGAACTGCCAAATTCTCTCATTGTTACTAGCGGAGCGATAGTCCTGTCATCCGTCGTTTTTTTTTTAATAATCAAACATTTGTCTGCAAGCCACATGCAGCCATCAAAAGATCCACATCTGGCTCACGAGCCATAGGTTCCCGACCCCTGCCCTAGGCCGTCGACATAACCAGGTTCCAGTGTATTACACAAAATATATAATATATATAATCATATAATCCACAAGAGAAAAAGAAAATAGCGAAAATTTATAAAAATGACCCCGTTCAAAAGTTGATATACCCTTGATTCCTACTGTGTTTCATTACCTGCATGATCAACAACTGTTTTTTGTTTGGAAATGGTTGTTCTTGAGTGTATTGTTTGTCCTGAGCAGTTAAATTGCCCAGTGTTCTTCTGAAAAATCCTGCAAATTCTTCTGTTTTCAGCATCTTTTGCTTATATGAACCCTTTCCAGTAGTAACTCTATGATTTTGAGATCTATCTTTTTACACTAAGGACAATTAAGGGACTCAAACACCATATTACTTTTTTTGCTACTGTGTAGGTTAGGTTTTTGAGATACAAAGCCAAAACTGAACCAGACATTTAAACACATTTGTGTTTCAAACATCTGGCTCAAAACGTCCAGTAATATACAATTCCAGAATTATAATATTTCGGGTTAAAAAAAAGAGATTTCAAATAGACAATACAATGAAGGTAGATTTGAACCAGAAATACCTACCAGTATTTCTAACAGGCTGTTTAATGGCAGATTCTCATTATAACTTACCCCATATTGTGTAACAACTTGTATTCAGTTGACTCAATTGACAATGGAAATGTTCCAATCATTGTCTATAAAAAGTTTGTTTGTTATTCTTGTTAGTGTGTTTGTTTTTTAATGTTTTTGTCAAAATGTTATTTTTTGCACAAAATTACTGCTGTGTTTCTAACAATTGTGAGTTAGCTGAACATGAGTTAGCACGTCTCATAGCATTCTCTCTGGAGTAATCTGGGAAAAATCTCTAGGGAGCTCGTTTTGTTGGCACAGACCTGCTGGAGCTCATGTCAACAGTAATGATTGAAATTCAGAGGAAGGGTAAATGTCAAACCATGTTTGCTGTCTGCTCTTATTTAGCATTCATGTGCAATACCGAGAGAGAGAGAGAGAGAGAGAGAGAGAGAGAGAGAGAGAGCTGGTAAAGGTATTGCCTTTGCTGTCTTCTTCCATTCCGTCTGTGAATGATCACAGTGACTGGTGAATGTTGCTAAATTAATAAGGGAAATTTCCACAGGGTAATATTTCATTCTTACAGATAAGCAGGAGTGTGTTGGTGTGCAGTTAGGATTAGGTCATTTCAGTTAGGATTAGGTCATTTTGTCATTTCAGGATGTTTCAGGTCTGTCTTGTCAGAGTCTATTTAAATACAGAGAGTAGAGACAGAGAATCATGTCATTTCACATTGTCTGCTTGTTCATCCAAAAATTTATAATTTTGTCATCTGTCATAATTTCCGCACAACCTGTATGACTTTGTTCCTTGCAGCATGAAAGGAGAAATTCAGAAATATTTACTAGAACCTCTTTTCCATGCAATGGTACTTCAAAAATGAGGTAAAATGTAAAATGATCCTTCAGAAATCATTCTAATATGCTGAATAGTTGCTCAAGAAACATTTCTTATTATCATCAATGCTGAAAACAGTTCTGCTGCTTTACATTTTTATGCTTTACCTTTTCATAATTATTTTAATAGCAAATTCAAGAAAATGGCATTTATTTGAATGTAACATTTCAAACGTCTTTACTGACAGGATCAATTTGACGTGTTTATGCTGAATGAATATTAATTTATTTTTACCTTCCAAACTTTTGAACAGTTGCATATACTACACTACCACTAAAGTTGTCTATTTTGACCTGTATTTCATGCCTTCTAAAATCATACAAACAGACTGAAGTGGTTATCCACTGAAAATCTTCCCCTCCAGTGAGCTCGAGTTCAATAAGACAATGAGTCATTCAGAGATCGTTTATATGAACAAGGTTAAACGATTGATTCAAATATCATTCATAAATCAGACATCATTAACTTCTCTAATGAATGCAAAAATAAGAGTTACACTGGAATCAGCGAATAACCGCATCACATGACTTGAAATGTACAATTCATCCAGAATACCTTTAGGATGTTTTTATGCCTTTTTTGTTATGTCCTTATTCATTTTATTGAGTGGCAAATATATGTTGTTAAAAATTCACCTTTTGTTCCATGGAATATGAAATATGTAGGATTTGCACCAACATGAGGGCAAGAATTAGCTGTTTTTCCCCTTTAAATTAGCTTTTTATGATATCATTTCTTTGTGATCTGCACTGCTAATGGAGCAGAGGATGATTGGATGCAGACATGTGCACTAAAAATAATCTGATCTGTCTGGATCAGTGACAGTGCTAATGAGAGGGTCTGTGACCACATATCAGTTCTATATCTTCACTTCACATGCACTTTTATTCTGCACTTTATTATGTAACTCGTATTTGATAAGGAGTATTTGATAATGATTGGTCAAATGCCGTGCTAAGCAATCATATTATATAATGACCTCAAATCTGTATAGTTGACCAGTATCCATGGCAACAAACTAGTGTTACTTTTATTTTTATCTTGATGTTCCTACAAGACTCTTTCTAGGACTGTATAGAAAAAAACACCCTTTTTAACTTCTCTTAAGCAGGGATTAGGGGTGTGATGACACACTTAGCTGACAAGGCAAGACGTTATATGACACTGGGTTTGCAAGAATGAGGCAAGACGATATTTTCACAGTATTTATAACAAAATCTTTAATGACAAAATATAGGACTGGAAAAACAGCCTTTTATTCCTCTTAAATTCACAAAAGGCAAATAAATGCAGGTGCATTTTGAAATGTTTTAACTATAACCATCTTGTAATGTCACTTCAGCTCTACTTTCTGAGTTTGTGTCACGGTCTTGTCTCATGTTGTTCCCTTCCAGGTCCCTTTATGTATCTTCCAGGTGCACGGTCCTGTCTAATCACTGCCCAAGTCTTGTCAGCTGTTCTTAATCCTGTATTTGTCAATATATGCCCTCTCGTATTCCCATGTCCTTGTCGATCGTTGAATGTTGTTATGTCTTTTCTCTGTGTGGATGATTTCTCCATGTTCCCCTCTTCTGGGTTTTCCATAATTATGTGCTGCTTTTTGTTTCCTACTGAAAGTATTTTGTTTTTGTTGTTTGTGAATAAAGTTTAAGACTGCTGCAGATCTGCTTCTGCGTAGCACTCCACATTGCACACCGCTCTGCTAACAGTATGAATTATATGTCTTAAAATACAATATAAAGCTCTGCTAAAGATTGAGCCACAAACTCAACTCCATCATGCTGATATCGTGATACAGCGTTTCACCTCAACAAGAAATATCCTCCCGTTTTAATGTTGCAAGATCTCATGGCACAAAAAAATAAAGCAGTAAAAAAATTTTCTACATTGATAATAACAAGAAATGTTCCTTGAGCAGCAAATCATCCTATTAGAATGGTTTCTGAAGGATCACGTGACACTGAAAGACTGGAGTAATGATGCTGAAATTTCAGTTTGCCATCATAGGAATAACTTACATTTTAAAATATATTCAAATAGAAAACAGCTTTTTAAGTTGTAAAAATATTTAACTTTTTTTTTGTTTCCTGAACTCGCGAAACTTGCGAAAAACACAATGGGAAATATAAGATCATGACAAATGCTGGAAACATCAGCTTATGTGTCTTCGGTAAGCACTATATGTGAAACGAGAGTGTGTTTATTGCTGGTATGTTTAAATATGAATGATGAAATATCCCAAGCTAGTTTAAAAAGAACAGGGAATCCCAACAAATAGCAATAATAGCGAGCAATCAATTCAGATTGTGTTTTTCTCCTTATCCTCGCTTAATTATGAATAAAGATACACACGGTCTTTGTGTTGTTTGCTTGGGAGTGGAGAATGCACAGTCAGCGCTCAAGGGTGCTGGCTGTGCTCATAATACATTACATATGTTCCGCTCCCACCTTGCAGTCTTTGAGGAGGCCGCGCAGACTTGCGGTCTTCAGGGTTCGGGGGCGATTTTGTCCTGGGGATTGCAAATGGATCTGTCAGAAGGACTAGAGTAGGACCTGGCCTTATCTCTGCCCTCACCTGGCAGGTCCGATTTGCTCTCCTGGAATATGGAAGCATGCACTGGAGTTACTTCCACCCCGGTAGAGGCACGGGTACTGCAGCTATCAAGTTCTGAGGAGCTGGAAGTTGTTGGTATGAAGGCTGGAGAGGAATATTTGCCTCACAACCTCACCTCCAGCTTTTGAGTTGTGACTCAAGCTGTCACCAGGCTTAAACATCGTCTGGCGAGCTCTGATAAGGGATGTTCGGCAAAAATAAATAAAATAAAATGGACTAACGTTTCCTTTCTGCCTCCACACATGCCATTGCTGGACACTTAACAGGCAAACCTCTTAAGAGACCTCAATGAGGGTGGAAATTTGACAGCCGCTCTATGGCAGCCCTGGTAACATAACCTTTATAAAATAAAGATTTTTTAAAACAAAAATTCAGCAGCGGCATTCCAGAAACTGCTCTCCCGCCACTCTTAGGTCTCTGAGGCTGAAATCCAGCCGCAACCTCATAGCCTCCTCACAATGCCACTCAAAAACAGAGAGCCGCTACTGAACACCCGTTCAGGGGGGTAAGGTCATGATTTCAGCCCCATAGAGATAGGATGAATCTGAGGACTATCCTCATCTCCAGGAAGGCTGCAATCAAAAGGTTCCGACGCCAAAAGCAACAGACCTGTGAGGGTAATGCCCTCCGACTGGAAGTGGTGTACAACTTAATACCTCCCCTCTGTGGCCCTCAGGGTACCACGTGTGCATCAGGAGCAAGCCCTGGAGTGAATGCTTAAGAAAATTCCAGAAGTCAGCCTCAAGAGGCTGGTTCCCTTAGAATTCCTGTCAGTGTAGACTGCCGAATATTTCTTATTTGGGTCCTGCGCACCATAACCATTCAGTGCTGTTCTCAGCCACCAGGTTCAGTGGGGTTCTGCCCATGGTGGTGGGCCCCGAGCAGGCAAGAAGTAAAATGTCTGCTGCAGAAAGGGGCCATTGTGATTATATTATAGCATAATCTACTGTTTCTATTTTCCTTCTTTTATTTGTGATGTTTGTCGGGGTGTTTTCTTTTTCCTGGTTTGTATTTACAGTCTTTACATGTTTGAGAAGAGTGTGCTGGTGTGAAACCCATCTATAAAGCGTGTGTGACCAGTTTATTCACCTCGAGTTTTCTTTCGTTTCCATTTAACATCTGGGCAGTCGTCAACCAGTCTGAAAGCCGTTACAAGATTTGTAAAAAATCTTTTGTAAAATGTATGAAAAGATTAAAAAACACCTTTGATTCTCGATACAAACCTTTAATTATATTCTCCAACATTGCAAACACAATTTTGCTCACAGCGTTAAAAACACTGTCACAACACACATAAACACATTCTCATGCTCATAACACAGTTATTTCGCTCTGACACAGTTCTGAAAAGTATTGCACACGCGGTTACTATGGTTTCTTTACAAAGTCAAAAATGCTTTGTTGCTTTTTGCCTTTAATGGTCTGCTTGAAAATAAATGCATCAGTAACAACGTCCTTGTCGATATCATCGTTTCGTTGCCCTAAAATGAAATTCCATTTATTTATTTATCTAAGTACACTTAACTAGAGCCTAAGTATTAGTCGGATCTCTAAAGCCTCAGTCGGTGGTTTCCTAAATTCCAACTCGAACTGGACTTTAGTCCGTTACTAACCTGACACGACTTTGCAGTAACAAGAATACACACGATCTACTAAAGTGAATAATTTAGAAGACATTAACATTATTAACATTCAGGTAAACGTGCCAATTACATAATCGGATTATAAGACAATCAATACCAACATCGAATGCTCAGAAATAGAGTAAAGATGCATACCTGAACTTAGGAAAATAGGTAATGCTAAGTGTCTAAGAGGCACTCAACATTACGGGCTGATCTTGGTTATCAATTGTCTAGAAGAATTCACTATGCAGAGTGTCTGTTGAGACACTCAGCATCATGAATGAATCTGACCACCACAAGACAGAGCAGCCATAAGCATTCCAAAACCTTCCCTTAAATAACCCAGACCAGGACAGGAACCTTTTTGAATTGTTAAACATAACGATGGGCCTTTTGATTCTTGAGGACAGACAGTAATTAGCATGGAAGACCTCGGGAGGGGCAACCCCGTCCCAAATAAGCTAGACATTTCTAGCTCTTTAACCTTTAACACCTGTGGTTTGCCTCTTATAGGAATAAGACCTTTGTACCAGTCACACTTAGACATTTCAATTGATAGCGAACATGTATAACATTGTATGATCATTTTTCACATTAAACCATGTATTCTGTTGGGTGAGTTTCAGGCCCTTTGGAGAGAGGAGGTGGGGGGAAAAGGGGGTAAACATATTAAAATGCAAAAGTGAGATTGGGGTGTTATGCCCAGCAGGTTGTGTCTCTGGGGATGTGTATTAAGCACAGCCTGTCACAACGTGATGCGTCTCGGGAACAGTTTGCCGTGAATAGTCTCGGCCAATCTTGTACACTTGACAATTTGAATCTTTGTTTTGTGTAAAAATGGCGTTTTACTCTCAGGCTTTCTACGTCAGGCTTGGTTGTTAATACAGTAAAATATGAATGGTTTGCGACTCCAGCACGCTGAATACCCAAAGTGATGTTTATTGCTTTCACAGTTATGTGTTGTGTTATTGCCACGTTAATTAAGATCAAGGTGTATGTGTGTGTATATTTACAGTGGAGTTATCACTTATCTCGACTCACTGTTAATTCGCCAATCCTATTATGTCGACATTTTTGAAGTGGAGCCGCCAAACTCCCTATTTGTCTTAGCATTTTCTTGTGGGTTATGCCGATTCTCTTACGTCGCCGAAATCTAATATTTTGACCACAAGAGAGGGACAATATTGCCACTTCACATGGTAATCTCGTGACTGAGAGTTCACTGCGCATGCGCTGAGTTCACGTTGCACGTGGATCGCGGTCAGTTTTGCCAACTTAGCGCCTTTGTCGCTATAATTAGCAAGTTTTCAGACAAACTCTAGCACAAATTTTCAAAAAAGCGACTAGCGATAAAACTAACAACTTTATCTGGAGTTATTGGAGACTTTTGGAGACTCTCTGAAGTGAAAGCAATATCATTCTTACTCTTCTCAATGAGCAGCGAGTGCTGAGCGCTTAGAGAGCGGAGATGTTCACTCCTCCACGTGCAAATGAATCGTGCAATTGCGGGAAGCCGCCGCTGGCTGATACTTGGCTGATACTCGGGCATACTTGTTGAGAAAGCACATTAGACTGGCAGAACGCAAGAAAGTATGCAATCTAGTACAGCGTGATGACCTCAGGAATATGTTATGGCTGTTTACGCTGTGAGCGAAATTGTGTTTGCTATGTTGGAGAATATAATTAAAGGTTTGTATCGAGAATCAAATGTGTTTTTTTTATTGTATACTAGTTGGTGAACATATGCCTTTTGTTGTTAGCAAACATATACAGTGTATGAACATTTTTATAGCATGACGATTGCTTCATCAAATAAATCGCCATATTGCCTGTTGGTTATCTCGCTAAACGGTTATCTCGACTCTTTTTTGCAGGCCGTCGACATAACCGTATTCCACTGTGTGTATATATATATATATATATATATATATATATATATATATATACATAATACAGCGGGGAAAATAAGTGTTGAAAATGTCACCATTTTTCTCAGTAAATATACTTCTAAAGGTACTGTTGACAGATTCCGTCCACACATGCAAAGAAATCAAACCATAGATGTCCGTAAATTAAGTTATGTTTAATAATGTTAAATGACACAGGGAAAAAAGTATTGAACACACTGAAGCATATTTAATACTTTGCATAAAAGTCGTTATTGGTACACAGCCGTTATTTATATACACAGCTTCAAGAAGCCTCCTGTATGGAGAAACGAGTTGCATGCATTGCTGAGGTGTGATTTTGGCCCATTCTTCCACACAAAGTCTTCAAATCTCGAAGATTCTCTGGGCCTCTTCTATGAACTCTGATCTTTAGTTCTTTCTATCTTTTTCTATATATATATATATATATATATATATATATATATATATAGACGTAAACGTAAACGTAACTATTTTATGTGGTGGTGATTTCAGCTGACTGTGTGTATGAAAACATGTGAAGAGTCAAAGTAAGGAGAACATGAAAACACAAATGAGTCTTTACAAACTCAAATGAATTAGTCACTAATTTATCAAAAGTTAAATATTTTCAAATAATCAACCAGACAAACTCTGACCTCTTGGTTTGATCCATGAAGTAGTCTATATAAGAAATTTCTTCAGACTCAGAGAGGACAGCATCAAAGCCCCGGAGGAATGAATTATAGATGGAGAAAACAGAGCAATACCAGTGAGATTGTGTGGAAGTGTAGAGCTATTTGGATGCAGAGCAATCTCCACATTACAGCAATTATTGCCTCATCTTCATGTAATCTCTCTCTGATTCTATCTCTTTGGGAGGGATTAAAGGTAAATTCCAGGTAAGAGGAGGAAAGGGAGAGAATTCGGAGAAGAGAGAGCGGTGTATGTGTGTGTATGAAGAGTTTTCCTCCTCAGTTTTACCCACAAGGCTCACATTGACAAACTTTTAGTCCTACGCGCAGTGTATCTGTCAGTGTGGATCGAAAAAGGAAGACTTTGTGCATTTGACAGTATACACATGCCATTTGGCAGTTGAATGGGATTATCTTGTGATAAAATTTCTTGTGTCCAATAGATCTGAAAAGAGAGAATGAATGGAAGCTGCCACTTCTGTTTATGTTGCAGCGCAAAAAGGCAGCAAGTCAGACAGGACAACAAATGTAAGTGAAGCCCTGAGATAAATCGAGTAAACGGAGTAGGTTACATGAGAGAGAGCGAGAGAGATAGTGCCTACTGTATTTCTAGAGGAACAGAGCAGATCAAAGGTCAAGTGTAAAACCTGGTTGGAGGAATACAGATGGAGTTTGTTACGAGGTGCCCACAGTGCTGATCACCATGGTGAAGTATTCTTGCTGACCTTTGCCAGAAGGCAGATGCGTTCTGCAAACTCAAAGCCATTTGTTGTAGCACATGTGGGATGGAAAGACAAGCATGAATGATCTGCAGTATCTGCTCTACTTTAGAGAATGTGAGTGTATGAGCCAAGTTTGACAGAAATGCTTATTGAGGGACGTCCAGGACATCCTCAAATGGGAGAAACATTTCCCTTATTACATAAAATAAATTATATATATTTTTAAATGATTAAAAATCTGGGTTCAATGCTTTTTTAACCAATGAATTTTTCATGACATTTGTCACCAGTTGTTCTTACTAGACAAGAATTTTTACGCTTTAAGAATTTTACCCAAGAATTTTCTTGCAAAGAGCCAATTAAATATTTAGAGTTGATTTTTTTCATCAAAAATAAAATACTGGTAGCTAAATAATAAAACTTTATATTGCAAAGCCTTCTAATTGGCCATAGGGGTGTTGTTGTATACTGCATACTCTATTGTTTAAACGTTTGTGAACAAGAAGTCTCTTCTGTTTACCACTGCTTGATAAAGAATACAGTAAAACTTTTTTTTTTTATTCCTGATCAAATCTGAATTTTCAGCATCAGTACTCCAGTCTTCAGTGTCACACGATCCTTCAGAAATCATTCTAATGTGTTGATTTATGTCAGGGTTCGGCACTTCGGTCTTGTTTGGTCTCGGTTTTATGTCGGGATTCGGACATCAGTGGTCCTCGAGCTGTGTGTTCTCTTGTTCTAGTGTGTTGTTGTGTATGCGTGTGTCTTTCATGTTTTGTCTTATCTTGCAACATGTCTTGTTGTCTTTTTTCATGTGGAGACGCGGCTTATGAGTGTTCGCATTGGCTGTGTGTTCTGTTTTGTCCTGTAATTGTGTAACCCCGCCCAGCTTGTTTCCTTGTTATTGGTTTGATTTGCCACCCTGTTCTCCCCCAGTTACCTGCCTCATTTGTTCTTTATTTATTCTCCCTGTGTGTGCTGTCTTTTGTTGAGTCGTTGTCTTTAATGTTGTTCAAATGTTGTACTTTGTCCAGTCTTGTCGAGTTGAGTCTAGTCCAGTCCAGTCCAGTGCAGTGCAGTCAAGTCTGTTGAGTTTTTCAAAACAAGTTAGTTTTGTTATGTTTTTCCCCTCAGGGTAGTTTTGGATTGAATTTTTGTTTTATTTTATTATTAATAAATAATAGTCCTCGCCTCATCCCACACCTGACAGATTTTCCGTTCAAGAAACATTTATTACTGTTATCAGTGTTACTACTTAATATTTTTCTGGAAACATGAATGTGGAATTTGAAACTTTTTTAGTATTCTCGGATTAAAAGAAAGCTCAAAAGAACAAAAGAAGCATTTAAAATGTCTTTAAAATTTAAAGGTGCATTAGGTGAATCTTAACAGAAATATTTTTTGTTATGCTGGTTGAAAGTCTCCACATATCCTGATAGCAATCACTATGTTAAGCGAACTAAATGTATTTATTATAAATATATATTGTTTGTGGAAGGTTTAGGACCATAAAATGTTCGGGCCAAATTAAATGATAGCATGTACTCCCTATAAGTTAACGTGTTTACTTTTCTCTGCGCTGCCTTGTCTGTGCGTGTTCATGTGTTTTGCAAGAGGCGTGGCTTTGGACGGCGGTTTGCAGGGAGGGTAGGATCGTATGCTTTCAATACTAGCTCACCAGATCACCTTTAATGCATCCTTCCTGAACAAAATAATAAAAATATTACTAACATAATCTGCTCTGCCCCTGCTTTTTTCTTTCATTAGTCATAAGTTAAAGTGAGCCCAAGAAAAATACTTAGTTTACACAATCAAGATGATTGAAAACAAGAAAAATGGGCTTTATGTTTGTCAAGGAAGCATTGAGTTTAGATGTAAGAATGGGTTGTCAGTTCTTCGGAGTAACAGAATGAAAATTTCAAGTAAGATAGGTTTATCCATTAACTCAGCAGGGTTTTTAGGCTCCGGGGCTTTTAACACCCACCCGCATGGTAACGATGCTTACAACTCAAAATAGTCGGCAAGTGAGATTTAGAGATTTAAGAGTGTTTCTAATAGACTCTGAGTAAAATGGCTTCCACTGAATTGTTCAGGGAATGCAGATAATCAATATACTTGACAGGAAGTGTTTGTTAGGAGAAAAAAGCTTGAAGGGAAATCTAGGGTGATTTGCCCCAATCCAATAAAACTTCTACCACATTAACCAACCGTACTCTAAAGTCCTAAACCAATCAAATTTCTCCCAGCTTCAGACTTAATTGGCAGTCCTTTAAAGTCCCCTCCCATTGCTACCACTGAGGCGTGAAAGCTCTTGAGGTTATGATTAATGACCAACCAAATTCACGGGTAAAAATTCGCAATTTCACGGAAGGTTTTTAAAAAAACATTCGATTTCACGGAAAATTCACAGGTACAATTTTTACTAGGCACCAATCACTGCAATCAGTCCATCTGCTGTCACACCCGCTGTTTTCTATAAAAATAATCCAACTTTTCGACTGTCCACCTGTATTAAAAAACAAAAAGGAAACAAAATACGACTACAAAGCACGTAACCACAGACTCCGCAATGCCAGGTGACATTAATGAAATAGTTTACAGTTTTTCGTGGCCAAAACTTGTTATAGGCTAATTATAGGCTCGGCCTGCTTGTTCCTCAGCCAATCAGAGTCACTCTTTGGGTTGTTGTGGCGGAACCTTAATGACTCTACTGGTGGTGTTTTCAACTCAGCCTAAAAAACAATTGCACTCGCACGCCCACAAAGCTCTGCGCTGGATGCCCATACTGAATTTGAGAGAATAACATTTATCAAACTATCAGCAGAACTGTCTGGATTTAGCGTGCATATTAGTGTGCGTGTTTCTCCGTCTCTCCTCTTTCCCGCTTGCACCCTGTCCCTCATTATATTGCCTTATATTATATCTGTCATCACAGCAATTCCAGCAGTGAACAAACATGCTGAATATATAATTCCTTCCAGTTCATCCACATCTGCCCCTCACTGCATAGTTAAGTGCACTTTAAAAAGTGAAAATCTTACATTAGAGAGTAACTATTCCTATTACTGACATGCCCTTTAAAAATTTATTTTCATTGATGTTAAATGCTATCTCTGACTCTAATAAAAGTAGTTAATTTATATGTTACCAAATGAAAGACCATTTTTTAGGCTATAAGATCATGTAAAGCAATGTAATGTTTAATTAGTAAGATTATTATTATATAAGTCTCTTATGCTCACCAAGGTTGCAATTCTTTGATCAAATTATACAGTAAAAATGTCTTGGTTACAAATGTAACCTTGGTTTCCTGAAGAGTGTGAATGTGTGTGAAGAACATGCGAAATCGAACCAATAGTGTGAATGCACTTCGCAAGACTGATGATGTCATGAACCAGGAAGGTATAAGAGCATGACAAATGCCGGAAGTAAGTCGCCACACAAAAGTGTCTGAAGTAAGATGACAGCACAGGAGGTGTTCCCTCTACATTCAAATTCACTTGTCTGCACAGTTGACTACTGAGATTCGATCATGACACTAAAGGTGATGAAAGTAGTCTGTGCCGCAGACGTCACTCTCAAAGTCATCAGTAAGAAAAAGTGAATAAGAACATGAATAAGAGTAATGAACTTCATTAAAAAGCTATTGAAGCTATTATATAAAACCTGTTGGAAAGTTTAGTAGTTCTTGTAGTCTACTTCCAATAAATAATATTTTCACTCACATGTGCATAAAAAGTGCCTCAGATGCTATTACCTTAATTGTCCAGCCTATATATTATTATTGTCTTTTTTTGCTTGTTAGTTGGGATGGATGTAAATTTAGGTTCTGTTATAGAAAAGGAGAAGGTCAAATGTATTAAATGAACACAGTGAGCTTTAAATTAAAAATAAAGTAAGGAGGAAGCATGCATGAGTGTGTATGCCCAGATGCGCATGTATATATCCAGGTGTGTGTTTGAAGCTAGCGGTGAGTCTCGTGCTCATTAATTTTCTCATTTAAGCTGAACAGCGAAGTGTGCAAAAAGCAATGCAGGTTCTGCCTGCTAATGAGCGAGAGTTTCATGTGCTTATGTTAAAATATCCAACATTTGCTAGGAAGCTCTTTGATGTATTTTGCTAATCAATAGTGCATCTGTAGAGAACGTTTGCTGTTGTAAACATCACTTAGCCTGATACGCTCTGATTCAATTCAGCTCTGTGCTGGCTGAAAAACCCTCCACATGTCCATGGCTCTTTATCTCTGCTGTGGAGCTCAACTGTCACACTCTTTCTCTGCACTCTGGGCTTTGGCTGGAGTGTGTGTTTCCACAGAAATGCTCCTCTCTTACTTGGTTTAAGTGTACTGAGAGTTTAACTCTATGGGGGAGATTCACCAAGATTTGCTCCTGCATATAGTGTTGTTTATTTGCACATCTCCTTTGTTTTACCACTGTCTGCAATTCACATATCATTATCCAAGTTAGGTAATGCAGGAAAGTTCTGTCAAACCTATGTTGTTTGAAAAGAGTATACATTTAATATGCCCCTGTTGTGTTTTTTATATATATATGTAAAATATTACCAACTCTATTAATGTTCATTCTTGCAATGTGAATACTCTCACACATCTGCAGCTGCAGTGATGATGTAGTTACCCTGACACAATGCTTAAGCTTGTGGTGTGAAATGCCCATAAGAAAGTTGGTAGAAAACCAAGCTTTTATTTTGAGAGGGAAGTTGGTAAGACAGGCAGATGGAAGAATGGAATTTGTAGATGCCTTAAGTTTATATTTTAATAGGTAAATTAGGAACAATAGGAGACTAAGGACCGCACCTTGGGGGACACCACAGCTAACAGAAAGTTGTATAAACTGTGTGCGAGAAATGTATGAAGTGAACCTGGTAAAATGAATACACGTAGCTGATAAATATTTCAACAAAATATTCTGTGAAATTGTGTCAAAAGCTGCACTGAAATCAAGAATAGATAAGGACCCACCATCAGCAGCTATTAACAGATCTTTAGTTGTCCTGACCAAGGCGGTTTCAATACTCTGCTTAGAATGAGCAGCTATAATAGCAGCTATTTTAAAACATGGTGGATCAATATTGTGAATAAGTAGTTATAAGAGAGAAAAGAGAAGGAAAACAGACTTGTACCAGATGACTTAGTATAGGATCAAGTAAACATGTCGGGGATTCCTAAAGCTCTGCAATTGTACATACTGTAAATATAGTAATGTGGTTGGATCTAGCGAGTATAGCAAAAAGAAAGAAAATAAAGCAATTAATGCCCATATATAGGTATATGCCATCCAGTCCAGAGGTGTAACACCTAAACAGCAGAAAAGGTCCACTCTGTGGCCTTTAGAATGAGTTGGAAAGTCCACTTATTGCTAGAGACCAAAACTGTCTAGGCAAGAAATTAAATCCCTTTTGAGTGGGTCACTGACAGTGTCCACATAAATGTTAAAATCACCCAGTAGAATAATATTATGATTAATATTAAGAATGAACAAAATCCATCTAAAACTGTATTTTAGCACTCTGATAAATAACAGCTAATACGAAATAGAAACAAACCCAGAAGTACATGAATGATTCAACTCAAAAAAATATTTTTCTTGCTGCCATGTCGATACAAAGCAGAAGAAGTTGACGTACAATCATCCATAATGTCACTGATGAGAAGACCCTTGTTGGGTATGTTTAAAAAGTCCAGCTTAGAGCTAATTTCCACCCAGATCTTACTAAGCTAGCTAGAGTGCTCTGATCAACAGTCTGCCGGGTTTTATCTTGCTACTTGGGGAGATTAAATCTTTCAAGTGCAATCAAACATCTCCAACTGATCCAGAACGCTGCAGCTGATTTGGTTTTCAACGAACCCAAAAGGACCCACGTCAAACAACTCTTCAACTCTCTGCACAACTCTCAACTGTCTCCTACTTGCTGCTCACATCAAATTCAAAGCATTAACACTTGCTTACAGAGATCGCAGTCTCAGCACCCTCCTACTTCCACTCTTTACTACAAACTTATCAATGAGTGACGACTCATGGTACCATCACAGAGAGGTACAAAATCACTCTCAAGAACATTTTACATTATTGACAATCCCTGTCAATATTCATAAGCTGCTGAAAGCTCATCTCTTCCGTGAACACCTAACACCTAACACACACACACACACACACACACACACACACAAACACTTTTCTTTCCTTGCTTTCACTTTCCTTTAGTCCCTCCATTCTCCAGGCTTATACTATTTCAAGCAATGTTTTTGTCACTGATGACACGTGTGAAAGGATTGAAAATCTAGTGTCAGTCAACAACAGAGTTTAGCAGGAGTAGAGAATGTATTGGTTAAGTATTTAACATTTAACCTTGGTTCCCTGAAGAGGGAACAAGACACTGCATTGAAATGCTATTGGAATGCTCTGTGTGAATGTTTCATGAAGCACATGTGAAATCAAGTCACTCGAGTGAAGAAATGTTAGAGTTGGGTGATGTCACAAACCAGGAACTTTAAAAGGCATGGCAAATCAAACAGCGCTAGCTTAAAAAGTGTCTACTTAGAACTACAGTGGTACCTCGAGATACGAAATTAATCCGTTCCGAGGCGGCCTTCGTATAATGAGTTTTTCGTATCTTGGAACACATTTTACATGTAAAATGGCTAATCCGTTCCAAGCCCTCCAAAAACACCCCATTAAATTTCATAATAAAGCTAAATTGACCTATAAACAATGAAATAACATAAAATGTCGATTTGGCAAGGGGGGCGTGGATATAAACAGCCTGGAAGGGAAAGACGGAGAGAGAGATCCGGGCGAGACGCGAGTCGGCACGGAAGCAGTGAACGCGAGGCACACGAGCGAAACTAAAGTGAAACCGAAACCGAGAGAGATTGCGAGTGACACGGAACTCAGAGGGAGAAGCGTGACTCAGCTTAGAGAAGCGGGACAGTGGGAGTGAAACGCACCTGCTTATGTTTTGTTTTGTGTTTTGATTTATTTAATACTCTAAAGAAATAAAAGCTCGTGAGTCTCAGTAAGCTGATCCTGATGGGAGGGATGCTGTCCAATTAGAGAGAAGGATCTCATGGCTTGGCTAGCATCAGGAACCAATGGTGGCGAGTCTACTATAACTAAGATGGCGGCGTGCGGCGCGAGTTTCAAAATTGTTATGGGGCGAATCTTGGACTTTCAGAAACCTTTCGTATCTTAAAAACTTTTCGTATGTAGAGCAGTGAAATTTTTCGTCTTTTGTAACTTGGATTTTTCGTAAGTTGAGCCTTTCGTATCTTGAGGTACTACTGTACTTAGAAGTAGTTGCTGACAGGCATACAAGAGATATGTTGGGACGGCACAGTGCCTTGTTCCCTCTTCAGGGAACCAAGGTTACATACGTAACCGAGACGTTCCCTTACAAGGGAATTCAAGCTGCGTCAAAATGCTATGGAGACGAGATACAAATGCTGCCATAATGCCAAGTGCATGTCAGGTGGGATTGTACTAAGACTATAACATCTGAGCCCCATGAGTGGAGTTTACGTTAAGGTCGTAAAACCTAACAAACCTAATATAGGCGAGAATCAGCCTACCACAGCACAACTCTTTGCATTGAGACTCTAACCAGAAGGGCTTTAGATGTAGCCATACTCAAATATCAGGACAGAAGACAAGTAAGCAGGTAGCTGCCACATACACCTTTAAGGTGGATGGAGATAATCCAACAGGTGAATCATTGTTGCAGGAACTCTAGCACTGTACCAACTGGGAAGTAAAGTGTGTCCAACAGATCCAACAGATCCCCCTCCCCCCCCCCCCCCATGTGCAGAAAAATGTTGGATGCTGCTGCCATCAGACCTAACAGTCTCTGGAACTTTTCACAGTGAGTGACTGGCCTTGCTATATCTGTCTATAGCTGATAGAATTGATTTGATGAAAAAGTGGTCCTCCGAACTGGAGAAAGCACATCTTTCTTTGCATTCAGCTTTAAGACAAGAGACAAGATCAACTGATCATCGATTCTATGGAATGGTGAAGTAATGGCTGTAGAAGCTGCCTGATTCTTTGTCTGGAAGGGGTGCATATAATGGCCCCTTACCCCAGTAGAGCTTTTACTTCCTGTTCCATAACTACAGCCTTTAGAAACTTCATCTCCAGCTTGTAGGAGATGAACTGGGCCTAAGAACCAAAAGAACCAGACAGTTGCAGCACCAGTAACTGGAAACGCATAACGTGCTTCCAAACCCTGAGAGAAGGAACTGTATCCACTAGGTGAGGGGAGAGATAGAGCAGAGCCCATCTCAAGCCTCTCAGATAGATCTATTTGCGATCTTCAAGATGCATGCTCCCCTCCCATACAAACAACACAAAGATTGTGTGAATCTCCACCCGAAATTAAACGAGGACAGTGATAATCACACAATGCTGAAAGTTCGCCATATCACTCTTATATCGTTTGGTAGACAGACAACAATAAATAAGACAAAATGATCATACAAAGCGCTTTTGAAGGCACTGTTTGATTTGGCATGCCTAGAGTTCCTGGTTTGTGACGTCACCTGCCTCTGACATCTCTTCACTCCAATGGTTTGATTTCCCATGTGCTTCATGACGCATTCGCGCAGAACAGTTCCACAGAATTTTGATGCAGCTCGAGTTCCCTTGAAAAGAAATTATAAAATAAAATATTTAAAATAATAAAAGAGGTATTTAACAAGGTATAAAAACACTGGAGAGCAGAGACAGCCAGCCGTGCTAGTGTTCACTCAAACGGAAACTGTTTAACATGTTTAAAAGTGGAATGGGTCAAAAAGATAATCCACCAAAAAAAAGTTATTCTCTTATTTACCTACCCTCATTTTATCCCCTTTTCAATGTCCATCAACTTTTTAAATACATCACTTCTCATGTGAGTTCACACTTCACACATCACACTTCACAATTAGCTGACATTTACGTCAAGTGTAAACTCATTAATCCATGTGTGATAGCTGGCTGAAATTGATGGTTTATCGTTTTGTTTCAGAAAAACTTGATTTATCACCACAATAGTATGGAGTACCATCTAATTTATTTTGCATGTTTTTTTTTAAAGTGTCAACTTTACGGGTCCCATATGCATTAATTGACAGTTTTCTCAAAAAGAGAAAACCATGATAATCATCATAAGCACGTAGTATTAGAACAAACCTACTTTAGCCCCTCATCACCTCTCAGTGTGCTTCCTCCTATTTGTTTGAGCATTAAAATATGTGTTTTGTTGGACTTTGCCTTAAACTAACCTGAAGAATGTGAACCCCAGCACTTACTGTAGAGATTTATTAGGCCTAATGCCATTAATGATGACAGAAAACACACAAACACTGGCACCATGATTGGTTTTCTGGTGTTCTAGGACCACACTTATGATTCAGTCTGATGAGTGGACCAAAGAGGTCCTGGGTTGCCAGATCCTTCTATCTATTTGACAGCTCACAGTAGAGTTCCTCTAGCAGGTGATAATGAGGGGTCTTGATAGTGACTGGCCACCTGCTGAGAGTGTTTGATTTTAATGATCTTATGGACTGCGCCCTGTTAATGAGCTCTTCCCTGTACACGCACACATGCGGTCAAGCACACCCCCTGTTAATGAGCTGTCTGTCAGGAGAGTGGGTGGATAGCAGGTTTAGCACTGTTGTACATTTGTAATGACTTGCACTTCCTGCCCCTCTGCTCTCTAGAAGATCACGCTGCGACTACTCAGCTAAGCAAAGACACTCAGTTTGTCCTTCCTTGGAGTAAGACACCTCAGAGTGTGTGAGCACAGCTGTGTGGGTCAGAAGTATTCACACACACAACCATGTACGTATACACACAAATACACAGTTAATCACGACCAGCCACACCATTAATCTTAGTTAGTTCTATCAAGATGCAGAAGGCCTGTATTTGTGTGTGTGTGTGTGTGTGTGTGTGTGTGTGTTCGCCCTTCAGCAGAGCGTGCAAATGCTAAACAACCTCCCACTGATTGAAACCTAAGGCAGTAACACACCAACACTGATTATGTCAAAGAAAAAAAATATATAAAAGGGAAGAGGAGTTGCAATTGCACTGGAAGAAAGGCATTGAGAGAAGAAAACCCATACATTGAGATTTTAAGGTTCTTACAACCAGTGCTGGGTAGTAACTGATTATATGTCATCTGCATTATGTAATCACATTCCAAAATTAAATACATATAATTAGATTATATTACATTTTAAAATACTCATAATCAGACTACAGTTAATCTTTGATTATATACTTAATATTCACAAAATGCCATTAATTATTCATAATTCAGTGATTCTCCTAAATTATTTTAATCCAATCTATTAAATGTTCCTTTTTAAAAATGGTAAAATAACAAATCTAAAAAAACAACACTATTGCTTATACTGTATATGTTTGCATAGTCTTACAGTTTTTTCTAATTCTGGGAACCATCTGACACCAACCCCACCTCTGATCCACCTGGTCCCCCATTCCCATTGCTGGCAAAACCCAACACACACACACACGCATGCACGCACGCACGCACGCACGCACACACACACACACACACACACACTAAATAATTGTAGAACAGTGTATAAAATAATATTTAGTCATTATCTATTATAGAATTGTTTTACATTTATGTACCATATAATTTACTATCTGTCACACATGACTTCAGAAGCTTGACTACAAATTCCATGACCCTCCCTGTTAATCACCTGCTCTCCATTTCCCTATGACGCACACCTGTCGTCACTCATCAGTTTCACCATTTATATATCTGTTTCTTGCTCACATGTTTGTTGGTTGTTGTCTGTGTCTTGACTGTTAATGTTGGACACGTTGTTGGACACGTTGTTGGACACGTTGTTGGACACGTTGTTGGACACGTTGTTGGACACGTTGTTGGACACGTTGTTGGACACGTTGTTGGACACGTTGTTGGACTTTGTCGTCGTCGGACTTTGTATTCATCATTGTCATCAGTCCAGTGTGTGTGTGTAAGTGTTAGGTGTGTAAGTGTTAGGTTTTATCACCTAAATTGCATAATGTAATAGATTATGTGATTTACTAAAATTTTCATAATGTAATTTGTAGTCAGTAATGGATTACAGTTTGTTAGTAATCTACCCAGCACTGCTTACAACTACTCTCTTAATAATTGCTTTGTTTTGTCTGTTAATACAAATGTTTTGTTTAATTGTACAATTTTTAATAAAATAAAAAATATTTATGTTTTTGAAATAATTTTTTTTTGGCCAAAAATGCTTTAAACACAGTACTATTGTGAAATATTATTATTAATTAAAAAAAAAATTGAATATTTTTTAAAACCTATTTTATTCCTGTGATGTCAAAGCAGAATTTTCATTATCATTACTCCAGTCTACAGGGTCACACAATCCATTTTAATATGAGGATTTGCTGCACAAAAGACAATTACTATCATTATTGCGTTATAAAAAATATTTTTTAATCAATTTAAAGCATTTTTTCTTACTACAATTAATTATAATTGATTTATTTTATTTCCCTTACTGATCGCACATGTTTTAAATGGTAGTGTATATCACATTCTGTAGTCATCTGAAATACAGAAAAATAACAAAATAATCCACCTTTTCTAATGAAATTTCTTTTTTTCCAGTCCTAATTTCTATACATCACTTTGTTCATTCTTGATAACATGCAAAAAAAAAACTGCATTTGTATGTCATTGTTCTATGTGTGGTGATTAGATTCAGACATCTTGAATCTCATCAGAAATTTATTTTTTTTAAATTTTTTCTCTGTGATACCTGTTTTATGCTTTGACACAGTATGGCTTGTATGCTGCATTGTATCTTTACGCAGAATTTGCAGCAGAAAGAGCAACCTTAACTTAAAAACATAATTCGCTCCCCTAACTAAAAAGCCCTGTATTCTGTATAAAATGTTTTTATTTTTTTACAATGTGAGAAATGATAGAGGTAAGACTGAGAGTGAGAAATAAGTTTAGTAAGGCAGAATATCAAACAGGTTAGTCCTGCAAACGCTGATTAGAAACAATGTCTGTGGCTGTTTCATATGAATAATGAAAGAGAAGGTTGTGGGAGAGGGGAGATTCAGAGCGAAAAAATAGAGTAAAAAGAGTCAGAGAAGGAATGGATGTACTAAAAGGCTACAGAAGTGAGAGTGCACACACAGGCACGCTAAGGAATGAGGCACGAAAATGACAGTAGCAAATGTAGCAAGTGTGAAGGATGACAAGAAATGGGGAAAGAGAAAAGATGAAATGGTAAGTGAATGAAGATGAAAAAAGCAACCGAATGTGGAAGATAATTGAGATGGTTTGCATAAGTGGCACACTGTGAGACTGCTGATGGGGGACTGCGGTCCTCAAATTCATACAACACTTGTGTTCATAAACAAAAATACTCACATCCACAAACCTTCCAGTCTTCCAAGGACAGGATTGACATGATTGAAATCATCAACAAATATGTACTTGTTGTAAGTGAATGACAAGTATGTGTTCTAGATATGACTCATTTTATTATATTTTGTATTTTTCCTCTCACCTTGTAAATTTCAGTATCCATCCATCCATCCATCCATCCAGATTGCACATGTAAACTTCGCTGGTGTCTGAATCCATTGTTTTATAAACCTTTTGTATGGTGTATTTAATAGTTTGTTGGTTATATCTCGTATATTGTGGTTGCAATGTGTATTGCTAATTACTTTTTTATTGTTCTTCGGTTAATCTCCTTGTGTGAAAAGCCGGAAAGTAGGGAACAGGTAAGTATGTTGTGCGATATACATAGTGCACCACGAAGGACATACATTTGTATTTGTGGATTCGTATCAGACACATTAGTTAACGAGAATGCCATCTTTTGTATATTTTGTTATTATTAGTTAGGGCGTCTGACGCTGAAGATTATTTATTTTGGTATTTTCTGTTACTAGATAACTTAGTTGTGTTTTGTTATGTTTATCTTTTTTATTTGGGATATCTCTGGTTCCCCTTCCCGTTGAGTGACTTATGTCATTTCATTTCATGTATTGTTTGTGTTATTCTGTAGATATTGTAAATATTTTGGGCACTTTAAAAAACTGGACACTGGGTAATAAACACATTCCTTTCTTATACGTGGCTTACCTTTAATAATATAATACATAAACATTAATTTTACATAGTGTTTTCGTTTTCCTGAAGTAATGTTGAAAGGGACGTAACAGTCACAAATATGCTTTCCTCTTGGTTTGATTGCATTACGCATATATAATTGTGTACAGATGTAAGATTTGTTTTCATTGTTTTTAAGCACTGAATGGATAGAAGAGACAGACAAGTAAAGGCAGGCATGCTTTGATCAATGTAACAGTAAATGTTTTACTGAATGACCGATTCAGATATTTAGCCCTCAAATAAGTCAGTATGGAGATGTCTCTCAGGTTCATAGAGTTGTATTTGTATAAGTGTGTGTCTGATCCATGTGTGGTTTTAGGTTTTTACAGTGTCAGTACGACCACTGGGCATATTTTGCTGTTGTCAGCTTGGCTTTCTGCCCCACAGCAAAATAACTGTGGGCATTTTCTATTTAGTTTGTTAGTGTGTGTGTGTGTTTTGTACCCAGAAGGATAGTAAAACTTGAGATCACCTACATTTTGTGGACCAGCTAGTAGCTTCCACGAAGGAAATTGATTAATATACGGTACATGAAAAATGATGTTTTTGATTTGTTTAAAAAAATGTAAAAATACAAAACATTTTCTGTGATAGGTAGGGTTGGTAGAGGGATAAAATATACAGCTTGTACAGTACAAAACTCATTACACTTGGAGTGTCCCCACAAAGTTATCACCGTGTGTGTGTGTGTGTGTGTGTGTGTGTGTGTGTGCGCACTTTTTTCCCAAATAGTTCCAATAAAACCCAAGCCTAGAATTTTTTTCCTCAGAGTAACGCAGACAGTGAAAGAGCACAAGCAGACACATCATTTGCTCTTGTTTACGACATTTTGTCATGTTAAATATATTCCCCCTCATCTATCACCTGTCCGTTTGTTTCTTGCAGTCTCACTCTCTGAATTTGCTGGGAGACTTAGTAAACTAATGAGGTGGGATTAAGATTGCTTCATCATGAGGGCAATTAACTGTCATTAGAACTGAACCTTGCATAGATTAACAGTAAATATATACGAGTGAAAAGATGCCGCCTCTTCCTCCATATGTGTAAGAGTGAGTGTGTGTGTGTGTGTGCACATACACTCCGGTGTGTGTGCATGCCTATAAGGTGCCTATCTTTCTTTCAGACGGCGGTGGCATGCAATGAAACAACATCAATACCTTACACTGTTGCATGTCATCTTCGTGTTTATATATGTTCATAGTCACGTTGCTTCGGGTGGGCTTGTATTAGATGCTCATATGCTGCATGCTTAGTCATTATCTAATACTTCAGTTACACTTGCTTCTCATTTTCTCAGTTTCTCAGAGTGTTCATATGTGTCTATGTGTTAATTCAGCTATTGTTAATTTACCTTTGGTGACATAAAGACTGACAATGCAAACTTAAAAGTATTTGAAAATGATACCGTTATCGTCTCCGTGTGTAAATTGCAAAAATGAGAATGTGAAAACTGTGACATTATGCATATTACGCCTTCATGCTACAGGTGTGTTTCTTTACAAAGTGACCCTCCAGATTACAATGGCCTTGCAAATATTTTGGGAGTTGCAGTCTACCAATTACAATATACAGAACCACTGTATTGCAATATACACATTATAATTAAGCATGTCAGTTTAATATGTACATTTTGTACAATAACTAATACAGTATATAAAACGAAATGGATATAGTGAGTGGATATCCACAATTGGCTGAGCAGAGATACAGCATTGGGAAGTTGTGCTTGATTTACATTTTTAAAAATGTTTACCAGAGGGAAGCTTTTGGAGCAGGCAATGCCCAGGGTAGGAAGAATCTGTGATCATTTTTAATGTCCTCGACATTCAGCCAGAAATGGAAGCTTGAAGCTATAACTTTTTCACCATACTTGACATGTATAGTTGTTTCTTTCATTTCATTCTTTCATTAGTGAGTCAGACGATCCAGAAAAAGAAGATGATTCCTTCAATAATGCTCCACAAGAAGTGAGAAAAGATTATCTTCTGAGAAAAGATTATGCAATGTAAGCCCGGTGTGTGTGCATGCCTATAAGGTGCATCTTTCTGCATGACCTCCAAATTTCAACATTTTTACATTCACATTATGAAAACAGAATTAGAAGGAAATGTATAGCATTCCATGCTCTGAATAGGTTTGTTCTGCATTAGCATTTCATGTGCAGATATGTGTAAGAATTCCATTCTCTACCACCGTACCTCTGTCGATCATAGTGTGACACCACCCACACTGGCTCATTACCATCCATTCTCTCTCTCTCTGCGCTTACTCACACAATGTCTGATTTATCTGATATTATTCCTGTGTGCACATTGCATAAATCACCTGCTACTGTACGTATCTGGAGCAGACAGCATCTGAGCATTGATTGATAGAGATCTCTTTCTCTTTGTCATACACACACACACACACCATTGAGTATGAGGATCTCTGTGATTTCTCTTTTGTGCATTAGTTCCGCATTGTAATATCTACAATGCATCAAAATGCATTTATATTTCTCCTCTATATCCCTCACAAAACCAATCAGGGTAATATTTAGCTTTTTCTAATTTAATACAATTTTCCAATAATGACGCACTTGAACTTAATGATCATGTTCTCCAGGATAATTTGAGATCCAAAGAGCATCTTGAGTTTCAATGGAAGATGTCTGTCTGTGTCACAACGTCAAGCCCATTTCTCCCGCTGGGATAAACGGCCAAACCTCCGCCCATCTTAATAGACAAAATCGATCTCCTTGAGGAGATCGCTGATAGATCCTTCTTTGCGCGGTCTGTCGATCTGTCATACTGGGTTGTAGCCATGAGAAGAGGCAGTATCTAAGTGCAGCTTTCTATATTGTGGACCAATTCTACCAGACAAGTATAATCAAAACTATAAAACAACCGAACAAACCAACCAGGGAAACATGACTTTGAAAGACAACAAGATAAATCTAAACACAGGCTTAAATACTTGCCAAACTCAGGGACTAACAAGACACGACGCACCTGAATAGAACCAAATAAGTTATCATAGAAAAAGAATGGCAGAAGACAGGAGACAACAAAGTAGACAGACTACAAAACAAGGTGAACCCAACACCAAAACTAGTTCTAACTTTCTTGACTGTCTTGAAATGCAGAGCATTTTCTTTTAGAGATAGGAATAGTTTTTTTTGGATTAGTAATCACAATTAGGGTTAAGTTAAAACAATAGAAGTCTGTCTAGAATTTTAATGAAGTACCAGTATGTACCTCATTGAATCACATATTTTCAATAGAGTCTCAGGTGTTTGTAATATTTAAGTAGTGTATAATGATTTTAAATTAACTTTTACATCACAATATTTAGCCATCACAGACATTTCATTGTGACCACTGGACTAGTTATTATTACACAATAATTCAAATCCATGTGCATAGAATGTCACAGACTGGCGGGTTGTTGCTGGTGAGTGTCGCAACTAATATAATCCAAACTTGCCAGGAGATAATTGCTTTTCTAAACTCATGAATACTCATGATACTGCAGTATGAACAACCAGTGGACTCCAGAGCCACTGCCAGCCCGATAAATCAGATTTGGATCGCTTGTAATGAAAAGGCGCCAAAGGATGCTGACACCTGGACTGCATTTCCCAGGGACCCCGGGAGTTATCACCTTAGCTACAGACATGGCCTGAAGGTCATAGATCTTAATTGAGTTTTTGTTTGTTGTCAGTCTGAGAGACTCTCAGAATGATAAAACTTTGACGAGGAGCTGTGTGGGTATAAAATAGAGAATATTCATATTTGATCTATTCTCAATCTATGTTACACTTTTAATTATGTCTTCCTTTTAATGATTCATGCTGTTTTCTTGTCGTAAATTAATGTTCGATCCCCCTTTCCTTCTTTTTCCATTATAAAAGACAAGATATTGAAGACAAGATGGCGCCGCGGATGGCAGCCTCGTTTTTTTGCTCTTCAGTGATTGTCCTGTCTTTGTTTGTTTGTTCTGCTTTTAGTCATTCTTTTCCGATTGTTTTCACCAAAAATGAACTACTGGACATTAGGGAACACACACCAGACAATATTTCTGTGGTTTTTGATTATTCAGACATTTTATTCGATATCCTCGTTGGAGTCGCGACTGTCTCTTTAAACCAAGCCAGACGCAAGCGTGGGAAACGAGCTGGGGCACTGGTCAAACTCCGCTCACGGGGCTTCCGAACTCCTCTCCCCAGTATTCATCTTGCTAATCTCCGTTCTCTTCCTAATAAAATGGATGAACTGCTTCTCCTCACCCGGATTAATATGGACTTTTTCAACTCTGCTGTACTGTGCTTCACTGAGACCTGGCTAAATATAAACACACCGGACAATGCACTATATCTGCCGGGCTTCCAGCTGTTCCGAGCAGATCGCATCACAGAGCTAACCGGGAAAACGAGAGGTGGAGGTTTGTGTTTCTACATCAACGAAAGTTGGTGTTCAGATATAACAACGCTGAAGAAGATATGCTCTCCTAACCTAGAGACTCACTTCATAAACTGTAAACCTTTCTATTCACCACGTGAGTTTTCCTCGTTTATTCTTGTTAATGTTTACATTCCTCCAGACGCTTGTGTCAGCATGGCATTACAACAGCTGGCTGAACAAATAGCTGAGACTGAGCAAAAGTATCCAGATTCTCTTTTAATCATTCTTGGGGATTTTAACAAAGCAAATCTCTCCAGTGAACTGCCAAAATACAGACAGCGCATTACATGTCCCACCAGAGACAATAATATTCTTGACCACTGCTACACCACAATAAAGAATGCATATCACTCCGTCCCACGGGCAGCTTTGGGGCTTTCTGATCACTGTGTGGTTCATCTTATACCATCCTACAGGCAGAAACTGAAATCAGCTAAACCTGCAAAAAAGACTGTTAAAAGATGGACTAATGAAGCAGAGCAGAATCTCAAAGCCTGTTTTGAATGCGCGGAATGGAATGTTTTCGAAGCTGTTCTGACATGTTGTGTTGTATATGTGCACTGGAAGCTTCAATACCAAGACAAATTCCTTGTGTGTGCAAGCACACTTGGCAATAAAGCTCTTTCTGATTCTGATTCTGATTCTGATAAATTCATACAAAATGCTTTCTGTCAGGGTGTGGGGGTGAATGGAATAGGGGAGGATTCAATTGGAAGGAGAAGTGCTTTTATTAATCATACAAATAAAACAATAGGCACACAAAAACTACTGCAAGGGGCGAAACATATCTTGACTTCACTCAACACGACTTGACACGAATGATGACAATGAAGCAGCATAGGACAGCAAACACAGGGAGAATTAATAGGGAACAAACAGGCCAGACAATGAGGGAGGACAGGTGGGGCAAATCAATCCAATAACGAGGAAACAAGATGGGTGGGGTTACATAATTACAGTAGAGCACATGGCTTGAGAAACATACAGTGCATGAATCTGACACAAAACCGAAACTGAACAAGCTCGAAGTGCCGGGATACGAACACCACGCCCCACACACAAAACATATCATAGATAGGAGAGTGTGCGACTCAAGCACACTCGAAGCTGCGCGCTCACAGAAAGACACCGCAATATGGCACTGTCAGGACTCTGTCACAAAACCACAAGAACAGTAGCCTGAAGTGACAGAACCCTGACAGCTTTCTGTCTTTTTGAACTTTTTGGACTTATTTTCTTTTTTTTCTCCTTCACACTATAGCTCATGAGTTCACAAACTCAGTATCGTTACTGCAGTCAAACTATCCAGAAATACACTGAAATATATTCACAATATATATTCACAATATATACTCTTTTTCATGTCCCATGATGCTTTGCCCCAGGCATGACCAAGACCTCTTGACATATTTTTCCCTTATGCATATATAAAACTTAATGAACAAAATTGCTGTATGAATAAAATGGGTCACAAAATGTATAGTTTAAATGCATATTTTCATATCTCTGAGGATTAAGTCATGATATAGACATCAAAACGCTCCTGTCTTTGTGAAAGTGGGTGATTTTCAGCTAGTGTAAGGTTGTTGTTGAACCAGTTCTCAATTTCTGTAACAGAATCCTTTAGTCTCCCAAACATTGATAAAAAAAAATTGTGTCAGACATGAAAGTCAGGTTTAGGGAACATTAATTCTGATGTTTCCTCAGCGTAAAGAACTTAACTGTGAGAGGAAGGGGTTTTGGGATGGAAGACATCTGATGAAAGGAGGCTTCATCCACAGCTCACTCTGATCTGAATATTTCTCTCTCTCTCTATGAAGGCTTATGGGGCTTCAGCACACACACATCCCTCAGGGAGATTTGTGTAACTGTGTTTGCCTCTCATTCCTCTTGAGATGAGGAGACACTTGAGCGGCATTTCAGAAACTCTCTGAAACAGACTCTAGATTTAAACAACTGAATTTTTTGTGACTAGACCACTGTCTTTCTTTCTTTCTTTCTTTCTTTCTTTCTTTCTTTCTTTCTTTCTTTCTTTCTTTCTTTCTTTCTTTCTTTCTTTCTTTCTTTCTTCAGTTGATGTTGATACATCAATAGAAATGTGATCTTTGATCATATAATAATTGCTGGTTTGAGTTATTTATGAATATTTTACACAATTTAAAGGGGTCAGAAATTGTACTTGAACTTTTGACAAATAAGAAGTTATTATACTTTAAGAATGTCCTGTAAGTTCAGAACTGAAAACGTCTAAAAACGTATTTTATTGTAACCAAGCCCAGAAAACAACTCATTGTGGAACATGACTATCTGACATAATAAGAAGACCGAAGACCGGCAACTGAAGACCACCTCTGGAGAAGAAAATCAGCGGCTACTTCACCATTGCACCTTAGGCCTGCTTGTGTGTTAGTGAGATGATAAGGATAGATGGACTAAGCAATTGATGGCAAAACTTTGAAAGAAACAGTACAGCATCTTAAACAATAAACTTGTGCCCTTGACACACTCCCCACTGTTTTAAAAGTGTGCTTAACTGTTTAGAAGCAGATCTCCTTTGAAGCGGAAAATGCCTCACTTCTTTCTGGGACTTTTCCAAACTCCCGAAAGCCACAGTGGTTAAGTCCCTCCTGAAAATGTCCCAGTTACGGATGTAACCTTAGTAATAAAGTAATAAAGTACAACTGAAAGCACAATGTGCTAGGGAAAACGCTCAACTTCGGGTGATGGCGCTCAACTTTGTTTAGTTCTTGTGTGATCACTTTGGTGCCCTGAAACAGTGAGCCAGCAGGGAACAGCTGAACTGATTTACTTGAGACCGCTGCGTCCTGAAGCACACAAGGTCTTTCCCTCCAGAGGAGTCTGCGCTCAGAAGCCTGGCACCACAGATGTCAGGACCTTTTTGATAGGATAGTATAGGATACGATAACGTTCCTCAGGACCATTTTGCACTCTGCACCGGCCCCCAGTCTTCATGTGAGGGTTACGAATGAGGAACTTCGAAAAGCTGTTTTTCAGAGTTAGCCCCCTCACTCTCAGCTCTTAACGGCTAGGTGGGTGATGTCAAGTTCTTCAGAGATGATGCCGAAACAGGGGAGTGATAGCTCATAGTGTCTCAGAAGAAATGGTTTTATCCATGACCCCGACACCTCAGTGTGACAATCGAGAAAGAACTGTAAGCCCCTACGTGGAGGTTGTGCTTGGTGTGTAATTTATTTATATGATGAAGCTCTATTGTTCGGCCGGCCATAACATTTAATTGAGCTGGATGGAGACACAACCTCCATGACCTCCTCAGCTGGACACAAACAACCTTTTACTTGTTAGTTGTTTTAGCCAGTGCCTCATAACCGTAAGGTGTGCTTCCAACCCTGAGGTGAGGTACTGCACTTGGCAGGTAAGGGCTGAGAAAGGGATTACCCATCTCAAACCCTTCTTCCAGATCCATTTGCAAACCCTGCAACATGATTCTCCGCTCTGCCTCGACCGGGCAACGAGGGACGTAATGTTTATACAGTTTCTTTTTGAGACAGACAACACATTAGGACACACGATTTAATTAATAATAATAATAATTAGTTACATTTATATAGCGCTTTTCCAGAGCTAAAAGCGCTTACATAGAAGGGGGGGGGGGGAATCTCCTCAACCACCACCAGTGTGTAGCATCCACCTGGATGATTCGATGGTAGCCATACTGCGCCAGAACACTCACCACACACCAGCTTAATGGTGGAGAGGAGACAGAGCAATGAAGCCAATTAGAGTATGGGGATGATTCGAAGGCTGTGATGGACCAAGGCCAATGGGCAGATTTGGACAGGATTCCGGGGTTAAACCGTTACTCTACCCCCTTACTCTAAACCCTTACATCCTGGGATTTTTTATGACCACAGAGATAGATAGATAGATAGATAGATAGATAGATAGATGGATAATTTATTGTCATTTCACATGTACAAGTACAGTGTAACGAAATTAAACTTGGAGTCAAGTCTCCTAGCCGCTGCGTGTGCACGCGCCGCCATACTTTTTCCAGAAATTACAGAATGCAGATTAGCAAGCGTTACATACATTACACATAGGAAACATAATAATGCAATTTTTACACACACAGTCCACGAGGTCACGTGTAGGAATTTTTTTGGAGTTGGGGGCGGAATAGATAAGAACAGATAGGCAGGACACTCAGACGGTTGAGAGGGAGAGAGTTAGTTAGTCACAGCATCAGATGTTATGAGAACAGCTCTGTGGCTTTGTCCCTGAAGGAAGATAAGGGCGACCAGGCTGACGTCATCATGCTGGATTCCCAACAGAGAAATAGAGGCAGAAAAGTCTTAAAGTCCCTTTTTTTTAATAATCCATTTCGATCTTCGGTAATTTGTCCGGATCATAATCAGTTCAGTCAAGTTCAGTTCTGGTCCTCAGCACCGTGTCCAACCTTATAGCTAGACCAGATACCATCCGTGAAAGATCACCAAACTGTCTCGCTGTCCCGACTGTGTTGTTGCGGTACAGTTCACATAGGTTACGAGTCAGTTCCTCAATCTTAACCACTCGCAGATCTAATTCCTTCACACGGTCAGACACGGCCTCGAGGCAATTCTTCATATCCACAGACAGCGGCTCGGTGAATTTGCTCGCAGCTGTCTTCCCAATCTTCCGATAAGTCAGGAAAATTCCAAAGCCAAAGAATAGGAATCCCGCTATCAGTAATCCAATCATATATAAATCTTCTGCATCTTCAATCGATAGTGCCTCTAGGCACAGGACCTGCCAGTTGTTCCATGGGTCCATTGCATACCCAGCAGCAAACGTCCCGTCCGGGCAGGTGGGCTCTCCCGGAGCTGCCTTTCTTTGTGAAAAAATCTTGTCGATCGCGCTGATTGACCAGTTGATCAATTCCATTTCAATATTGTCAGGAGTCCAGTAGCAGCGGGTCAGAGAAAAAAACAGACAGAATGCTGCGCAAGGGCAAAGCAGGTCAGAGCAGGAGCTTAGGAAAACACGTCTGAAGTGTCTGGAGTCAGGAAGAGGAGAAGGGACCTCAGTTTAACGTCTCATCCGAAGAACGATTTATACAAAGCACTTGCTGCAGTAACAGAAGTTAGCTTGCTGTGTTTTAAATATGTGCTTTATAGTATACTAGACGTTCCGGCACACCATTGGACTGATTTCACATGTGGTTTACAACGTAATCACGTAGAGGCATTCCCATAGCGCTTTGACACAGTTTGAGTTCCCATTGAAAGGTAAAGAGCAATCTAGATAACACCATATTGAGCAACTACAGACCAATTTCAAATGTTTCCTTTCATAGGAAAGATCATTGAAAAAGTTCAATCAGCTGAGCAAATTCTTATAATTAATACTTGATAATTTTCAATCTGGTTTCCGACAGCATTATAGCACAGAGAAAGTGCTCCTAAAGATGATAAATTCTATTCACCTTAATACAGAAACAGTAGTGGTACCACTCGACCACAGTGCTGCATTTGACACTATCTGCATTTGACACTATCGATCAAAACATACTTCCTGACAGGCTGGGAAAGTGGGTCAGGCTTTCTGGGATGGCCCAAAAATTGTTCAGGTCATACATTGTTAGAAGTTGATCATAAGTCTGAGAGGACACCCATGACATGCTGTGACTCCATGTGGCAATGGATTGATAAAATGAACAATTGGATGTGCCAAAACTTTCTTCAGTTAAACAAAGACAAAACTGAAGTCATACGTTTGGAAACAAAGATGACGTTCTCAAGTTGAATGCATACTTTAACTCTATGAAAGGTAGACCTTTCAGTTGATTCAGTAGCCATGTTAAAGCAGTAACTAAATCAGCATATTATCATCGGAAAAATATTGCAAGAATTAGATTCTTTGTTTCCAGTCAAGACTTAGAGAAACTTGTTCATGATTTAATTACCAGATGATTTCATTTGTCCTTCCCAAAAACTGCTGCCGGAATTCTGAGCAGAACCAAAAAATAAAATCACACCTGTCCTCAGTTCTTTACTCAGACTTCCAGTTACATTTAGAATAGATTTTAAAGTACTATTATTTGTTAAACTGTGATTAAATGATATATAGAAAGCAATCAGCGAACGCTCCCTTTAATTGCTTAAGTTTATCAGTGACTGAGTTCTAGTCTCAGTTATTGCCAAAACCCTGTTAATATCAACAAATCTTTTATTTACATTGTGCTTGCACTGTTAGTTATGAAAGCATTCATGAGAGTGCAGAAATCGAGTTGCAATGTCCAGATCTCTGCTTTCATGCAGTCAACATGTCTGTGATCGGCTGTGATCAGTGCTCATCACTGAAACCTTTCATGCCATGATCTTAATATAATGCTATAGATATAATCCCATAATCAACACTTTTCACAATTAGTTAACCTTGAGTGCTATAATAGTAAATATGTGCTAAAAGTTCTCTTTTGAGGGAACTTGCGCTGCGTCGAATGACGCTCTTGGGGACGCTCACGGTGTGCAAGCATCTGAAGCAAGCATCTGTAAAACTATGCAATCTTGACTGGTGCTGCGTGATGACATAACGTGGGAGGTGGCACATGCCAGCGGATGTGGAAGCTATAAAGGGACGCCGGTACACACTGTGTGTAAAACTGTCTGTCTATTTGGTGTTGTGTGGCCTTGTTTGGAGTAAAATAAGAAAAGAAAATAAGATGGCAAGCGAAGGCCAGTATAGACTATGTGTGCACCCTTGTCCTAGATACAGTACGGTTATGGACATACACAGTCTGTATATAAATTGCCTAGGAGTGGAGCATGGACGGCTACCTTTGTATTTTGCGAGGCATTACCTCTCAGAAGTCTCTGCTCTCTCCTGGTTGTGTTTTATGAGACCAGTCAGGTCCGTGGTCTCCTTGGCTCGGGTCCCTCGAGGCGGTGTGTGTTCCCTGATGGTATTTTGCTTCAGGGCATCAAAAACAAAAAGAGAGTGTTGCTTCTAGAGGCCCCCTCAGAGAGCTTGGGGGTCGAAGCACCCCTATCCACCGGAAGACACTTAGCAAAATTATGTATCCGAGGACCATTCTGCAGGCTAGAACGGTTTAAAGGAAGACACCCTGATGTCAGAGTCGGGTCTCAGAGGGCTGTCGTCCCTCCAGAGCAGGATTGGTTACAGGAACAAATACATTCCCTTTGGGTTAAGGAGGCCATAGAGGTGATTCCAAGGAGGATGGGAGGTTGCGTCCCTTCCTAGATCTGCGACAGATGCCTACTGTAACGCAGACACAGATAATCACTGTGATTTTACTGCACATCTTGCAAACATTTCTTGCTCTTGTTCATTGTGAAGTCACAGTGTAAATTATACAACTATAAAAAGTTATACTGTAAATCATTAAACTATATAAAACAGCAACAGACTGCTTTGTGCACAACAGCCTCTATAGTTCACAGAGGACAAAAAGGACTGAAAAACAACAACAAAAAGCAGTGATTGTCAGTTCTGTGGGTGAAAGGGGCTTGTTATGAGAGAGGTCACAGGAGATTGGCCAGACTGGTTCAAGCTGACAGGAAGGTGACAGTAACTGAAATAATCACACAATTGCACAGTGACATGCAGAAGAACATCCCTGAATGCACATCACATCAAACTTTGAATGAGTCGGGCTACAGCAGCAGAAGACCACATTGGATTCTTCTCCTGTCAGCTCAGAAGAAAAAAAGATTGCCTAGTAGGCACAGTTGCAGTTGGACAGTTCAACTGTGGAAAAGTCACCTGATCAAACTTTGACATTCACAGCATGAATCTATGCTTATTTTATTCATTTTTTTGGCATACATTAGTGTGTTTAACAGCAGTTGAGCTATTATTTATGTCATAATCTACCTGAGTATTGTTTCTGACAATGTATACCTGTTGCAAAAAAGAAATCAATATGTCAGTTACCCACAATTTTTGCGGTGTTGTGGAATGGCAATTGCAAAGCATAATTGTTCAACCAATATTTGGAGCAATGTGTCATGCTATCATGTCATCTTGAACTAGAGTGCTACACCATATTGTTGAATTCATTGTATGGACGTTTCAGGCTGTTCAAGTGGCAACTGATTAGAAGGGTATGTACAAAAAAAGAAAAAAGGAAAGTATACATTGATATACATTTTTATAAATAAAATTAAGCAGCAGAGTTAAACTGTTCTCAACATAGATACAAATGCTGCTTGATTCTAAAGAAGACTAGAGTAATGATGTTGACAATTCAGCTTTGACATCACAGGAATTAATTAAATTTAAATAGAAAACAGTTATTTTACATTATAGGAATATATCACAATATTAGTGTTTTTATTGTATTTTTGATCAAATAAATGAAGCCTTGTTGCGCAGAAAAGACTTTCAAAAGCATGAAAACATTTAATTAATTGTAAAAATGTTTACCAGTAGTGTATATATTTCTCACAGTAGGTTTGTGGATACAACAGAACCTTTATGGACAAATCAATTTAAACACTGCTGTGACATTTTTCTTTCCATTCAACCCATGAATCCAGTGCATTATTTGCTTTGAATCATGATAAACTACACTAGCATTATACTCTTTTGTATAGAAATGTGCTTTTGTTGTTGTTGCATGTTGTTCATTTGCATTAATCATTGGCCACTGGATCTTCAGCTCTTTTGTATAAGAGCAGTCTGTTCATTGCTTTTACAATGTAATTGGCAGCACTCCCGGATAGCACATATGCATACACACAGGCTTTCACATACAAGCACACCCAAAGAGGCCACCAGCTGAATGTTATGGGTTTAATTGTGCAGAGTGTTAATTCATAATTGAATTCATTATGTGTACAGGATGCTAGATCACCCACAATTCCCCAGTTAATCAGCGAAGAGGACAAGTTCAGTCCTTGACATGCACATATGCCAAAGACACACACACTTTCTTGAACAGTGGCAAGCAGATGTCAGGGCAAAGCAGTAATTAGTGACTAATCACACTTGTGTGTGTGTGTGTGTGTGTGTTTGTGTGTTGAGGATGATGGATCGCAACATTATATGCCAATAGATTCACACACAAAAACACATACCGATCTGATATTCAAACTGATCTTTATTTAAATAAATGCATTCTTCACTCTTTATGTTCTTTTATAAATTATTATTTTCAGCCTTCAGGGTCAACTTTTAATTCAGATTGAAGATTTTTCCAAAATAACTGTAAGCATGTACAAAATGTAAGCATCCTTTATCAATATATATTATTTCACTTTACTGTAGAAACTTATATTAGTCACAGTCTATACAAAATGTCAATTCATCACAGCACACAACAGTGACTTGTTGAAGTAAACAAGCTGCACTCAACTGAAATGCTTCTGAACAACCATTTTTATCCAGTTACTCTGTAATTTGTCAAGTCATTTGGCTCTTGAATGCTTCATTTTAAGAGCCAATTGCTCCCTAGTCACATTTTATCTGGAGTCCTGCCTTGTTTGAAGCATATAACCTTTAAAGCAAACCTCTTCTCCGTGCAGACAAATGGCATTTTGATATTTATTATTATCTTTAGCAATAACAATATAGTGATATTTTAGCAAATTTAGTCACATATTTATTGTGGTCTTAATTCAGTATTAGTATTCAATACTGTTATACTATACTATTTTATATATATATATATATATATATATATATATAGTTTTATTTTTTAAATTGTTATTGTTTTTGTATTTAAAATAGTTTTTTTGGGGCGTCGTTGTCATTTTCTTTTTAGCTTTAATTAGGCTATTTTTCCTTTCGGTATTCGATTTTGTAATTTTAGTATTTCAACATGAACTCATTTATTTCAGTTAGTTACTTAAATATTGTTAAGGCAATATTTTTAAGGCAACATTTAAGTTTCCCATCTAATGTTTATTTTTTATTTAGTTTTAGTTTTATTTAAGTTATGAAAATCGTTTTTCAATAGTATAGGTCTCATGCTCCGGAAAAACAAGCGCAGCCATCGTTACAATTTTGTGTTTGTACTTCCATTTTGCGGTAGCTTTGTATATTTCTATGGCATTGCTTTTGAAGAGTAAGTAGCTGAAGTGAAGAGGATTTACTTATTGTAGAGTTATTGTACAAAAGTAAGTTTAAAACGAGTGGTTAATTCAGAAATCCTTAAGATATTACCTTCAAACTGTGGAAATACAAACCGAATGACAGAACACAATGAGTGCAGGGCAGGGCTACGTAAGGTCTATTGATTCTACCATCATGATATGTCACTTTATTCCCACAGTCTGATCCCAAACAAAGATTACTGTAGTGCAAATGATACCACCTTAGACATATGTCTTTGTGAAGAGGGTAAAAACGAGTGAGGAAAAGATGGAGCCGTTATATGCTACAGAAGGGGAGGTCAATTTGACATTCGTTTGATGTGCATTGCTCAGGAGTCGGTCGGAGGAGCAGAGGCACTGGGTTGTGTTTGTAGATTTATTCTGGGGAAGACAGCATTTCCACACCGCTGTGCTCTTAAAATGTGAAATGAGAGATTTCAGGGAGGAGAGGCACACATCCAGGGATCAAGAGGTGTTTCAGAACGAAACAGGAAGGAAAATAGAGGGAAGTATTGAAGTTGTGAAGTTAAAAAGTTAGTATGTGTGAGGGATGTTGAAGGGAATGGAGTAAGATACAGGAAAGGAAATTACCCAGAAATGAAATCGGGGAAGGGGAAAAGAGAGAGGGAGAGTTTTAGAATTATCTTTATCGAAAGAAGTTGCTAAGCAACCCTCTCCTTCAGATCACATTTGGATGGATGGTGCATTTAGAGAAAGAAATAAGAGGCCGTGTAAACTGGGAGAAAGAGGGAGGAAATAGAAAGAGAGGAGCAGAGGAAGTGAAATTGTGGAACACAGAATGAGACATTATCATTCAGGGAGATTTTGTTTTTTCAAACTGAGTGAGCAATGGGTGGATATTGGGGTGAGATGCACATCACTATGAATGTATGCGCACACTCACACTCAAACACATTTAATTCAGTCCCTTTCTGCATCATATTCCCAGACTTTAGTCCCACCAGTGTGCAATGCTATTTTTAACTGACCTAGCTTACACAAACACAAAAAGGACCAACTCCCTTCAACTGTTGGAGAATGTTCTTCAGCGTTGTTACTGAAGCGCTCCTAATTATTCAGTCAGGTGTTTAACATACTGTCATAATTATGGTTTGGGAAAAGGTGCATATTTAAATATTGTACTGGTTTTTGGCACCATGAAGCCTGTTCCTTTTGAAATATAATCTTAATTTTCCTTATAGTACATATTTTGCTAGTTTATTTCTTCAGTAATTGTATCAACTGTTAAAGATTAAAGAGCATAATTTTGTTTTCCTCAATCTTTAAAGGCATAGATATGATTAGTCAAGTATTATAATTAATCAAGAATACCTTTAAAATACATTATAGAGCGAAGTCAACATAAATTGGGTCACATTTTAACATTATCCAGAGCAGCATTAAAAAGCACCTCTTATGCTTTTGTTACAATTTCTATTTTCTTTAGTGTTTAATATTGAGGTTTGAGCATGAAATAAGTCTGTAAAGTTGCAAAGAACACAGTCTACTCCAAAGGGCGTTGTTCTCTATATAAGTAAGCACAGATTCTGAACTGTCCTGGCAATGTACGTCACAATATTCCTCATTTAAATAATAGGCATATGCGAAAAACAAAAGGGGACGAGGCCTGGTTGATTTGGGTTAGTAGTGTGTTGAAACTCTTGGTTATGGTAAAGGACGTACCTTTTCCAAAGGACCCTGGAAGTGGCTGATCACACTGAAACACACTGGTCGGGCCGACCAATCAGAGCACACTGTGCTTTTCAGAAGGAAGTGCTTCATATAGACCAGAACTTAACAGTGTTACTGACAGATTAGGAAAATAGGTCCTGCAATAATGTTAAGTATGTGGAAAAATAATGTTTTAAGCATGACATGAAAATGAAAATCCCCAAAAAACTAAATAAAACTTTGTAAAAGGTCATAATATGGCCTGTTTAAAATGTTCCATAATGTTCATTTTCTAGAAGTGCTGTTTGTGTTTTCATGTCTTGTCTGTCATTCTGCCAAAAAATGCTGTTTTCAGTTAAAGTGGGCTAGTGAAGCTGCAAAAACAGCATTGTAATCATCAATGATTAAAATAAAAAAACAATTGTGCATTGTATTATTATTAATTTATTTTGCAATATGGCATTACACAAAATCATTTGAATGGAATTGTGTGTGCATGTGATATACAATTGAGAAATACAATTTTTTTGTGTGTATTTAACAATATAAAGTATAATTTTAAAATGGAAATAATATTAAAATACAACAGCATTTAGTCAATTTATTGTACTTTACTGACCATTCATTGTGTGTGTGCTATTGAGAAACAGTTTAATGGACAGGAAGCAAAGTAAGATTAAAACATTGAATGATGAATTGAATGTAATTTGGAACATCCAGACCCATTCATCCTTATATCCTTATATACAGATCTTACTGACATCAAACTGTTGAATGATAGTGTGCCAAAGTAACAGTGTCATTTAAATATTTAAACTATTAAAGTGAAACTCTGACAATTTTCAAACCGCTTTGTGTTGTTAGAATGGTGATAGTGTGTTTAAATGAACAATGTTTACTCATTCTTTGTGTTACCTGGACAGAAACAGCTGACAGCTTGACAGCTCAATGGCCTTTGTGAAAATTACAGATTACACTTCCTTATTTTTGTAAACTGCCTGCTCTCAGACAGTTGGATCGACACAGGCTTATTTACAGAATAGTTATTTTTAGGGTAGGTTATCACTGAACCTTTATCATAATATGTCAACTCTTTAAACAGCAATATGGGAAAAATCGAACACTATGGCAACCCCTGTTTGGCATAAAATTAGGTTTTTTAGATGTTCCGTCATGGCGTTCTCTCCATATTTAGGATTCTTTGCACCCTTTAGCCTGGAAACTGAAAGTAACCCACTCCCACTAAACTTTTACTCCTAGACTTCTTGCACCCAGGAACAATGGTGGTGTTTCACAAAAACCATGGGTATGGCATTTTCCTTCAGGCCATACATAGAACAACATTCTGAACGATAAACTCAAATTATTAAACTCTAAACCATTAATTAACTCACATTAAACAGCAATAAATATAAAAACACATGGCTTACCTTTTGTCGCAGTGCAGTTTTCTTTAAGTTTGCCGTCTCCTTGCCTTCATCCATCCTCAAACGGTAGCAGGCTGACAGTTCGGGAGTATTCCTAACAGTATTCACAAGAACTAAATTCAATCTGTGGACATTGGAACGAGTATAAGCTGCACACTTTCTCCTTAATTTTAGCCTGAAACTCCATTGACTGATCCCTGCGTAACACTGGCACCATCATAACACTGTCCGATGCAAAACTTCATGTCTATGCCAAATTTAGTTAACATATAAAGCAAATCATGTGCACAGAGGTCTTGCATATTAAAAGCTCCTAGAACACACTCTTTTATTACACCATTGTGTACGTACTGCAAAAGAACTGCAAACTACTCCTTTTCTGAAAGTTTTTTGGCTTCATATACTAAAACTTCTCTTGGTCTCTTTGACTGTCGACAAAAAATTACTCAGTAGACTCGTTCCTCTAATCATGCCCATGTAAAGGCAGACCTAGTTGTTCCTGGTAACCTGCTGAACATAGCAAATTTTCCACTTGAACTTGATTATCATTCACCTCTGTAGATATGAGCTCCATTTTTTTCTCCGAGTCCAAGTGACAAACTGCCACAATGTTGACAGGAAAAGCAAAAAACAGCTTTGTCTGAAATGGAGTATTCAATCCATTCATGAATTTTCATCACAGCTTTTCAAAGATCATCTCCCATTTAGGATTGTAAATTTTAATAGCCGAGGTTGCCTCTGTGCTCTATTTTTAGTTTTGCTGATAATTTCCAGTGCAGTTAATGTTGGTTGATGCCATTGAAACCTCTGTTGCAGGAGAAACTGCATTAGAAACTGTAGGCTCTAATGACATTTCGCTGAAAGCACAACTGTCCTTATTTTTGTCATTGCTGCTTTTCCCCTGATTGCTATTATTTAATTTCTTGATTAAAAGACACCCAGGGAAGATAGGCCTCTTTCTTTTAATCTTTACACAGTATCTGACAGCTAATCCAAAAGACATATGTTTAATTGATGCAATGCAACTGTGCACACTCCACCTACAAAAATATTAATAGTTTTACTTTTGCAATAATGTATACATTTAGATGTTCATGTAAAGCCTGTAATTGTGATTTCTACATTGTGAAAATAATAATAAAAAAAAAAAACATACACAGATAAAAAAATTATTGTTATGGCCAATATAAAGCACTCTTGTGTAACTATTGCACATACTGCTTAAGTAAACACATGTCAAGCATAGTTGAGGCAATCTGCATTTTATATTAATTGTTTGTTGTCTATAAAGCCATAGTGAATTGTTTGTGAAATATGAGATGATTAGCTAGCTGCAAGGTTTAGTTTGCAGTTGACTGATCTTAGATAAGTCATTTGGATGAGAGTGAGTCTTCATGATCCTGTATGAGTGATTTACAGCTCTGTCATACTATACAGAATAAGCAGTTTCTCTCTCATTGAGCTTGTTAAATTGCTACTACAGGAAATCACTGTAAATTTCAAATAGGCAATATATCCCAGTCATTTACTCTTTGTTTTGTGTAGGTGTGGAAGTACTCACCGTGCCTGGTGCATATTTTGGAGCATTTTGATTTGTGTGCGTGATAAATATAAAAGGGAACTAATGTGTGCGTTTTTGGTGGCCAGGTGAGGTTTATAGTATGGTTACTAATTTTGTCTAATTTTGTGGAGGTCAGAAGAGAATGGGCCGACTTTGACTGAAATAACAACTCGTTACAACTGAGGTATGCAGCAAAGCATTTGTGAAGCCACAACACGCACAACCTTGAAGTGTATGGGCTACAACAGCAGAAGACCCCACCGGGTACCACTCATCTCCACTACAAATAGGAAAAAGAGGCTACAATTTGTACAAGCTCACCAAAATTGGAAAAATGTTGCCTGGTCTGACGAGTCTCGATTTCAGATGGTAGAGTCAGAATTTGGCATAAACAGAATGAGAACATGGATCCAGCATGCCTTGTTACCACTGTACAGGCTGCTGGTGGTGGTGTAATGGTGTGGGGGATGTTTTCTTGGCACACTTTAGGCCCCTTAATGCCAATTGGGCATTGTTTAAATGCCAAAGCCTACCTGAGCATTGTTTCTGACCATGTCCATCCCTTTATGACCACCATGTACCAATCCTCTGATGGCTACTTCCAGCAGGATAATTTCAAATTGGTTTCTTGAACATGCCAATGAGTTAACTGATGTGGGATGTGGTGGAACGGGAGCTTCGTGCCCTGGATGTGCATCCCACAAATCTCCATCAACTACAAGATGCTGTCCTATAAATATGGGCCAACATTTCTAAATAATGATTTCAGCACCTTGTTAAATCAATGCCACATTAAATTAAGGCGGTTCTGATGGCGAAAGGTAGTCAAACACAGTATTAGTATGATGTTCCTAATAATCATTTAGGTGAGTGTATATGCTGTTCACCCAGGGAAGTGATGGTACAAGAAAGCACTGTGAGACAATGACAAGACATTGGAGCGAGTGTGATAATCTCTGCAATGTTCTCCTTTGAAACCCTGGGTCTGGCCATTCATGTGGACATAAATTTAACAAATGCCACCTACCTAAATATTGTTCCAGACCAGGTGCACCCCTTCATGACAACAGAGTTCTCTTTCAGCAGGATAATCCACCTGCCACACAGCACATATTGTTCAGGAATGGTTTGAGGATTATGAGAGTTCAAAGTGTTGCCCTGGCCTCCAAATCCCCAGATCCCAATCCATCCATCGTGAACATCTCTGGGATATGCTGGACCAACAAGTTTGATCCACTTCTATTTATTTAACCAATCATTATATTTAATCAGATGTAAACATGTTAGTTGTCAGACAACCCTAACCTACTTATGAAACAACTAGAGTCTTTCCTTTCAGTTTATATAGGTGAACTTGTGTTTATGTGGCTAAATCTTTCTTTGCATTTGCACAAATTATTTCTTACAGGGTTATTTTTGTTGTTTTTCTTGTAAATTGCATGTTTTACTGAGATGCATAGCAATGCTTTCGCACATGCAGATTAATTCTACAGTCACTGTTTCCTGATACAGGAGAAAAAAATGGTGCTGTGAAACAACATCTTGACACAGAACACTGATGGGGCTCATTAACACTTTCATATCCTCTCCAAGCCCAACTCCCCTGCATGCCCACTTGCTCTCAAAGCCTCTACTCCCACTCCTTGAGGATCCTGTATGTATGATTAAGCTGAAATAACCTTGCCCTATATTGTTTGAAACTTAAGACTAAAATATAACCAGTTTGAGCTAACTAGCCACACTGCTTTGCATGTCACACATATTTTTTTACAGAGTGTGATTGGATCTCAAACGTATTCATACTCATACTGCACACATCATAATTCCTGGGGTCTATACCATGAAGGTTTATTAGGTGACTAGCTAGGTCTCAGTTTAGTTTATGCCATCCATGGGTTTTAGGCAACCATCAAAGGTCCCTGGTCTCTTCTGTCTTTTAAACTGCACAATTTGGATTACTGATTTCTATGGGCCTATTTATATTTAGTCACTTCAGGCATCTTCTCTGATCAGAGAGCTATCTGGTCATTTAAATGTCCTCCAAAATGCTTTTGAGATGGATTTAAAATCAATCACTCAAACCACTATCTGGTTGTTGAAACCATGTTTTACCCTAAAAGTTTAAAAATGAAACATGTAAGGGCGTGTTATAGGCTAAATATAATAGCCAGATATGACAGCGCTACATCAACGCATTTAGCTCTCATTATCTGTTCAGAAAGCCAATGCGCAAACTGCCGCAAAGGAAATGTAAAAAAAATTTTTTTATTGAATGCAAATGTCACAGTCATGTCATGTCTTGTCACGGTCCTCCTGTGTGATCTGTCTGTGTTCCCGTAGATTGTCACGTCAACTACTCCCCCTTGTTAGTTGTGTCAGGTGCTCCCCATTTCCCTGTCTATTTATACCCTCATGTTCTCTCTTGTCTTGGTCGATGGTTAACGTTATGTTGTCCTGGTGTGTGGATGTCTCCAGTGTTTTCCGTGTCTCTAAGCTTTTGCAATTTTAAGTGCCGCTTTGTTTTCAACGCTTATTAAAGTGAGTTTCAGTTGGATTCTGTCTGTTCATCGTTCTTCTCCACATCGCACACGAACCCCAAGCGTAACAGCAAATGTATGGAAGGCAAAATAAAATATTTATAAACAGAAGTAAAATTTCAATGTTAACTAATGTAAACCTTTTTTGACAATTTTGACAAAACTGTGGTTCAAAGTGATTACAGCAGTAGCGTGTATACAGTAAACGGGTATATAGATAAATATAGTAATAAAATAATGTTATAATATAATTTAATATAATATTTTTTTTTTCAAACATTCATTATATTTGAAAAACTATTTTATTTTTTTATGTTATTACTTTAAATATATATATATTTTTTTTTTTGCATATTGTATATATATATTTGTTACGTAGCAGGGTTGGTGTGTGATGCGGGGACAGGCAAGGTGACGAGGCAAGGCAGGATTTAAACAAAAGCTAATTTAATATAAACAAAACAAAACACTTTCAATAACAAAACAAATAAGCACGCATGTGCAATAACTTGAACTAGAATAAAATCTCAAAACAAGAACCACGGCAAGAACAAGAAACATCCACACACGAATTCAAACAGGAACCACGAACATTCAACAACCGACAAACACAAGGGAAATGCACAAGTGATATATACACAAGGGGAAACAGCAACACCTGGGAGACTAACGAGGAAGTGATTACAAGACAGGTGTAGGGAGTGAAACAATAACCCGAGAGACAGGAAGTGAAACAAAGACAAGACTGACAGGAAGTGACAGAGAAGACCCAGACAGGAACACGTGTAACAATATTTTTTATACGTGTATATTTTTTCTTTTACATTTATATTTCATTAAAATATTAAATTACAAATATTTTTTTATCTGTGAAGCTAACAAGAATACTAAGATTTCTTTTAGAATCATATCATAGATTTCTTTTAGAAATCTTTATTCTTTTAGAAATTAAATATTAAATTAAACCAGAATAGTTTTACATTTTAATTTCTTATTTTCATCATCTTATATTTCATTGACCCCGACACTTCTGTCATGAAAGTGAGCCTAAGTGTTCTTTCAATGTTCTCTAAAAATGATGATGGGATGTGCTTCAGGTGTAGTCATGGATAGAGATGAGCTACTCTTTAAGGTTAAGAGCTCTTTAGATGATTGATGCTAGAACAATCACTGCACCTGAGAATCTGATGAAAGGGCTCTGCTGATTAGAAGTACTGATTGGATGGCATTCAGTTGGATGAATATTATTGATTTGTGAACACTCTCTTACTGTGTGATGTCAGAAAAAAAAAACTGATAGCTCTTCATCCATTCGAGATAACAAAAGAAACCCAATGTTCACATGAAACCTTAACTAAATAGTTCTCTCCCTTATTACTGTGTTTCTCCGTCTGCACATGATTTTTTTCATGTCTCTTAGCTTTTTACCTGCATGTTCTATTTCCAGATCTGGTTCTGGTGAAGTTGCACTGGTACTTTCTTATCTCCAAACAAAAATCTTAATCTGCTTTAATCCCTCTTTATCATAGATAATATTCCAGGTACATACATTAGGACATACATTTATCCTATATAATGTTCCAGGTACATATTGCAGCAAAACACTGTTCTGCTCTCTTAAACTATTAATAGCTATTAATCTTGTTGTGCTATAACACTGATTATCCATAGTCAATAGATTCATTCACATTACTCAGAGCATGACTACTGAGAACAGGGAAGATGACATTCACTTTAGTGTATGGATAAACCAGTGACAAAGTAATTTATGCGTTTCTAGTAAGAGTTGGCAGGAAATGATAAGGGGAAAAGGATGTCCTCACATAGGCCAGATTCAAGTCTCCCTGACTGCATGAGCACCACAGCTCAAAGCTATGAGGTTTGTGTGTTCACCACCAGAGGCAGTTCAAGGAAGGAGGAGGCAGCAGCTCATTGATAAAGAAAAAAATATTACATTGCTCCAAAATAGCAGCTGTTTGGACGGACAATTTAGTGAGCCAGTTATTGGTAAAACCTAATTCTTTTTTTTCTAAAACAGATATGAGCCTTCCTTGGACTTGAAAAATACATGTTTAGGTATATTTGAGGTTTTATTGGTGGATTTGATGTTCAATACTATTCAGAAGATTTAGTTTGGTTTTTGAAAGGTCTCTTGTGCTCACTTTTTTCAGAATTCTTTGTTATATTAAAAATGTGATTTAATTCACATTTATATGTATAACTCTTTTCACAATACATATTTTTCAAAGCAGCTTCAAAAATTCAGAAAATCCATGTGTCTGCATTACAATTTAGAGTGATCTGTATTTAGAGATGACTGTCCAAGTTATTGTTTCAGAAATGTACGGCTCTAAGATAATACAAAATGTGCAGTTAGCTAGTCAAGTCAAAGTCAAAGTCAAAGTCAGCTTTATTGTCAATTCTGCAATATATACAGTGCATACATATAGAGAATTGAAATTCCGTTACTCTCAGACCCAAGGCGAATACAGTTAACAACAACAATAATTTAACAGTAACAGTAACAACAACAACAACAACAACAGAAGATGAAGATAAAATACAATAAAATTAAACTAGATGGATAAAGTGAGTTATGGAGGTAAAGTGGCGATGGCAAATAGTGCAAACAATAGTAAATAGTAATAGTGCAATTACAAATTAAGGCAGTGCAAATGTAATAGGAGAGAAATGCAAGGACAACATAATGAGGTGGATGAATAAGAGAATAACTGATGGTGGGTAGGGGGTGGGGGGGGATTCAGAGATCAGGTCCTTGGTGCAGAAGAGGGGAGAGGTGGCAGAGTCGGGAGAGAGTTCAATGCCCTGACAGCTTGGGGTATGAAGCTGTCCTTCAGTCTGCTGGTCCGTGCCTGGAGACTGCGTAGTCTCCTCCCTGATGGCAGCAGACTGAAGAGGCTGTGGGATGGGTGGGTGGGGTCCCTAGCAATAGCAAGGGCTTTTCGGGAGAGGCGGGTGTTATAGATGTCCTGGAGGGGTGGGAGAGAGACACCAACGATCTTCTCAGCTGCTCTCACTATGCGCTGCAGTGCCTTGCGGCAGGATGCGTTGCAGGCGCCGTACCACACAGTGATGCAGCTGGTCAGAATGCTCTCGATGGTGCCTCTGTAGAAGGTGCGCATGATGGGGGCTGAGGCTCCGGCTCTTCTCAGCTTCTCATCGTGTATTAATTTAAGAATGAAACAATGAGCTCATTAAAGTAATTATTACAAGTTGTTAACAAAATGATTAGAAAATTTGGCAGTGGTGCATATTGATTCAGAGTTGGCGCCAATTGTAATCAGAGTCATCTCTTTACAAGTATTGGTTCATCTGAAGAGATGAGTAAGAGTAAGAGACTGGATCCTAAATGGAACTGGCGTAGTCTCTCGTTACATCAGGATTGGCATCTCAAGATAAAACAGAAAGGCAAATGGAAAATAATTATCGTAACTGCTGTTCAATATATTTTGAGCAAAGATAATCATGTGCATTTGATTTGAGGTATTTAACTCGAGTAAAAGTACAAAGTACAAGTTCAAAAGAACAGCATTTATTTAGTAAGATAATTATGATTTCGTTTTTTTAAACCTTAATTTGCCGATATTTTTATTAATTTTTTTGCAGTGAAATGACGAATTTGATATTTTGCTGATTTTGTGTTGGATTCAGTTATTGCTGAATCCTGAAAATTAGAGGGACTGATTTATTTGAAAATCTTTTGAAACAGTGGAAAATACTTTCTTTGCCATCACTTTTAAACAATTTAATGCAAAATAATTGCTAAATAGAGTTCTTTCAACAAAAAAAGAAAGATTACTAACCCCAAACATTTGCAGTAGTGTATATTATTTTGATATAGTCAAGTCAAAGTCAAAGTCAGCTTTATTGTCAATTCTGCAATATATACAGCACATACATACAGAGAATTGAAATTCTGTAACTCTCAGACCCAAGGTGCAACCAGGTTACATTAACAGTAACAACAGCAACAAAATATATATATATCAACAACACCAAAAAAAAAAATATATATATATATAAATAAATAATAATAGATAAAATAAAATAGATTAAGGAAATAAAGAGATAAAGTTGCGATGGTAAAGACAGTGCAAACAATAGTAGGGGGGGGGGGGGGGGGGGGGGGGGGGGTCAGGTGCATGGGGCAAAAGAGAGGAAAAGGGGCAGAGACGGGAGGGAGTTCAATGCCCTGACAGCTTGGGGAATGAAGCTGTTCTTCAGTCGGCTGGTCCTTGCTTGATAGATACAAGATACAAGATACAAGTGTATAGATACAAGCTTGTATCTATAAGCTTGATAGATACAAGCTTGTACAGTATAAAAAACATTATGCCCATGGAATGTCCTCGTAATGATAGGTGCACCAATGTGTGTGTTTGTGTGTATCTGCAATCCCATGTGCAAGAAACTTTATCCAATTATTTTTTCCAAATCTATTCTGACTGACAGATCTTCAGGATAGTTTTAGCTCCAGGCTCCTTTGTGCCTTCAACGTTTGTGTTCGGGCAGCTTAGTATTACAGAAGGGTGACCTCATTGCTGTTGCTTAAAGGGATGGATGTAATAGCTGAAATGTCAACTTGAACCACCTGTGTTTTCATCACTGCATGGGCCAATGAGCACAAGATCAAATTGCTCCTATATTTTTTATGTGTATTCTTGAAGGAAAGACACAGTTTTCTCAAATCCAATCCTCACTTATGAATTCTTCTGTGGTTATCGACTTTTACCATAAGTTTGCAGACATCACAGAAGATCAAATGTTTGTACTGAGGCTACAAAATCATCTGCTAACCAAAAAGTAGATCTGAGACTTGTTAAAAACAGCTTTGACATATCATGCTTTTAATGTTACCACAGGTTTTTTTTTTCTTCTGTTCAGCGCAGGAAAGATGTAGAAGAGTGACAATGGGTTTTTGCAGAAGCTTTCATTAAATAAACAAGATAATCCAACAGGCAACAGAGAACACAAATGCATCGCAAACAACAAGTCAAAACAATAATGACCCTGAACTAAGGATACTGAGAAGTATAAGAACACATGGTTGATGAAGTAAACACAGAACAGATCAAAACATTCTTAACATACTTAGAAAACAAGGCTGCAGCTGAAATGGCATACTTCCATACTATATAGTAGGTGAAAAAAGTGTGTGACAAGAGTAGCATATCTGGATTCTTAGTACTTATAGAAGATTATGCATAAAGGACCCGCTACTATTTCCTGCAAGATTGGGTTCGATTCCCATGGAAAGCAAGAACTGATTAGAACGTCAATGTGTATCTTGAATGCAATGCAAGTAGCTTTGGATAAAAGCATCTGCCAAATGGAAATCTACCACTTTACTGTCCCATGGGGCCAAGGGAGAGGACTTGTGATCGGCAGTGAAGCGATAGGATGCTGTTAGGTCAAATGATTATGACAACATTGCTTTTGTAGAATGTCCGAAATACATTCAAATGATATAGAACTTACTTCTTTAGCAGTCGTACAGTTATTACTTATTCAATATAAGTACCTAATCAAGAGAGTATGCAATTTCATGTCCCAAGGATATAAACAAGAACAGAAATATCTTCAGAAGAGTTACGATACTTCCACAGGTAAATGAAAACACTACTCTTTGCCTCCTGACTTAATTCGTAAATACTGTGGGAGGTTCGCTAGCTAGACCAGATTTAAACTTTGCCAGCTGTAGACCCAAGTTTGGTTTGAAGCCAAGCACAATGTTCTCTCACCATTCTTGATTTCTATCACACTGTGTTCGGCGCTTCGGAGTAGATGAGAAAATCTTTTCCATTATGTTCATATGTAAATCTGTGTTTACTTTGTCCATTGGATTGAGAAAAAAACATGCATTTACTTCCCCTCAAAGAAGGAGTCAGGACAGAAGTGGTTGATAGTGGACAAGAGACTTAAAACAACAATTTGTCAAGAGGCTAAGGAGGAGTTAGGAGTTTATTTTATAAGCTACATTTCAAAAAGTCCAATCAACACAAAGTTAAAAAAAGAAAGGAATTAAAACGAACAAAAACACTAAATTGATGCAACATATACTGGTGCCACACACACACACACACACACACGCGCACGCACACGCACACACACACACACACACACACACACACACACACACACACACACACACACACACGCACGCACGCACACACACACACACACACACACACACACACACACACACACACACACACACACACACACACACACACACACACACACACACACGCACACAAAGATTGCTGAGAGCAGAAAAACCTGGCACTGAACAATGCCTAGTTGCACAAGAATAGAATAAAGAGAATCATAATAAACAGCACCTCTCACCCCATACAAACAAATTAAAAAGCTTCCATAGTATATTATGCAACCCCTCTCCAAAAAATACCAAAACAATTAATTAAATAGAAGAGTTTCCTGCCAAACACAAGCGTGATGATCCACGGTCATGGGGTTAAACCTTTTCCCGAAATACTCATCACATATTTCCACATTATAACATTGTAACTTAAAAACTATTTGAGATATTTATTAAAAACTAATTTCATTCATACAATCATCATAATTCAAACAAGCACAACATACAAACACAAAATCAAACATTTAACACACCACAGCACTCTATTTTGGGAAATGGTACAGTAATACCTTGGTTTACGAGTGACTCGGTATACGAGCAAATCGGTGTATGAGCATGGAAAGTCAAATCAGTGTACGAGCATTGCATTGTTGTGCAAGAAAAATATTCCACGTGTATTTTTATTTGAAAAAGATTGAACTTTCAGCATCATCACACGCATTTTTACTGGAAATATCCTAAACACAGCCTCTCATAAAACAGTCACTCGGTTCCAACCCCTTTATCACCCCTTAACTCACCCCTTAACTCGTTAATTCTCTCAGCATTACTCGGTTTAGTTGCATCAATCACCACAGTGCATTATTTTATAAGTTGTTGTTCATTCCGTTAGTCATCACAATTACTGTTACATGTGAATATAATGAAACTTTATTAACGGAGCCAGTGTTGCCAGATTGGACTGAAGACTTCCAGCCCAACTACAGCATAAAATCGTCTTGTCAACCAGAGGGGGGATCAACCAGCCAAATGCATTTTTCACTGGTTGGACGTGACCAAAAGGATCAAAAGAAACCCGCCCAATCTGGCAACACTGAACGGAGCATGTGTTACCAACACGACACATTGCATACTAATGAGGCTCACGTGTGTTCTCAATCAGGGGGTAATGACGTTCTTAAAGGGCCATACACTTTTAGAGAACAGCATTTGTCACAATGATCTACATAAGTGATTTACAGCGGTTTTACCTCGTGTTGTTGCATTAATTGTGATCACTATTCTTCACATTGTAATATCGTTACAAATGTTGAAGGAACTAGTTAATCTGATGTGTTCAATAAGTGTTTAGTTAACAGTCTTGTCACTTTAAGAGGGCGTGGTTTCAGGGGGGGCTAGAGTCTCCTCTCGTCTCCATCACGGCAGCAGTGACAGGTAAAGTGCGCATTACAGTAAATTGTAATTAAGTATTTTTAGTTTAATTGTCAATTATTAATTAGTATTTATATGAGATCTTAATGGTTATAATTTTAAATGTAATTAATAGGTTAAAACCCCAAAAATATTCAAAATGAGCATTTATGGTCGTGTGGAACGAATCAAGTGATTTTTAGTGCATTCTTATGGGGAAAATTGTTTTGGTGTACAAGCATTTTGGGTTACGAGCTCGCTCTTGGAACGAATTAAACTTGTAAGCCGAGGTATTACTGTATGTTCCAGTTACCAGAGCCCACCTCCCAAAACACTGGCTCAGACAGGTAAGATCTAACCATGTGCTGTAATATGCAAAGAAATAATTTAAAACAATGACTCTCTATTATCCTCACAAAACATTAACAAGTTCAAAAAATGATATTGGTATTATGCATCAACAAAACAGTACTAGGCTATCACTCTAATGATGACCTCATCATCCAGTTTTGTCATCATACAGGCATAAACGGGTATGTGTCTGCCTACGTCTGTGTCTATTTGTGAAATTTTGACCAAAACACATCTTAGGACCTGTTTAAACTAGTGCGTTTTTTGTTTTAAAAGGCATAACTTTTGCTAAGGTTACACCTGTCATCTATACTAGTCTGCTGTTTCTAACCCTTGCCGCATTTTAAAAAATGCAGCAGACCCTGTTTTATTTTGAAAACTCCAGGGTTGCATTTCAGTGTAAACGGACCAAAACAGAGGCTTTTGAAAACGAAGCTGTTGCTGCTGTTACGATATCGGAACATAACAATACCAGACCAGGGCTGCATTTCTCAAAAACATAATCCTAAATTGATCATAAAGACTATTTGCTGCATTTTATTACACTGCAGCAGCCAAAATGTGCTAGAGGGAACAGTTTATACTTACGCAGTTATTGTATGCAGTTGCCCAGTGTGCATGAACGGTCATTTGACATGCGTTTTAAGTCATTGACATTTCTGATGACTGATGACATTTAATTTTCCATGAAAACATTTCTAATTACACATTTATAAACAAAACCTATTTGTCACAGTGCAGAATGTTATGTCTTTGTCAGTATAAGTATGTATATGAAGGGCTTTATAAGAAATCTCTTTACTGTTCTTCACCTCTCTGTGAACATGTTTTTACATTAGTATTAGTACAGACTCATGGTTCTGGTGTCTCCTAGAATGAGCAGCACAATTATTACTTTCTAATGGGAGATGTGTTGGATGACACTTGTCTGTTACTAATTGCTAATGTTGAATAGAAATAAGACTGCAAGCTGATTTACATAAATTAAACACTTCATATTTGTGGGGGATTAACAGATGTTATGTTGTTCATTAAAATTGTGTTTGTAAGTAAAGTGTGTACAACGGAAAAAAGCGAGATAAAGAGTTTTTCTATTTTTTGAGCTAGCTGTTGGGATCTGGGACGTTTTATGCATTTTTTAGTAAAGTAAAATCAACAAATTTTCAAATTTAAATTGGATCCAAAATAAATCCAATTAAATCTTTCTTTCTTTCTTTCTTTCTTTCTTTCTTTCTTTCTTTCTTTCTTTCTTTCTTTCTTTCTTTCTTTCTTTCTTTCTTTCTTTCTTTCCATGTTCTAGTCCTCCAAATTACTCACGTGTTGCATATGATAAATCCTCTTATTTTCACACTTGGTATTAGAAACCAATTGAGTTTGACTCATTTTATTAGTCAGTGTTGTTTTAATTTCTTCCCATGTATGATGGATTCCAGGACTTTAGGCATACTAATGCCCATAGTCCTCCAGGCTAAGATTTAAACTCGCCCTGTTACCCTACTCCACAAAACATGCAACAATTTGCAGAACCTTGACATTGGTTTAGTCTTTGTTTCTAGGGGTTGGTTGGAAATGTTGATGGGACAAAATAAAAGGGAGATAGAAAGAGAGAATGAGAATTAATGAGAATGAGATAAAGTTGAGTGTTAGTCCGTGGGCTACTTGGAGGCTGGAAATATAGCACGTAATTCAAGAACATTACAAAGAGCTAAATGTAATTAGAGAGCAAAGCTGGAGGCTGCGATGTCAGACTGTGTCATTAATGACTTCCTCCCCCTCTTCCTCACTCTCGCTCCCTCTTTTTGTCCCTGGCACCTTTCTTCATGTTTCATCCTTCTACTCTCTTACAGTCGTTCCGATAAGCTCAAACACTGTTGTATGCCCTTTACATTGAATGATGACATATAATTGGGTTTGCGTTGGAGTTGAGAATTTCCTTCATGCTGTGGTTTGTGTGGTGTGTGTGAGGAGCTGCTTTGTTTAACTGTGGCTTTAAGTGGACTGGGAGTGAAGGGAAGATTGTTAGAGAAGTTGTGAAACATTTTGACTGATCAAGGGTGAGAGAGAAAAGGAGTGTAGCAAGAAAGATGAAAAGGAATAGCAAGTCAAAGATGAAGAGCATTTCATGGTTCAAGGTTGAAACAAAAATAACTGAAATTAGAGCTTTTTTCATGAAAATGGACTCTTGTTAATCTTTTGCGTGTTTAAATTTTTTTTAGAACACTTGATAAAATGCTACATTCTCATTTTGTGGTCTACTATTGCTTTAATAAGGTAACACTTTATTGTAATGTGTGTCTTGTTACAAGTTTAAATTAGGCATAATCACATGCAAATAAAGTGTAACCCAACTCAAATATTGGAAAACACATTTTGAAGCTGCCTATTCAATCAGTGATTGGTGTTTCTTTCATTGAAGATCCACATGGAGAAATCATTGTGACAGCAGATCTGTTTTTGGTATCGAAGATGATGATGTAGATGTACTGCTTTCTGAAAAATAAAAAATAAACAGAACTCGTTAAACCTTGTAAAGCTGCTTTGAAACAAAGTGGCAAGTCCAGTACATTTGACTTCAATTCTCAGACCAATAAAGTTGAATAGTGTGTTACAGCACTGTTTTGAGTGTTTACAATACCTTCCTATGTCACTAAGGTGAAGCCTAAGGAAACATTTGTATATTTGTACCTTCATTTAGAAAAACTTTTCAATGCCTAAATGTGGCTTATTGATTTCTACCAGCCACAACTTTTGTAGCTTCTCTGCTGAGGTGCTCCATCTTAGCTGGTCGTCTCACTCCACTCGTTCCAGGAGTCATCTTGTTCCAAAGAAAGCTTTGGCACATCTGTGGACGTTGGAGGTGGCAAGTGCTCATGGGGGCAGATGTCTGTGGAGCCTACAGGAGTTCTTTCCTGGCTGCTTTATTTTCTTTGACTCTCTTTCCAGCTTGTCATCAAATGAGCCAACAACAAATGTCACCATACAAGATCTTATACACATCGCATCTTTCTTGGGTCCATCTTCTTACTGGCTCTCCAGCTTTCTAGCAGTCGACAGTCTACTGTCTCCTTCCACGCATTCCATGTACTCCAGTTGACATCCTCATTCCATATAATAGTAGACTGAGAAGAGTTTTCATAGGCATCAAGCCTTAAATCTCTGCTCCCAAAGACACAAGACAGTAGCCACTGTTCTTATACTTCCACCTTCCAAAGCTCATTTTCTCCAGAACCCAGTATGTTAATTTGTCTCAGTTGTTCTACGACATCCAGACGAGGACTTCTTAACACTATCAATTGCTAGATTCACAACTTCACTGCTGCACAACTCATTATATCATGAATGAATGTGAATGATCTGACCAGAGCAGTAATTTATCTGCCTTATGTTTAACAGGATGTTATTTTTAGTGGATGTGGCCATTTATGACTGAAATGTGCGAGGCTCGCACCTTCACAGAAAAACAGCTTCCATGGTGCAATTCTGCAATACCACGTTGCAAAATAAGTTGTATAGTGTTCTGTTTAATTTAGACCACCAGATCTCACTGGCCACTGTGACATTGGCATGAGAGCAATGTAAGTTGGATTTACAAAAACTCATTCTAGTTATGTTGTAAAATTGCTTAATTTGCAAACTTGTTAATGGAAGTTAAATGAATTTTTTATTATTATTAGCAGGTTCCCTTGATTCAATTTATATATTGCCCATGTTTTTGTAATGAACTGGTGCTGGTGTGCGATGCGGAAGCACAAGGAGAACAGGATCCAAACTCAAAATGACTTTAAACGAAAAACAAAACACTTCAAAACCAAAACGGCACACTTGTGCAAAACTGAACATAACAAAACACTGAAGACCAGGAACACGGCAACATCCATACATGACAGAAAAATACCTCATTACAACAACCGACAAACACAAGGGAAATGCAAGAGTGATTTATACACAAGGGAATGACAAACACCTGGGAGACTCACAATTAAGTGATGACACGACAGGTGCAGGGAGTGAAACGATGACACGATAGACAGGAAGTGACAAAGAAGACCCAGACAGACAGGAACAAGTGTTACAGTTTTATATAACTTCATCTACATGAATCGAATTCACTATGTGTCTAGATCAACCAAAAATTTAAATTCCGTCATTAATTACTAATAAATTATTGATAACTTATTAGACTCATTCATCTTCAAAACACAAATAAAGATATTTTTGATGAAAGCTGAGAGCTTTCTATCCCTCCATTAACAGCTACACAATTATCACTTTGACACTTCACATAGAGATCGTAAAACTACATTTAATACATTTTGAATACATTTAGCGGTTCAGTCCAAATTTTCTGAAGAGATACAAAAGATAAACAGATTACATTTAGGCTTTTATTTACATACAAACACCATCAGTGGAAACAAACAGAAGATGAACCGAAACAAACCTCTTGTGGAAACTAAAGTGTTTTATGTGTTTTTATTTGCATTTTTTGAATCCAAAATAATAAAACTGCCAGATTCATGTTATAAAAGATGTATGTGGTGTAGACTTTCTTTAATCTTTTTTTTATTTTTATCTCTGTTGTGTGTTGCTCTGCTCTTTGATTCCACACCAAATCATACAGTAAGACTTTTTTTTGCATTCAGAATAACTCATTAAATATATTTTATTTTACTATAATATTAAAGTACACTACTGTTCAATAGTTTGGGGTCAGTTTATTTAATCAAAAATGCAGTAAAAAGAGAAATACTATTACATTGTAAAATAACTGTTTTTTTAGGATTCTTTGATGAAAAGACAGACCTGCATTTATGTAAAAGTGAGAGCACAGGTAGTTTAACTGCTCACGATAGACCACCATAAAGTCACGCTCGAGTTGCAGGAACACATGAAGAAGATGAAGATGTTCAAAGGCTTTAATAATCCTCATGGGTAGTCACAAACACAGGTAGGCAAAAATAACTTGAGCATTAACGAGACCGGACCTTGAGAACTAAAATTACTGCAACTTAAATTCACAGTGATGATGACAGACAGCTGTGATGATAATCAGTGACCATGGAAACTATTGACTGGTGAATACAAACGAAAAGTCCATGAAATGGAAACTAACAGAACAGAACCGTGACACAAAATACATATGAAGAAATAAGCCAGTCGCTGCTGTAGTGTTTTTTGCAAATTTATGCAGAACTGAGGAACCTGCTTACAGGCAGAATGTAATTTAAAAAGCACTTACTTTTCTATAAAAATCACAGTATTGTTAGAAATAGGGTAGGCAAATTATGTAATGAGCCTTAAAAACTGCACTTCAACCCAAAATGAAAGCAAAGGAAGATATTTTGAAAAATATTACAACGGTTTTTGCACATACACTGGAAGCCAGTGGAGGAAACATTCTGTGACATTTTGAAACATTCATAGACCTAAAGCTATTAATTACAACATTAAATGATTCTTATATTGCAGAGCTCTTTTGCCATTCTAAAACTTCTGTCAGGAATTACTAAAAATATGCAGAGAACAATTAGTGCTGAAAAGGTGAGGACAGTGTTATTTTTATGGCTGACCTTATTGCATCTGCATTTGAGGAGAGCCTAAATATGAATCATTCAAGGTGATTTACAATGGTTTGCGCTAGTCAATTTACTGATAGTAGTACCAAAAAAAGCATGTCCTACACTAGACGCTAATTTGCGCTGCTCTATGCAGACTGTGTTCATTAAAGAAATGATCGGCTGCATTGGTGTTTAATTTTTGCATCGTCAGCACATGAAGCACAGCACTTTCCACTCCCATCTGTGTTTTTATTTTATTTTTATTTTTTACATTTTTTTATTGCGCTCCCATGCTAATTTGTTTAGGATTTAAAATTTAAAAAACTTAGGATCTAAACTTGTTTAGGAAGTCTGACCCCTAGTGTTTTAAATCATCTCTTTTTTCCATTTTCAATCACTTCTACCCTGATTTCTTCGAAGGGAGGGTCTATGGGCGGGTAAATGTTTGAGGGTTTTCAGATCTTCTGATCTAATGATCAAAATAAGCTTCAGCAATTTACATATGGACACACACAGAGACAGAAAAACAGAAAAAAACAGATGGAGCAGTAACTTTAGTTTTTGCTCTGATAGCTGTAAGACCACACCGAATGGGATGAGTGCGTGATAGAAATCAGGAGTAGTGAAAGAACATTGTGCCGTTTTCAAACCAAACCTGGGTCTCCAGCTGAAAAAGTTTAAATCCCATCTGAATATAGTGCACTTCTCAGAATGTTTATGCAGTAAGTCAGGAGGAGGAGAGTCTTTTGTAGCTGTTTGAACACATTTGACGACATAAGTGTTTACGCTATGTGGCAAACAGGGCTGGGCCAAGAGCTGAGAGAGAACGATGCAATAATGAGTTGTTCCTCTTTTTCTGCCCCTGTAGGTCCTCAATGAGATTCTTTCTCCGTTGTCTCATGGCTCTTGGTCTCGCCCTGCTTAGCACACATTACGAAAGCAAATATTATTTCGACTACCTTTGGAAGTGGTAGAAAGTGGACAAGCTCAGAACATTTTTAACCCCGTTTGCACATGTATTTATTATTGTCCACTTGTGATCCAAACGACCAAAACACATCTTAATTCCAGTTGTAAACAGGACTTGAGTTTGAAGTGAATGTAGTATTAATCTCATAATTTGTCATGTGTAGTTTGATGCTAATTATACCAATAATGCACTTGTTACCTTAGTGTCTTATATATCATGGTGTATTTTGTCATGTGAGGTTGTAAGGGAATGTTTTGTTTTCTAGAAAGACTTTTGATAATATATAATGTACATTGGGAATAAAGGTGTGGTGTTCAGATCCTTATGAGGCTTATGAGAGTTCTGCGTGTTCATGTCTCATTTTGTTTGAGCACATTTGAGTGTTTTCTGGCCATGTGCTCGTGTCCTTGTCATATTTTGTGTGAACACGTGACTTATGAATGTTCTCATTGGTTGCATGTTTAGGTCTCATTTTGTGTGAGCACATGGTTTGTCGCGTATGTTTCCTTGAGCCATGTCTCCTATCTATTGTCTTGACCCAGCCCGTCTTGTTACCTTATTATTGGTTTGATTAGTCCCACCTGTCCTCTCTCATTTCCTGCCTTGTTTGTTCCTTATTTATGTCTTGTTCCCTCCTTGTGTTTGCTGTCCTGTGCCAGATGTCATGTGTCATCAAATGTTTGTAGTATGTTTGCTGATGTCCTTAAGTCAACTCGAATGTTTGTAGTACTATTTCTGTCATCCTCAAGTCAAGTCAAGTCTTTGCTTCTTAAAAGTCCTTTTCAATATTTCCAGCCACTGAATATAAGCTTTTCCTTCTAACAAAAGTCTCAGGTTACTTATGTAACCCTAGTCCCCTTAGAAGGAACGAGACACTGCGTCGAACGCATATGGCAACGCCTTAGTGTGATTGTCTCTTGAAGCGCAATGAAATCCAGGTGTGCGATTGCACGTCGCCGAGGGTGACACCATGAGCCAGGAGTATATAGAGGGCGCCGTGACCCGGAAGCAGCAGCTTGACCAGTGTCTGAAACAAGCCGGCATACGCAGGAGCTGAGGCTACGAGACGCAGTGTCTCGTTCCCTCTAAGGGAACTAGGGTTACGCAAGTAACCTGAGACGTTCCCTGTCAAGGGAACTCGCACTGTATCGAACGCATATGGGAACGAGGAATACCCACTCAGCCTCAGTGCACGGAGTAGGCCAAGCTGACTTGGCTCACTACGAAAGGGCCAATGTTCCCACAGCGTGGTTAAGGTCTAGTTGGTAGAACCTAATAAAGGTATGCGGTGAGGACCAGCCAGCTGCATCACAAATATCAGCAAGGGGAGCCCCTGCGAAAAAAGCTTTAGAAGTAGCCATGCAGAGGACACTGCTGACCCACCAGATCATAAGCTAGTGAGATAGTCTCAACTATCCATCTGCTCAGATTTGGTTTTGATGCTGGAGCTCCCTTAGGAGCCCCGAAGCATACAAAGAGTTGGTCTGACCTACGCCATGTGGCCGCTTTGCGGACATTGGTTGACCTTGCTCTTGGACTCCTGGTCATGATCGAGAAAAGGTGGAGGACATAAGGCCTGCAGTATAGTGTGACGAGCAGGGTTCGAAAACACTTGTATCCCGGTCAGGGAAAGAGAAAGGCTTTCGCCAGGCCGGGAGCAAACTCCATAACGATACCAACCGAGTGTAGAGTTTCCTCATGGACGGGGCTGTAGAGTGGAGAATGGTCTCAACGACCTCAGTTGAGAGACCTGACCCTCAGAGGCGAGACCCACAGGTTCCACAGTTCCGGGCGAGGATGAAGGATCCTGCCCTGAGCCTGAGACAGAAGGTCCAATCTGACGGGAATCTCCCAAGGAGTGCCGTCTATGAAGGACACTAAGTCCGAGAACCGGACCCTGTCCTTGCGAACTTTCTCTTGAGCCCCCGGGAGCAGGGCTACAAGGGGGGGAAGGCATACAGGGGTAGCCTCGGATGCATCGCATCCAGCCCTAGAGGGGCTGGAGGAAAGAAGGAGTACCACAGAGGGCAATGGGTCGCCTCGCGGAACGCAAAGAGGTCCACCTGAGCACGACCGAACTTCTCCCAAATCTGCTCCACCACCTCGGTGTGGAGCATCCATTCCCCGGGCCTCGGCCCCTGCCTCGACAGGAAGTCTGCCCCCGTGTTCTGGGATCCCGAGATGCACACTACTCGGAGGGAGCAGAGTTTCTCCCGGGCCCAGAGGAGGATCCGCCCAGCTAGCTTGCAAAGCTGACGAGAGCGGAGACCCCCTTGGTGATTTATGTAGGAGACTACCTTCGTGTTGTCGGATTGAACTACCACGTGGTGTCCCCAAAGGTCTGGGAGAAAGGCTTGAAGCGCCTTCCCGATGGCCAACATTTCCAGCGCATTTATATGACTTTTTCAAATAAGTAATACAAGTTACTTTGTTCTCTCATTTATTAACCAACAGCTCTCCAGTCCCCATGTTGAGAGAAATAATGTGCCTCTGCACTTACAGATGATTTCTCTCAACATGGGGACTGTTGCATTCATTGTGTAAACATGATGATTATTGTAGTTCTAGACTGAATGTGAGAATATATTTACACTCAAAAATAAATTCAGTATGCCTCAAAATGAATAGAAAGAGAAAAATGCAAACTCAGAAAATTACGCAAACCTGCAAAAATTACCTCAGATCTTTTTGTTTCTATTGATGAAGTGTTAAAGTTTCTTGTAATTCTTGATCCAGAATTACAGCAGCTGAAAGGTTTGTTTGAGCTTGACTGAACATGCATCAGTTTGTATTTCAATCAGCCTTGCTATTTAAATATTGGTGTGAAAGGGTTTTTTCTTTTGCCAAATGTTTTTTTTGTCTTGTCACGTCTGTCACATCCGGGTTGCCTTGTGTATCTTCCCAGTCCTGCACGCTCCCATCTGTGTCTAATCACGTCCCAAGTTGCGTTACCTGGTCCCAATCCCGTGTTTGTCCATAAATACCCTCCTGTGTTCCTTTGTCTTTGTCGGTAATTGTCATTGTTACTCGGACGTTCTGTGTGTGTGGATGGTTCTCCGTATTCCCCGTGGTTTCCTTGAGTTTGAGTTTTTGCACCATCAAGTGCTGCTTATGTTTCTATGTAAAGTGTTTTTGTTTTCATTTATGAATAAACCTGAGTTTGCTGCAGTCTTCTCCTCATCTCTCTCTGCATCGCACACCAGCACCCCCGTTGTATGACAACCGCATTACTTTTCTAAAAAGTTACTAAGTAATGCAATTAGTTACTTTTCAAGGGAGTAATACAATATTGTAAATGCATTACTTTTCAAAGTAACTTTGCCCAACATTGGTTATAACTCAACATGGAACATATCTAGTTGTTGTCATTATATACACTTTGTAAAAGATCTGATTTAATTTATAAATCAGTCCAGCACATAACTGATCTATAAACATTAAATAATTTTTTATTTTTTGTTGCAAAAACAAATGTTTTCGTTTAACAAGAGACCACTCAGACATCACTCCAGGCTTTAAAAACATTCAGTAATTATAGCAAAGTCTTGAACACCTCTAGCTTCTTCTCACCTGGAGTAAAACTTAAATCTGCACTCCCACACATTAATATATAGAATGTGGCTCAAGCAGTTGTGCAACCAAACGCACAATCATGCGTGGGCTCTACACACTCCTCCATGCATCTGTGACATTTAAAAAAATGTGAAGTATCTATTCCACAGAAGTATAGAGACAGATCTCAGGGATGTATGCCTCATGAAAAGTAAAGTATTGACAGCTTCTGAATGGAGAAAGTTGCTGTGGAATTAATTTGTTTAACACACAAACAAAGAGTGGTCACTTCACTAGCAGCAAAAGGATTTACAAAGGCCTGTAATTAGCATCCAAATGCTATATTGTCAATCTCATAAGTAATTTAATGGTGTGAAAATAATATTAGAAAAAATAAGTCAAGTTACTCCCTCTATGGGAAGATAAGTACTGTATTTCGAAAAGCATTTTGTTCCTTTTAGACATTAATACTTTTATACAGGAAGAATGCATACAATTATTTAAAAGCGAAAGTAAATGCACTTATAATATTAAAAATAAATGCTGTTCTTTTTAATGTTCTATTCATCAAAGAATCCTTGAAACATTTTTTTATAATAGTTTCTGCATTTTTGCCCCCTCATCTTGAATTTGGGGGACATTTTTAATGATTTTGGTGGCATTTTGCCCCCAAGCCTTAATTTTCAAACCTGGTATATACCTACTATTATAGTAATGAATTCAACTGATTGACAGATAAACTGAGTGCTCCTACAGTAGGCACGTTTTTATATATAGCACAATTCACAATAGTATTTCGAAGTGCTATAAATAGAAAAGGAATTAAAATGATCATAAAATAATCACAACAGATGAATAAATAACATAAATAACAAAAAAAAACAAAAAAAACAATCATATGTAACTAAAGGTTAAAACACTATTTCTGACTACCTGAATCACTAAATTCAGTATTTCAGTGTTGTTCAGTTTGTTTTGTACATTCAGTTTAATAGCATTAAAGAGGGACATTTTTTAAATAATTTTATTGAATAGTGTATATACAATAAATGCACGGTTTGCTCAAGTAATGTTGATGCAGTATGACCCATTTCAGTGGTGAACAAAATTATGATTTAAAATTAGTATTAGCTACAAATGTATCTTCATATTTATACTAAATATTTTATACAGTTATGTATATATTGGAGTCTTCTGTTCTTGCTGTTTAGAAACGTTGTGTCTATATGTATGTGGGTGTGTACTTTACATTACTTTCAAACCCACTGCTGACAGCAAATATAAGTATTACAGTACTAATATTATCATAAATACTATCACTACTTATATTAATATAATATTCAGGTTTTTTTCAAAATGTATGACGAAAATAAAATATCATGAATATTTAAATCGATTAATCTAAAATTAAGTGATTGACTTTAGATTTAATACAAGGCTGTTCACATACAGTATGTATATATATATATATATATATATATATATATATATATATATACTGAGTGATATATATATATATATATATATACTGAGTGATATATATATATATTTGAGTGAGCTTAACAGGGTCTCTTCCTCTCTACAGCCGATTACACATGGGGTTAAATAGTTTCACAATACAATGACAAATGTGCAAGTGCATTTCTTGATCTGTTCAATATCCAACATGTCAACATCCAAAAGCCATTGATCTGTAGAAAGTATGCAGGATGTACTTGATTTCATCTCTAAACCTATTCACAATGCAGAAGTAGGGAACCATTGCAATTCCACATTCCCTTCAAATCTGAATCATTGCTCATTCACTGGGTGGAAAAGGAATTCTCAGCCATGTGCAATGAGTTATATTCATATCAATGCAAAGGCTGTCTCTTTATTAACTCGACTGCTTTTGTGCAGGCTGTTCCTGACCTTGCCTTTAGAGTAAGTACAGAAGGCTACTCTGTTTTAATGAGGGCCTGACCGACTGCCTAGTATATTGTTGCCTTACGATAAAAAATTAAATATAAAGGGGACTTGACTCGACTCGCAAGGTCAATCAGGGAAATATTCTTCTACATATTCAAGTGCACTTCTTTGCAGTTCTACAAAATGACAGTGCCGTTATCCTGTGGGGAGAAGGCAATTACGGTGGTAGAGCAACCAATTTAAGTGTCTGGAGCAGAGAAAAACCTTCCGAAAATGTTTACATTCTCACAAATACAACCTTTTGCCAGATTCACTAGTTTTAGAAACAGTTTAAGCTTGCAGTTAATTTCATTCAAGTTGTATTTTTTTTTACAAACTAACAGTTTAGGATGCTGTGGGAATTATAAGCAAGAAAAGGCTTTAAAAAAAAAGAAAAAAAGAAATTCAGGCAGGCTGTTAAATGAAAGCAGATAGATAAGACCTCTATCTCATCTGTTTTCTCTGAAGTGAATGTAGTCCATGAGTGAGTCGCTTCACTTCATATGATCTAGACGGTATTCAATGATTGAATAGTAAGAGGTTATGGCATAGCATCACGTATGAAATTGCCTGCACTTGTGTTCCTTGGAGAAAGAACCCGGTGGTGAAATCCAGGCTCTAAAACACAAGTGCTCACTCTGTTTTTATGTTATGGATGTTGTTTTTCTTTGTAGTGGTATGAGATGTAGAGGTCACTAAATCATAAAATTTTTAGATGTTTCAGAAAGAGTTTATCTCAGTTCGATAAAGGGTTCTCTGTTGGGCATTGACTTTCGCTGGGTTGCTCAATATAGGGCTGTTTACAGAATGAAGTCACGTCCAAGCATGGCTTTTCATTCAAGTAGTGCCAGCTGAAGGTGAAAAAGGGGAAAGAACCTAATTTGTTTCCTCTCAGTTTCCATTGTTTTCATTCAGAAAAGATTTTGGCCCAACAGACAGATGGAACGGTGCGATCATATGTTCCTATCTTATACACAATAGTTCAAGTAAATAATACATGCATTTTACTCTTCTTGATATTTACTTAAAACATTAATCTATATATAATTATACAATAATGATATATAATATAACTATACAACTAATTATACAATAGTAAGCAATTACTACAATAATGGTGACTTTTAAATAATGACTTGAGGCACCTGTGCAATACGTCATCCACTTATCTGAAGGAGATGCATGAAGGAAAGCCTGAATCATGGCAAAGGACGCAGCATCTAATTACGTATTCTCAGAGAACCATGGTTACATGCATAACCTGAGGCATTCCCCTTTGAAAGGGAACTCTATGCTGCATTCCCTAGGGGTCATTATGGGGAACGGAATACCCACACCACCAAGCTGAAGGAATGGCTGCACTAATGGCTGTAATAAGCCCAGTCAGAGGATCCCATAGGACAGGGGTTTTCAAAGTGTGGGGCGCGCCTCCTCTGGGGGCGCCAGAGCATGCCAGGGGAGGCGTGGAGAGTTGTAACAAATGATAGTCTAATAATAACTCGCCGAACTTGCATTAAACCTTCATTTTACATTTCCCTGTGATGTCATTCTGTCACGGCTGCAAGCGGCAGTGGAGCTGAAGCTTTGGTGGAGAGTAGGCGTGTGTCAACAATCGCGCATCGCGTCACATTTTTTTTGGAGCGGGGGCGGCATTGGGTGGGTTGTGTCAAAAGGGAGACCCTCTGTCTCAGACTTTGAAAACCTCTGCCATAGGAGATTCATAAGGTGACCAGCAATGACCTAGATCAGAGCTTCTAGAGAACATAGGCCTCGTTGTACTGATTTGAAGCCTAGCAACGCTCAACCTAGAATCTGAAGGAGTTCATAGTGAACCTACAGAACCTGAGACATGATCCCGGGAAAGTGTGGTATGCATGTTTTGAATGCTGCTGAACACACCCTCACCTCCTGAAACTTAGCAACCACCATCTTGACGGAAGTTCCAAAGAGCTCGGAAGGCGAGATCAGCGCATCGAGGAGAAAGTCATTTTCTTTCTTCCCAACGATGATCAGGTTTACCCAGAGGAGCCTCTCCGTAACTACATTGGCTGACATAGAGAGACAAATTGCAGCAGCGGTTTGAGTGCTAGATCTGTAGTACGGCACAATTCAGCCAAGGCCTCAGCCTCAGCCACAGTCCCTGGTCCAGATCTTTCAGCAGGTCAGTCTGGTAAGCTTGCAACACGGGCATCGTGTGCCCTAGTCTGACCTGCAGCCGCATAGACAGTGTTTTTAATATAGATGTCTCACCCATCAAGATATTGCTACCAGAGGCATTGATCCATAACCACACGCCTGCATCCCCTCCATATCAGTGTAATTCACCTGTGTATGATAGATGTGAGCAGAATATGGATTTTCCTATAATTTTCGCACCTCAGTGGGGGAATCGAGGAGAAGGGTAAGACTAGCACCGCTGGGCGGTTATGGCTTGACAGGAAGGGTTTGGATCGAGACAGCGGAACGGGTGCTCGTGCTTCTTGCGCTTCCACAGCAGATCTAATCTATCTTTGGCGCAAGTCATATTCGACAATAGCTCGTCGTATGCAGGGCAGACGGGCTGTGAATGCTCTGAGATATCCTCGATTTCCACAGCCACAACCTGCTCATCTTGGCTTGTGAGGAGTGCGCTCGCTCTCAAAGCCATGATCGATATCCTCATCCGGCTGCCCGCTCACGTCAGGCACAGGCGAATGAGAGAAGCTCACACCGCTCTCAAATTCAAATACGTTTCATACTGGAATTGTTTTTGTACTTTTAATGAAATCTGATTAATGAAAAACATTTTTCTTCCTCCCATCAAAAGAAGCCAAACTCTGTTTCTGTCTTTATTTTTTTGAATTATTTTCACCAAAACTGTCAAGAAAACAAGACAATCAATACAAACCTGGGGAGAGAGAGAAAATAAAAGACTGGGCAGAGGAAATGATGAGAAAACAGAAAACATTGATGTACAATACAGTAAATGGCTCATTGAGCAGCAACATACATTCAGGCTATTTTTGATTCTCCCCATCTTCACTTTAACATTGCTGTCTTTGGTTCATTTTCAAAGTTGGACATTAACTTTTTCTCAATATCTCGATTTATCTCGATATTACTGTTATATTAGTATTTATTTAAATTAGTAAATTTCACATTTACACCAAAGACGATAGCTATAATGTTATAATAATGTTTTTAATTCTGCGGGAATAGGGATTTCCACACCTCAACTATAACAATAACAAGTCAGAGAAGCTAAATAGTTAGAATCACTTTAACTTTTTTTCCTTTGGGCTGATGAATGATAAAAACATTGACATCCAATCAGAATCTTCCTGATTTAGAGATCTCAAGCATTTCAAAGTCAAAAGACAAAACTGCAGCATGCACTTAAACACTTATATTAAGATGTTATTGTCCATTTGTGTGGATGCTATTATAGTTATCGTTCTCTGTGTGATTGTACCTTGTGTATCAGCCCTTCATATTTCATGCTGTAATACCGAATTTTTCAGTGCCCGTCTTTTTATAGTGTGGAGTCATGCTTCCGTGCTCTGAGACCTAACAAAATAGTTCCAAAGTTTCAATAAACAAATAATACTAACAGAACATGTGAGCGCAGTTCAAAGTCTAGAAATACATCTTATCAACAATTTTGGCAGGAAAACATTCATAATTTCAATATCCAGCATGCCAAAATCAACCAAAATAGTTTTGTACCAGATTTAGCAATCTTTTGAGTTTGCAATTGACCTATAATCTTTAAATCACAATTCTCAAAATATTTAGTGACATTTCATTTCTCAGTTTTGCAGATATACAGCATTAGGTTACAGAGGTCAACAACTTTTAGTTTATTCACGAAACAGATCCTATTTGGTAAATGTTACATAAACTCTTTTTTTTTTTACTTGATCAAGTTTTAGAAAGCATAGTAATGCTCTGAGGATAACACACTGATGTTTCAGCCTTCAAGTTTACTGTAAAGTACATTGACCTTTTATAAAGGCCAACTCAACTGTACTGTTGTTCTGTAAATGTGAAATGTGAACATTTACAGGGAGGCCAGAGAGGTGCAAGAATATTTCAGGATCATGAAACTTTAGAGTGTGCATGAGAGCAGCTCTGACACTGACATACTTAGGTTTTGGCCTCTAAGACTCTTCATAAAGGTTAAAGCATCTGTGCTGTGGGCCTCTCATTGTGCGTTTCTGAAGGTCAGTAAGGTTCTCGGATCATGAAACTTCAGAGATTAGCAGAGGAATGCTCTCCATATATAAATAATATAAAATACTATTACTTTTATAACATTTCGGTTTGAAATTGAAAAAGTGACTTTTTAACAAAAATGGGGAATAATACTTCAAAATCAATGCTGGAGTCTCTCAGGGATAATAAAACCATTAATGAGTTTTTGAGATTCAAAGAGTGCCTCATAAAATCACTGAGATGATTAAATGTCATTCTTCATTTCTGAAAGTGTCCTGCTTCGTAATTGCACTCACTGATTTTTTTCTGTTCCCTGTTCTTTCTTCCTTTATTTGTCATGTTCTCTTCACTCCCTGTCCATCTTTTTTCAGGATCAGGGCAGTGGAGTTAGCAACAATAGAACTGCTGTAAGCTTTCATTTCTTGTCTTTCAGCAAACAGTCTTTATTACACAGGAAATACCCTGTCTAACGTTTTCTCTCATCTCTCTACCTTCTTTTATTATTTCATTTTTGTTGACAGTACTGATGTTGAAACAGCCACACATCTATTACAAGGTCTTGATGTAACTGAATGTTATTCTGGTCTTATTAAACAAATTTGAACATGACTGTGCATAATTGTATTCTTATTCAACTCCTTTAAAAAGAATAAGAAAAAGTTGCTTGATATAGTCTCACATATAAAATATTATCCTGTTATTTGACTTTTGACTCTAAATCTTATAATTACTGAAATTCAGTACAGCCTTTGTGTCAACTAGATCCAGTTTCCATTATACCAAACCTTTGATTCCCACACAGCTGTTGTTATTAACTGAGGTATTAATATCTACATTACTGAGCATATTTCATTACCCTGGCAGTAATTGTGCGTATAATTCAGTAGCGTTAGTGCGGATTATCCACCTCACACACAAATGACTGTGCTGTAGTTAAATCGCATGATTTTATTTGTTTACACATCCTCAGGGCAATTGACTGTAATGAATGCAATTGAATGAGTCTGCTCATTTAAAAAACTATGAATAACTATGTATAACTAAATATATATATATATATATATGTACAGTGGTGTGAAAAATAGCTTGCCCCCTTCCTGATTTCTTAATTTTTTCTTAAATGTTTCAGATCATCAAACAAATTTAAATATTAGTCAAAGATAATACAAGTAAACACAAAATGCAGGATGTTATTATTAAGGGAAAACTACATCTCTATCTATCTATCTATCTATCTATCTATCTATCTATCTATCTATCTATCTATCTATCTATCTATCTATCTATCTATCTATCTATCTATCTATCTATCTATCTATCTATCTATCTATCTATCTATCTATCTATCGTCTATCTATCTATCTATCTATCTATCTATCTATCTATCTATCTATCTATCTATCTATCTATCTATCTATCTATCTATCTATCTATCTATCTATCTATCTATCTATCTGAGTTTCTTTTGTTTTTAAGTACCTGAGCTTAGTAATTTTATAAAATACATGTTTTTAATTTATAATTGATCAAAATCCTCTATACAAGTAAAGACATAAAAAAGTGTTTTAAAATAAATAATAAATAACTTTTAAACTTTTATAAATAACTTTTATTTTAAAACGTGTTTTAAAATAAATAATAAATAACTTTTTTGTTTATTAAAAATAATAAAAGTGTGTTCATTTAGTATTTTTATGTGTACCGTATTTATTCGAGTATATCGCGCACACGTGTATAACGCGCACCCCTAATTTTCGATTAAAAATCGGTATAAAAGTTTGTTTCACACCAAGCATTATAATTGACAAAAAACGTTGTTGAACACGTGCAGCCATGATAAAAACATGTATTTTTTGTATAACATATACTTATATAACATATATTTATTGACAACATAAACTAATGAACACAATACCGAAAGAGAATTACCGGTAAAAAATATTTATTTAAAATCCTTTGACGTCAGATTCCTCATCAGAGACACTAAAGAGTTGCTCCCATTCTTCTGGAGTTAATTTTTCATCAGTGTCTCAGTTGGCAGGAACATCTGTTTCTCCGGTTTCTTCGCTTTCTTCTGCGTCTGAATGGATGAGGAAATGAAGCGGCGAGGGGACGTTTTTTTTTCTTTGCCCTCGCGTACAGTGAGAGGCTGCAGCCTGTGTTACGGGATGTAATGTATCATGCAATCGGCAATCGATTGCTTTGGGCTATGTTGCGGTTGTTGCCACGGTTTATGTTTGAATACAGTTGCTGAATTGCACTCACGAGTCTGCCTTTTATTTTATGCATATATTGCTACTTAAACAGCCTGTAAAATGCGCAGCGCGAACTCACAATTCGCCGGCGCCCTCAAAGGACCGGCCGTCAAAACAAACCCCACCCCACCCCAGCCCAGTCCTCGTGCATAACGCGCATCCCTAACTTTGATTTATTTTTTTGGTAGAAAAATTTGCGCGTTATACTCGAATAAATACGGTATTTTTATATTATTTTTTATTCATATTATTTTACATTCTTGCATTTGGCAGATGCTTTTATCCAAAGCGACTTACATTGCATTCAAGAAACAAATCGAATCAGTTCTTGCTTTTCCTGGGATCGAACCCATGACCTTGGCTGTCAGGGTTCTGCCACATTCGGTCTAGTCATTTCTTGGTTTTGTGGCAGAGCTCTGACACTACCGTAATGTCTCGAGTTGTGTGTGTGCGCGCGGCTTGTCTGTGTGACGTCTTTTGTGCGAGTTATGATGTCCGGTCCTGATACTTTGGTCTGGTTCAGTTTCGGTTTTGAGTCGGGATTCGGGCATTCATGACTCGTGTGTTCGTCCTTGTCGTGAGCGTGTGAGAACAGGTGTTTACTCATTCTTTTTTATTTTTCTCCCAGCTGTGTCTCATCAATTAACCTCCCTCCTGTGTATTTAGTCTCCTCATGTTATTTGGTATGTTGTTTCTGCGGTGTTCTAGTCCAGTCCAGTCCAGTCCATTCAAGTCAAGTTTTGTCTTTTCAAGTTCAGTCAGTCTAGTCTTGTTTTCCCCCTCGGGGTAGTTTTGTTTGAGTTTTTGTTTATTCTTGTAATAAAGAGCCTTTTTCCCTGCACCACAGAGTCCTCGCCTCCTCATACCTGACATTATCCATTACCATACCTGTCATGATTGAGCTACAGGAAATTAATTTATTAATTCCAAAATGTGATATTACTTTTATATTACTTCATTACTTAATATTACTTTGGTTAATTTACAGCAAAAAATTAACTATATATATATACAGTAATACCTTGGTTTACGAGTGACTTAGTATACGAGCAAATCGGTGTACGAGCATGGAAAGTCAAATCAGTGTATGAGCATTGTATCGGTGTGCGAGAACATTTTTAATATTTTCTCACCCAGCGCATTTTTGTGTGGAAAATATCTAACGCTCAGCATCGTTCACGCGCTGTCTCTCTTATGTCTTTGGATCTCCCATCTCCCATGTTCCACGACCTTCACTCTGGATTATCACTTCACCTTATCTGCACTTCAGCCCATTGCTGACAGTAACACCCCGCCCCCTCCTCCCTCCTCTCGTCTCCTTAGATGCTGCTCAAAACTAGTGCTTTACAGTAAATTGTAAAGTATTTTTTGTTTAATTATCAATTATTAATTAGTATTTATATGAGATCTTAATGCTTATCATTTTAACTGTAATTAATAGGGTAAAACCAAAAAAATATTTAAAATGGGCATTTATGGTCGTGTGGAACGAATCGATTGATTTTTAGTGCATTCTTATGGGGAAAATTGTTTTGGTGTACGAGCTTTTTGGGTTACGAGCTCGCTCTTGGAACGAATTAAACTCATACACCGAGGTTTCACTATCTATATATATATATATATATATATATGTATATATATATATATATATATATATATATATATATATACAGTCATTATCGTGATATAAAATTCTGCTAAAAGATTTTGGTCCCTCTCCCAGACCATTAAGTCCTAACATGACACCGGAAGACATTTACTCAGCCCTGCATGGCGAAAGGCAGTCAATCATCTGGCTTTACATTTATATTCATATCATGAAGCTTCTATAGTATTTGGCAAGCTTGACTATGAGATAAGGTCACAGTTCAAAAACATTTGAATCACAAGAGGTTGCGGTCATTTGACTTGACTCCTGTAAGAGAAGCATGTGATGCACATGTCATACCCGTGACTGTTGTTTTCCAAGGCCAAGAGACCATGCCCTCCACAGTTCATCTTGACTTATACACCCGCTGACAGGAAGGATGTTATGAGCTCGGGGACAGTGTAGTGTAGTTTGTATGTGTGCGGTTTGTGCCATCAGCCAGCCTAACTGTAGGCATAACATGAGAGCTATGGTACAGTGCTGAAGATGCTCAAAGGTTGGTGCTCACAGGAATAAGGATGCACATGTAGAATCTTAAACATTTTTTTCTTTTATTTTCGTATTTTACTCTTATTGGTGTAATGAGGACTCAAGCTGAGTGAGATCCATGTGTGGTTTATTAAAACAAAGCAAGTTCAGTGTAAAAACAGGCGTGGGTTGGAATACCAGGGCAAATAACAATATCAAACATAGACCAGTAAATGTGGTCATAAAAGTCAGAGAATCAGCAAACAGAAGTACTTCAGGCAAACACAAGTGGTAGGACAAACAGCAGTCAAACACGAGCAGAGCACCAGTGAAAATAACGCTCAGAAATGTAGCGGGGGCAAACAAGACTTTGCAAGGAGTGATCACACAAAAGGGGTATAAATAGACTGAATGAAGATGTACAGTAATCAGTCCAGGTATGTGGGCTCTTATAGTCCAAACTAAATGCTAGTAGTCAGGAAAGTGAGACCTCCGGTGTCCAATTGAGGAAACTTCACCGATGTTTGTGACAATTGGACAAATCCGTTATCCATTTAAACCCACAAAACTTGCCAATAAAAGTGATTCTGAATCAGAATCAGGGTAAGACAAACACATGTTTTGGAAGGACTGATGAATATGGTTAAACAGAGTTTAAATTGAAGAAATGTGCAACCAATCATATTAATTATCAATGTTAGAAAAGGCATTTAGAACAATTATTCAATAGAATATGCATGGAGATGTATTGTATTCCTAAAAAATAAGTCATTTACATTGACAGCATCAGAGCTGCTTTGCTGTTGTCATGATGTTGTCACTGGACACAGGGGTCAAAAATGGCACTGTGTAGGTGCGAAGTGGATAGAGAGTGTATTTTTGTATGTAAAAAGAAGAAAAAGAAGTAGTCGAGAAATAGAAATGACTGGTTGTACCGTTTCAAGAATTCGTCTCCTCTCTGAGATGTTTTGCTCTCTCTGTTGTTCTGTCAGCACCACTGATTTTGACTTTAATGCGATTAGACAAGTCTGCAATCATAGATGGATTTTCTCCATCTGCTATCATGATGTGACTGGACAAAGCATTGGCAGAGAGGATTTTGTGGATCATTTGATTGGTCAAGTTAAAAAAGTTAACAAAGGTCTCGTATTGGGCTAGAATTAATACAGCAGTGTGGATTAGTTTGAAAAGTTTGTTACTGGCTCTTGATAATGAGATTTCGTGACCAGATGAGTTCTGTAATGAGTGTGGAAATTGTGCATGACACTGAGAGATATCTTAGATATCTTCTGTATATGTAATATATCTGTCCAACTCAATATATCTCTAGTACTGTGGACCCTTGAGTTGGAGTTGTCTCGATGGAAAAAGGTTACTGGTATTTTTTGTTTGTTTACTCATTTGTTCCCTATATTTTAGTGTCTATTTTTTATTAAAGTGATGTTGAATCTATGGCAACGACATGAGATGTATAACCTTTGTCTTCCTCCAACTGGTTTGACAAGGGTGTCATTAGTGATCGAGAGCAGCCAAATTTTTATGAGACTTGTGAGCTCCACTGTTGGCAATCACATAAACAAGTGTTACATATAAACAAAAATGATGATAACTGATGTCTCCAACATGGTATCAGTTCAACATATTGGCTAATTATGTAACATTGCAATAATAGTTCCACTTTTTTCATCTGTATGTGTCTTTTTGATACACATTTATGATCACACATTTTGATACACATTTATGATCAGTTTGGTTCTTTCTTGGGTTCGCCAGGCTATTAACGCAACATTCCCTCTCCACTAATCACCCGCACCTGTCACCCCATAAAAGCACACACCTCAGTCAATGTCAGGCTTTGAACAAGGTAAAATGATTCCTCAATGTTTCCAGACCTACTACAAAAGCTATTCTCCTTGTGTTTCCCTATGAATTACGTCTTGTGTTATCTGTCACTCCCATAGAAGGCGGACTGAGATGTGTGTTAACCTGCCATATCATCATCTGTCAGCCCAAGAGACTGTTTGTATTCCACCCTTTCATTCACAATCACCTACTTCATTGACTCATTCATTGTGTCTTGCTGTGTGCTCACAAATACGGTGTTTGTTTGGATTCACCTCATACCTTCTCAATGTGTTCTTTCTGACTAGTTCACAAGTTCATACTCTTTATTTATGTACTGATTTATTATATTTTACATAGTTTTGTTATAATGCTTTCAGTATCTGTTTTCTGACCTTGACATCCCTTTATCAGGTTCATTTTGACATGAACTTTAAATAACAACTTCAATTCTATAAATGTGCCCTTTATCAGTTTCTTTAATCTTTTCTTAATTATTTTATTATATAAAAGATTAAACATTTATTATTTATTATATATATATATATATTTTTATTTTTTATTTTTATTTAACAGTTTTGTTGTTTTACATTTGGTTATGAGGTACATTACTGTTGAAAAGTTTGTAGTTAGATTTAAAAAAAAAAACTGCATAAAAATGTCCAAAAGTGACTGTGAAGACAGTTACTTTTAATATTAATACAATTTTACTGTACTGTACTTTATACTACTGTTTTACAGTATTGTTGATCAAATAAATGCATCCTTTGTGAGCACGAGGGACTTCATTCACAAACATTTGAACAGTTTTCATAAGACGGTTCTGTTGGAAGTCATATTTTAATACAATTTATTTTTTTATGTTGTACAAATCTCAGGTGCAGTCACTTTTTGAGAGTCTCTGACTAGAGATCAGACAGGATTGTGAGAGAGCAAAAGTGCTGATCTGAGACCTGTCTTGAGATTTAATTAACAACTTGACCCAGCTACTATGTATTTGGGAAGATACTCTGAAACTGCTGATCCAACTGTTGTAATATAGTATCTTCAGAACGGGATTTGATTTAATGGGAAAGTGTATATTTATAGGGGACATGGGCAGGCTCATCTATATTGCTCTGCGGTACTGAGAAATAAATTTGTACACATACATATGATGAAATGTGGCATACAGGAAGGTTACAGAGATGCACGCATATCGGCCCAATTTATGGGTCTGGGAAATAACCTGTCCCTACACACCCCCACTAAACACTCTCTCCCTTTTAATGGTCTATGTGCGTGTGTATATAAACTCAGGCTGTAGACATTTTATTCCTAGTCTTTGTTTGTTTACTGTTTGTTTGCTTGAGGATCTATTTACTGCTCGCAGGCGACTCTTTAAGTTCATAGATAACAGTGCACACTTAATTTAATTCAGTCCTTAATGCTTTATCAATAAATCACAGCGAACATTTCATGGCTTTTTTTACAAACAGCTGAGCCTAATCCAAAAAAACAGGGCAATAAAATTGCACGTGATGCAGGCAAGATGACATCAAGGCATATCTGAGTCCAGTATTGGCTAAACATTTTGTCAACCCATAAATAAGTGTTGTATCATTAAATATTTAATTGTCTCTAGAGCTCACTTCAATTTGTTCTAATTCATTAGACATGATGGTATGAAACAGGTCTGGAAAATCCCCTTTCCTTAGAAGGTGCCTTCATAGAAAAGGTTGTGTTACAGAGTAGTCACATTAATGAATATTTTGCGAAATTTTGTGGTCTGAAAGGTCCACTGTCTATTGTTAATCTGTGGTGATGTATGAAGCACAGCTCACACAAAAGTCACTTTCAAATCTGGTGAATCCTCTTAACCAACTCTGACCCATTGCCAAACTGTTGTTTATTTTTATTTTGAATATATTTAGACTCATTCATGTAGAATCTTCATATAAGAAAGTTTTCAATTATCGACCATGACATGAAAATAGTTATTGTCTTATCAGTATCAGTTAGAATTTTAATTGCCTTAAGTATATCGCCTTTCTGTCTTGTCCTGTGCGCTATCCTTTGTTTCCTCCCTCTCTTTGTTAGCTATCCAACTCTCCTTATTTCCTGTCACTTTCCCCCATTCTTTCTCTCTTCATCCTGCTGCCCTTGTCTATTTGACTGTGCTCAGTCACGTCGGATGACAGAGTAAGTTGTTTTTGCTCAGTAATTGCTGGGCATTTGGAGAAAATGGGGTTGATTTATTGGCTGGTCTTTTTGTCATCAGCTTGGACGGCCTTTCAGCCTTCAGCGTCTGGCTCCTCTTCTGTTTATGGATGGAAGGTGGAGGAGTGGCTAAGGCAAACCTGACAGAACTGTGCTAAATGAACCGCTCTATGGATTCTCACACTGTTTAGTTTGGGATAATTTGTTTGTGATTTTCCCTGGTCACTCTAGAACATTATTGGCAACTGCTTTTATTAATATCATCAGGTTTCTCTTAGGTTTCAAGAATATAGTGAAATATTTTAGCTTAAGACACTTGATAAAGGAGGGAATTAAAGTGATATTTTTCTATGAAAATGACGTCCAAACTATCACATGTGCTTGCAAAAACTTATATTTTGATTTCAAAAAAGAAAAAGAAAGAGAACCAAAACCTTTGTATAAATACTTGAATTTAAATTTGAACATTATCATGCAAAGGTCAGTCTCTCAACCTCCTCTACAGACAACAGCTCTGTTCACTTCCATGTCTTTCAGAACCTATTAGCCTCTTTGTTTTATATGCACTTCTACCGAAGACCCCAACAGCCCAATGAAGTCATACAATTCCTCAGGCAAGAGCATGACTTTCAGAAAAGCACATTCCAAGCAAAACCATTGTGTCGTCTTTGAATTGAGGTCATATTCTCAGTGGCAATTGAGTTTGAACATGGAGTATGACGTTTAATGTTCTGTTTGGAACTGAACTATCATTGTATGAGAAGTGTTGTTACAAGTGATTAAAAAATCCTCCTAAATAATGGAGATTTTTCTTTAGTGAAGTACTGGTTTTTAAATACATATTAAACTATAAATGTATACAATTTCCAGCAGTTTCAGACCCACATATTGCTTAAAAAAGATAAATAGAGTTTGTAAATGACTATTATTAAATAGACATCCTTTCAGCAGTGTAACATTTTTGTCTTATGTCTTGTTTTGGGATTTATAGTGTTCAAAATTCATATATGTAGTTTCATTTCACTTCTTCAGGTTTGGAATAATACTTTTTAAGGTGCCGCTAGACATTTTTAATGTCAAAGCACTGAAAAGAAAATTATTTTTTTAGTGAAATAAAGCCCCCTTCCTGAAGGTAAGGAAAATGAGATAGAGAATGGCTCGAGCAAGGGGCAGGCGTCGTGATGGCAAATCTGGGCAGAAAGATGTCGGAGGAGGCTCTGGAGGAGGATGTTGGCTCTCCACCTGCGCCCTGGAATCCATCGGCTCCGTATCTGTCGCCCATGGAGGAGGATAGTCGAGGCGACAGACCCACAGCAAGTAGTTGACAGCCCACGGTGGAGTTGACGAAGGGAGGAACCAGGATGTAATGACAGTTGACGACAACCTGATGATTGCCGACAGAGACGGAGCCAATGAATTCCAGGGCGCAGGTGGAGAGCCAACAGACCCGAGTGACACCGCTGGCTCAGGAGGTTGAGATGAAGACATGCGGACGAGCACTCGAGGTGGAGCCAGTGCACCCAATGACTGGGGTGGAGCTGGTATGATGGAGGACTGAGGTGGCGCCAAAGTGAAGGAGGATTGCTGCAGCCATAGGGGTGGAGGGATGAAGCGTAGCAAATGTCCTGCAAGATTGTGCGGAAGTGGAGCAGCAACTGACCAAGGGCGAATTGTTGGGATGAGGTAATCCGGTGGAGCTGGCAGGTTGAGGGTCACTGGTAGAGCCGAAGGTGGGAGGATCCAGGGCAGAGCCAACAGGTTGATGGGCACAGGAGCTGACTGACGAATCGAAGGCACTGTCACTGGCGCTGACTGATGAGTCGTAGGTGCTGACTGGCTTGAGAGGTGGGTGGTTGGGTTTGCTGTCTGGATAGACGCTCTCCAGACATCTAACAATGGCTTCCCGCCAGCTCAGTCCGGTGGTATCTAGGAGGTTCCTCGAGTGGTGATAGTTTACCCCAATCCAGAACATTGAATCCAGCATTGCATCGTCTAGTGGAGTGACGGCAACGAGCAGGCTTTATTCCAGCATAAACTGGAGAAAGGCAGCGTTTTTATGGGCAATGGCGATGAAAAGAGGATGATAATCCATTCTTTCAGCGATTAAAAAGTCTTTCTGGGGTGACTAACCCAGTTGGTTGAAACTAAAACAAAAGGAACACATGACTGAATAAAGACTAAATAAGAGTCCTGGTCCAGTGAGAACGAGACAATAACTGAGCCAGTCAGCATAAAATTAGTAGTTCTCTCACTCTTTATGTGTGTGTATCTCTCCCTTTCTCTCTCTATGTATTTGTGTGTACTATAATGCAAAATTCTGAAGAAAACACTAAATGAAAAAATGTTTTCTCTCTCATATTACTTTAAAAGGCCTGAGGGGGGAAAAGTCATAAAATTGATTTTGCTTATCACCAGCAAACCAAATATTTTGATAAACTTTGAAAATCCACAGCTCAGAGATAAAAAAGGGATTAGACAGTCTGAGATGCAAAGTGTATTAAAATCATAGAATTGGAGCCCAATATTAAGATTCCCTTATTCTTCCATGTCCTTGAGAAGGTGCTATCGTAGGAATTCACTATAAGTGTATTTTTAAGCCATATTATTTTTCCCACTGAGCCACTGAGTTGTATTTGTTCCTTGGTCTGACTCTGGTTGGACTAAATGTTACTAAAAAAACAAAAACAAAATGTTACATTTAGTTTTCATAGATTATAGTTCTAAGTAGTGGTGCAACAGATCACAAAACTCATGGTTTGGCTCATTTGAAGGTTCATATTATGTTCACATTCACTTAAATCACAACTTAACACACAGCAAAAAACAAAAACAAAACTTTGAGTTAAGTGAAGAATGTTCATACATTTTAAAGACAATTGAACATTCGGTAAAAAAAAGAAGAATACATACACCAATTACAAAGCATAAATAAATACAATATTACAAAGCTACAAATAAATTAAGGTGTAATATTGGTTTATTTAGGTACGGATGTTTAATAATAAAATGTAAAATAACACAATATAGTTTTAACTTTATCCATCTACATTAAATTAAATCTAGATTAATCTTTTTAAAAGCTGTTTTTTTTAAAAACATTAATAGCATACACAGCAGTAGGTATTTATAAGCTGCTGTCAATTTAAGACCAAATGCAAAGATTCAATATAATGATACACATTTGATTTCTTTCTCAACGGTTCACATAAGAAATAACCGATTCTGTTTACGAGAATACTTGCCAAGAAGGATATTTTAACATAAGTTTGTACCCACTGGAGTTCACATGTAGAGCAAACCGGTATATGGAGGATGGTCTATCTACTCTTCTCCACCACACTCTGACGGAAAGCAGGAACACTTCTGCCAGCACTCTATTAATTGATTTCAGCACGGCATTTAACACAATCTTGCCACAACAGTTTATTGAAAAGTTGTTGTAGCTGGGTGTGCATTTGGTACTTTTTGACTTTTTGAGAGACAACAGTCAATAAAGAGTAGGTAGCGTAATATCTAAGACCTCTGCTGTTTTTCACTAATTAAGCTGAAATAATGAATAAGCTTATTATTTTTGATGGGAGAGAGAAGAGATATTTGCAAAACCTATTTAACTAAATTTCATATTTTTGTGGTTTTCATAAAACTCCCAGGCATACAAGCTGTAATATGCTATAATGATTATAATGAATATATAGCGTAACTACTGGATTTAGTGGGCCCTCTGGGCAGTGGGGACCCCTATAATTATCACCACCTTTCACCCCATTATTAACTGTCCAAGATGGATGGAGAATCCATCCACTCGCCCACTTGCATGATATCACTGCTTCTCCAAAGATTCTGTAATGTCTAAAGAATGGAATAATCTATGATAATTTGCCACAAAACAGCACCAGTTTGGGGTGGAGAGTGACGTCCTTGCCCTGAAACCTATATGTTACTTCTAAAGAGGGGAAAAATTTACAATATTCATCCTAATAGCACAACTGGTACACATCGAGCACAAACAAACAGCATAGTTTAACAATGGTCTGGACCATATCGGGTGGACTATTATGTAACTGTTCTTAAAAAGTTTGTTGTTGTTGTTTTTTGTTGTTGTATTTAAGAAGGGATTGTCGTTACAAGGTTCCTTTCAATTACACAAATTAGCACAAATCGAGCACAAATTAACAGTTTTATTTAACTTAGATGAGGTGGGGTAGAGAATGACCTCACTGCACTGAATTATATTTGTTATTTCAAAGGAGGGGAAATAGATACAATGTTGATGTCACACACAATAAATAAATAAATAATAAGGAACCTCGAAGAACTAGCCAGCACAAACATTTGTTTTTGTAACACAAATCAGCACAAACGGATGGCATAGTTTTTGAGAATATTTTGTTTTATGGGGTGCCAACTGAAGGCTTATATATTAATATTGTTTTTGTTTTTTCCTGACATCCTGATATTTTTTTTGTGACGCACCACAAAACAAGCTCACAGAAAGAAAACCAAGATGGCAGAAAGCAGTATTCTGTATTTTCTTCTTTATTTTACAAAAGCACAATGTTTTGTTTATATTGTTTGTGTACACAATTAAAAGTCGACCCCTTAATATTTCTAATGATGTCTCACTCTTATCTGTATGACCATAAATGATGGAGTAATGAACAAGTGAGCTATTTCTGCTGTTATAAGGAGACAAAATAATTTGGCATTGTGATGAAATAAGAAACACGTCTGTGTCCTTGGACAGCCTCAAGTGCTGCTTAACTTGTGGTCTCCTTGAAGGTGAAAACTCGCGTGGCGATGGCACTTTTCCTCCTTTCTGGTCATTTTTCCGTGACACCTTGAAAAAGTGTAGGCTAAAATTGAATTTGTGCACCCGCCATTGCCACTGCCTGGTAATGAACTCTCACACACAAAGAAAATGACAGTGTAGACTGAGCACAACAAGTGACAATCAAACCAGTAAGTTTGGAAACAGCTGTTGAATTTTACTATGCAACATTTTAATTGATTAATAAATCAATTATATAAACAATTCCTTCATATTTTATTTCAAGCAATCAGAAATCTGAGGTTGGGCTGAACATGTAAATGAGGGAAAACGGTGCCTAGCAAAATGCTTTCAATGCATGCATTTTATGTGTGTGTGTGTGTGTGTGTTTGAGAAAGAGAGAGAGTAAGCGAGTAAAACACTGTGTTTGAGGGTTTGAGAGTATTTTTCATTTGAGGTAATTTAGTTTCAACAAAAGAGATTGGTTTTGTTTACTATTTTGGTCTTGTCTGCCCCAGACGATCTACCCTGTTTTATTGTAAATAAACATTTAATACTTCTCTCTCTCTCTGGTATTGCGTCACTCTCCTTAATCCTGTTACGGCTGACTCCTAGCGGTTGTAACATAAATCGGGAGCTGTTCTTAATAGTGTTTAAGTTTCTGGCACATTCGCATTTAGCATGCACTAAAATGGTGTCCAGGCTTAAAATCTCACTTGTCCCCAAAATACACTTTTAAGTGATTTGTGTACTCAAAGTGTGTATGCCCCCCCACTAATTTGTGTAAAATGCAGCGCCCTCTATGAGGAACTGCGCTTCCGGAAAGATACACACTTTGGAGATTCTGTCCAATCAGAGGCCAGGAAGATTTAGTACCATATACCGCCCCTATCGGTCACTACATGAATTACATTATTTGAATAATTTATTAATATGACCAATCAGGAGGACGATTGCAGTTGCGTCATCAGGAAGGATTGCGGAAATTGCATATGAAAGAATGTACAAATGATTTAAACATGTTTCCAATATGTAGTTTTTACATAAAACAGACTAACCTACGCTGAGTTCGATGTGCTTTCATGATGTGTTTGAAACTAACTTTGAATCGTAAACACGCAGTTTTGCGCTTCAGTGTGTGTGTGTAACGGCAGCGCGTCGCCTCCCGCGAGAGCCGGCTGCAGACCGGTGTGACCCCGCCGCGCGTCCGGGCTGTGCAGGTCGAGCGGTTTCTGACGTCACAGACCGCGCGAGATTTCGTGGTTGAGTCGTGGCTGAGAGGTTAAGGCGACGAACTCCAGATCCATTGTGTTTTCTCCGCGCAGGTTCGAATCCTGCCGACAACGACTTTTGAAATTTAATGGGGATTTTTTGGAGGGCTTGGAACGGATTAGCCATTTTACATGTAAAATGTGTTCCAAGATACGAAAAACTCATTATACGAAGTCCGCCTCGGTACGGATTAATTTCGTATCTGGAGGTACCACTGTATTTGTCTTTGCATTGACATTTCTTCAGATGGGCATGTTAACATTTGTTTAGTAGATGTTATTTCAGTGCGTTTTAATACACAAGTCACAAAAAGATGTGAACGCATCCACAATGTTTAGTGTTTTTTATTTGTTTGTTAGTTGAAATAGATGAGGTCATTAATTGTGAGTGTGTATGATGAGGTGTTGTGGCACGTCCCCCCCTCCCCCACACAGACTGAAGTTAGAGGAGTTTGTGTGTGTGAGAGTCGCTTCCCCTCCCCCATGTGTCTGAACTCATGACCCCCTCCCCCACACAGCAGCACTCTCACACATGTAGTCAAGAAATCATTTCTTTACACTTTCATTCATGTCTAATAATGTTCATTTGTTAGGTTTGTTTGTGATATTTAGAAGATGCCATCATCCTCCAATTCAGTGCAGTCCATATCAGTTAAGGTTAACACATCATGGTTTTACATTATTTTTTTGTTGACAGACAATGGAGTTGAGAATTTAGAATTAAAAATGCTACAAAACAGGCCTAGAGTCTCTTACACCCCTGTCAAATGAACAGGTTTGATTACTTTAGTCATTTCTATGAGTACAAATCTTAGGGGCAGTTTCCCGGACAGGGCTTAAGTCCTAGGGGTTAGGGTTAGGGTTAGGGTGCATATTTGATCTTTCTTAATTAGAAACTACTTTTACTGACATATCTTTAAGTATATCAGTGCTCTGTAATGGTTTTTGGTAAGACATGTTTGTAAAAACTACTTAAATGTTGTAATTTAACTAAGGCCTAGTCCTGACTTAAGTCCCGTCCTGGAAACCGGTCGGGACGATTTGTACTTAGATTTGTACTCATAGAAATGACTAAAGTAATCAAACCTGGTTTAAGCACATAATGATATTCTATGGAACTGTGTGCTTCTACATTTATAGTAACAGTTTAGACAGGACTCTTTTGTATCCTAATATGAAAATGTCTGTGTATAAGGAAAGGTTAAAAAAGAAATGACTGATTGAGTCAGTGTGGAAGAACTTGACTGTTGCAACGAAAATGGAAATACAATTTGTAAGTACATGAATTACATCTTTGTAAGTTGAAATTGATGAGGTCATTAATTGTGAGTGTGTATGATGAGGTGTTGTGGCACGTCCCCCCCTCCCCCACACAGACTGAAGTTAGAGGAGTTTTTGTGTGTGTGAGAGTCGCTTCCCCTCCCTCATGTGTCTGAACTCATGACCCCCTCCCCCACACAGCAGCACTCTCACACATGTACTCAAGATATCATTTCTTCACACTTTCATTCATGTCTAATAATGTTCATTTGTTAGGTTTGTTTGTGATATTTAGAAGATGCCATTATCCCCCAATTCAGTGCAGTCCATATCAGTTAAGGTTAACACATCATGGTTTTACATTATTTTTTTGTTGACAGACAATGGAGTTGAGAATTTAGAATTAAAAATGCTACAAAACAGGCCTAGAGTCTCTTACACCCCTGTCAAATGAACAGGTTTGATTACTTTAGTCATTTCTATGAGTACAAATCTTAGGGGCAGTTTCCCGGACAGGGCTAAAGTCCTAGACTAAAGGGTTAGGGTTAGGGTTAGGGTTAGGGTGCATATTTGATCTTTCTTAATTAGAAACAACTTTTACTGACATATCTTTAAGTATATCAGTGCTCTGTAATGGTTTTTGGTAAGACATGTTTGTAAAAACTACTTAAATGTTGTAACTATATGTATGTTACTATAAATGCAGAAGCACACAGTTCCATAGAATATCATTCGCGATACTTTTATGCAGTGGCGTAGCCACGGCTCATTTATATGTGCGGCCCCCTCAGATTTTCAATTGTTTAAAATCGCGACTGTGAAAACTAAAGTGAAAACAAAAATCACCCGCCATACAAGACAACCGCAACCCACCCCCAAAGTCAAGAATAGCGCGCTGCGCAGTGCACCACACAAGTCTTGGATGAGAGGTTAAGGCGATGGACTAGGAATCCATTGGGGTTTCACCGCGCAGGTTCGAATCCTGCCGACTACGTTATGTTCAGGCCCTCTCAAAAATAAAATTCTTGCTACGCCCCTGCATTTATGTCATATGGCGTTCGGTCTGCGCAGAGCAACACTCTTACTATTTAAACGCTGCTTTATATTTTAGACGTAAATATACAGCACTGAAAAGTAAACCGATTATAATTGATAGGAAATGTGTTCGTAAGGTGTATGTGCTTTTCTACTCTTCATTTTGGAACATGTGATCAGCTCCACGCGTCAGGTCTAAGGTCAGGCATGTTAACACGTGACTTGTATTCTCCCGCGAAACAGTATTTCCTGCGAAAGAGATGTACGCAGGATGTCTGATACGAGCAAAGGTGAGTTGTGATTTAATTTATGGCAATAAAATTGATAATATTAAAGTTAGTAAGGTTTTAGTATTGTTAATAATTATTTTGTGTTAAGGCTTTTGCTCATTTGTCGACTGTATGCTTTTCGTAGTATTTTGATGTAAAAAAATATTTGCTGGATTAGATATGAACAATGCTTCTTCGAATTAATCAAAACAGTCGAGTTAATATTTCTCATAAGTCACATGTTTCATAATGTGCATAATATATAATCTTGTCAATACTTGATTAGTTACAAATTACAAATGTAACTATGTGTTAAAAAATATGTTAAATAGCTGTAGTATACTGTGTAAAGTAATTTGTTTTTTGTTTTTAATGGTTATCTTAGTATCACTTATAATGCACATTAAAATGGCAGAAATTTACTGATGGGATTTAAACTGGGGACTTTTTTGTATTGTTTTTTAAACCATGAAATTTGCATTGTGTTTGAAGGGTATTGTGTAGGCAAAAATCCCCTACAAGAAATCTCTACATTTTGCTACTATTAACTCCATTCCCCTTTAAATTAATTTCTATTATCTACTCAATTATTTTGTTTGTTTTAGTGGAATATGCTTAATCATTGTATTATTTATTTATTTGATGTATTATCTATTTCTTTTCAGTCATTGTATAAACATTGAGTCACAATGCTGGCTGAACATAAAAAAAGAAGACGCACTACTCCACGTCAGGATGCTGAGCATCACATTGGTTGCAAAACTGACAAGGCTGGACTTGATGCGAAATTTATCAGTAAATATAAAGGCAAGATATTTTAATATTCATTCCTATTCCAATTGAGGTTCACTGGTTGCAGTAAAGCACAGTATAGTATATTTATATAATATATAAATTATGCAGTGTAGTATATTTACTTATGCAGTAAGATTTGATGAATGTAAAATATATAGCAGTAATGTTTCTGTAAGCTCTATGATGCAGCCTATATAGGTATTTAAAGTATAATCTAAACTAAAAACTGCACTGCATACTTATTTAAGTGTGGCTATTAAATATTTTTATCAATAGTTATTAATAGTAAGAACTCTGAAGACTTAATATATTTTTCTCTTTAGGACGTGGAGTTTTCACCACTGAAGCTTTTTTCAGAGGAGATTTTGTTCTTGAATACAGAGGTGAACTTCTGAGTTCGAAGGAAAGTCTTAATAGATCTAAACTCTACAATGACGTTCAGAACACATTCTTGTTTGATTTTCAGTGGCATGGCGAATATTGGTGGTGAGTATAGAATTGTTGTCTTTGTGTAGTAGATGCTAAAATATAAATCTAAAATATCTAAAATATCTTATACTTTTATCAATCCCTCCAGGATTTTGCGTGGGAGACTTTTGATTTTTGCATCCCAAACTGACTGATTTTGAAGGATAAAAACTTTTAACCATTTCATATCAAATGTAACATCAAATAAAAATCCAATTAAGGATTCATTTTTTTATGTTTTCTATATTTTCTTTAATATAAAAATGTAAAAAACACTTTTCATTTTACTTTTTGTTTTCTGTTCATGTGTTTTCAGATAACAGAAGCTATTTCTAAAATTTTAAACACTGCATAAATTAGGCATTAATAATATAAAAAATAAAGCTTGCATGTTTACACGCGTTCTAGGCACAGGCAAAAGCGGAACGGTTCTAGAACCATGAGCAACATTCTCTTCAGTGGTCATGTACCATGGTAGCGTCTGCGTGGGCGCCTACACGTAAAATCTGAAGAAAAAATGCTTGCTCCGGAAAATATTGCGTATTGAGTTTGCTTGATTTTGCGTTAAATTCTGCGATCTGCTGTTTTATACAAAAATATTAGAATAAACGTTTTGGAATAGGTTTTTCATAGTGGACTGAAAAGTTTTAGTTTATTACCAAGACAATTTGTATGAAGATGTACAAGCTATTCTTAGTGGTCATTTTATGTATTTACAGCATGGATGCATCTAAGGAAGATGGATCCTTGGGAAGGCTGGTCAATGATGACCACAAAAATCCTACCTGCAAAATAAAAACAATTGAAGTGAACCAGCAACCTCATCTGTGCCTCTTTGCTGTCAGAGACATTAAACAAGGGGAAGAAATAACATACAGTTATGGAGACTCAGACTGGCCTTGGCGAGCGAAGGTAACCAACATTTCATGAAACCCTGTTCATCCCTTGCTATTTTGTTTCTGTATTTTTATATCGTGTTCCTTATATTTCTCTACCAATCAGGTCACAGACTCCAGTGATAAAAATAACATCAGCAGTTTGGATTCACAGAAATTAGTAAGTTTACATTAAGACTGGCTGCATACTACACGTGTGAGCAGCACGTAGCAGAGCGTTTGCTGTGCGTGGCTGTTGTGCTTTTACACTGTCAGCATTCGCTCCTGCTATGCGAGCCTGCACTGCTTACACGTGCAGTATAAACGTCACATCTGAAACCAGCATAAAATGTGTATATCTTACTTGTCCTGGAGCTTTTAAGGTACATGGTCAAACCCAGGTTCAACTGTTCTTCATGTGCTATATCAATTTTATACAACATAACAGATTTAAGGTGTCTAGATATCACATTGACTTTACATTTACATTTATTCATTTAGACTCACAAGTGACCAGTAACACACTGGTAGTAATTGGGTTTAAGGTGTTTTAATCAAGAGCACTATATTATATCACTACAGTACAGTACACGTCTTTCTGTGTGTCATGTACATGTCGTGTATGTGCCTGTTAAACTCAAATCTCAAACTGTTTAATCTTGAGCAGTTTGCAAAAGCTTTAGATAGGTGTCTGGTTGGAGTAGCTAAAAAAACTACATTTTTATCAGTGTTACTGCATTATCTTCTCTTTCCTTTGGTGTGTCATACATGTCTTGTACCAAATTTATTTGGCTTTCCCTTAAACTAAACCAATAGACTTTGAATTGCGCAAACATTTATTTATTAATTAATTAATTATTTTATTTTTTTGTGTTTTGATGTCACAGCCCTCAATTGCCCCTGTTACTGCCACATCATCTCCATCCGCTCCTGTGCAACCCTCATCACCTGTTACTGCCACATCATCTCCATCCGCTCCTGTGCAACCCTCATCACCTGTTACTGCCACATCATCTCCATCCGCTCCTGTGCAACCCTCATCACCTGTTACTGCCACATCATCTCCATCCGCTCCTGTGCAACCCTCATCCCCTGTTACTGCCACATCATCTCCATCCGCTCCTGTGCAACCCTCATCCCCTGTTACTGCCACATCATCTCCATCCGCTCCTGTGCAACCCTCATCACCTGTTACTGCCACATCATCTCCATCCGCTCCTGTGCAACCCTCATCCCCTGTTACTGCCACATCATCTCCATCCGCTCCTGTGCAACCCTCATCCCCTGTTACTGCCACATCATCTCCATCCGCTCCTGTGCAACCCTCATCACCTGTTACTGCCACATCATCTCCATCCGCTCTTGTGCAACCCTCATCACCTGTTACTGCCACATCATCTCCATCCGCTCTTGTGCAACCCTCATCACCTGTTACTGCCACATCATCTCCATCCGCTCTTGTGCAACCCTCATCCCCTGTTACTGCCACATCATCTCCATCCGCTCCTGTGCAACCCTCATCCCCTGTTACTGCCACATCATCTCCATCCGCTCCTGTGCAACCCTCATCACCTGTTACTGCCACATCATCTCCATCCGCTCCTGTGCAACCCTCATCACCTGTTACTGCCACATCATCTCCATCCGCTCCTGTGCAACCCTCATCACCTGTTACTGCCACATCATCTCCATCCGCTCCTGTGCAACCCTCATCCCCTGTTACTGCCACATCATCTCCATCCGCTCCTGTGCAACCCTCATCACCTGTTACTGCCACATCATCTCCATCCGCTCCTGTGCAACCCTCATCACCTGTTACTGCCACATCATCTCCATCCGCTCCTGTGCAACCCTCATCCCCTGTTACTGCCACATCATCTCCATCCGCTCCTGTGCAACCCTCATCCCCTGTTACTGCCACATCATCTCCATCCGCTCCTGTGCAACCCTCATCACCTGTTACTGCCACATCATCTCCATCCGCTCTTGTGCAACCCTCATCCCCTGTTACTGCCACATCATCTCCATCCGCTCCTGTGCAACCCTCATCACCTGTTACTGCCACATCATCTCCATCCGCTCTTGTGCAACCCTCATCACCTGTTACTGCCACATCATCTCCATCCGCTCCTGTGCAACCCTCATCCCCTGTTACTGCCACATCATCTCCATCCGCTCTTGTGCAACCCTCATCACCTGCCCCGTTGCCCAGTGATGCATCCAGTTCTGTGATGTTGTCATCACAGGTGTCCAAGACACTGTCACTAAAGGAGGTGTGTAAATAAAATTAGCAAAGGATCTGTATTTGCAGAAATCTTTATTTAAATACATTTTACCATTACACTGACTGTTAATAACTTGTCACTGTCAGGACAAAATTGTATCTGCTTTTGCATGAATTTACTAGCACACAATCAAACCTCAGTGGTGTAAAAAAACATTAATTTGCAATTTGTTGTGGTATCTAACCTCAGTATAGGGCAAAATGCTTTTTATTTTATAGTGTGTTGTTTACTGATTGATTAATGCACACTTATTTGTTTTGTTCTCTTCTAGGTGAACTTAAGGCCATCAAGAAAAAGACAGGTATTGTTGTATACTTTGTATGCCCTTTATAAGTACCTCTAAAATCAGTTAGATATTGGCTGTTTTCTATCCCAACACATAAGTTTATAAAACATTTGGTTGAAGAATTTGTATGATTTAAGTAAGTGTTAAATTCTCTTATTTAGTATTCTGAAGGTGCCTTCAATGAATCAGACCTCTCGGACTACAGCGACGTTGACTATGTACCCCCAATCAGCTCAGATGACTCCGATAGTAGTGTTTCTGACCACGATAACGCAGAAAGCAGCTCCAAGGCAGGATGTTCATCTAGGAAGTGCATTCCAGGACTGTCATCAAAAAGCATGAAAGGCCAAATTGAAGAAACTCTTCACACCTCACCTAACAAAAGGATTTTTGTTCAGGCAATGTCATCCCCAAAGAAAAACTGCAAATCATATAACACAAAGTGCTTTGGTAGTGCTTTTGACCATGACAATACAGAAAGCCACTCTAAGGAAGGATGTTCATCTAAGAAGTGCAGAATGAAAGACAAAACTAAAGAAACTATTCACACATCACCTAACAAAAGGACCTTTGTTCAGGCGTTGCCATCCCCAAAGAAAAACTGCAAATCATATAACAAAATACAATATTGTGTTTACTGCTCCAAGCCATATTCAAAATTGGCAAGACATTTGGAGTTTGTCCATCGCAATGAAATTGAGGTCGCAAAGGCTGTAGCCTTTCCCAAACATTCAAAACAAAGACGAGTCCAGTTAGATCTTCTTAGAAAAAGGGGAAACTTTGCCCACAATACAGATGTGGTGAGAAAGGGACATGGAGCGATGGTTGCATGTTATCGTCCCAAGAACAGCAAAAACGCCAAAGAATTTATTCATTGTGCTTACTGTCAAGGGCTTTACAACAAGCGTAGCCTCTGGAAACATATCAAAATCTGTCCACTTAAACCTAAAGATGATGGTCCACAGGGCAGAAAAAGAGTTAGATCTCTTTGTGCTCTACAAACACCAGTTGGATTGGAGGTTAGCAAAGGATGTGAGAAGATGCTTTCTTTAATGAATTATGATGAAATTTCACGCACAATTCACAGTGACTCATGCATTGTGCAACTGGGAGAGCACATGTTTAACAGAATGGGATCTGATGTGACCAAACATGACTACATAAGACAGAAGATGAGAGAAATTGGTAGACTTCTTCTTGAAGCAAGAAAGATTACACCTCTGAGAACAATGGAAGACTTCATCATACCAGCAAATTTTAAACATGTCATATCAGCTGTTAAAGTTGTATCTGGTTTTGACGAAGAGACAAACACCTACCGTATTCCATCTTTAGCTCTAAAACTAGGACATTCTTTGAACAAAATATGTAGCATCGTTGAAAGCAATGCTATGATATACGGTGACCACGAGCGTGCAGAGTGTGCACGAGACTTCAGAAAAGTACACCAAGCAAGGTGGAATGAATACATTTCGGCTGGTGCAATAACTACATTGAAAGAAGCAAAGTGGAACGCACCACAGATCATTCCTTTTACCCAGGATGTCAAAGTCCTGCACACACATCTTGAAAAAAAACATGAGGAGTTACTAAATAAACTCAGAAACATACCCTCTGCTGACAACTATGCTGCTCTTGCCAAAGTCACACTGTCCCAAGTCATCCTGTTCAATAGGAGAAGAGAAGGTGAGGTGTCACGAATGCTTTTGTCAGCTTTTCAAAGCCGGGATTCTTCTGAGCTACATGAAGACATAGCGATATGTCTTTCGGAGCTTGAGAAGAAATTGTGTAAACACTTCACCAGAGTGGAAATCCGTGGTAAACGGGGAAGAAAGGTTCCTGTGCTCCTTAAGCCTTCATTGGTTTCTGCCATGGAGCTACTTGTTGAAATGCGTGGGATTTGTGGTGTCCCATCTGAGAATCCCTTTATGTTTGCTAGATCTGGAGCAATGTCTGCCTACAGAGGAGGAGAGTGCATCAGTAGAGCAGCTCGCGAATGTGGCATTAAAAATCCTGAATCGCTCTCATCAACCAGGCTCAGGAAACATGTAGCAACAATGTCAAAGATTCTTAACCTTGATGAGAATGAGGCAGATCAGCTAGCTGATTTCATGGGTCACGACATTAGAATCCACAGACAGTATTACCGGTTACCAGAGGGGACATTGCAGCTGGCAAAAATAAGCAAAGTCTTTATGGCTATGGAGAAAGGAACACTGTCATCCTTTAAAGGAAAGCGACTTGACGACATTGAAATCGACCCTAATGGTATGAGTATAAGTTATTTGTTTATGTGAGTCTTTGTTTTACTTGCAAATCTATAATCTTGTACAAATGGTAATTATGATGTATAGGATGTGATGTTTTTTTAATTGTTGTAGAGCAACTTGAGACCCAAGATGATGACATATCAAGTGATGAGGAAGATTCAGATGCAGTGAGGTGCAGTGACTTCCCTCAGTCCACAACAACAGCAGACACTGATCAACCAGCGGTTTCACAAGAACATCAAGCTAGAAAAATATGTAAACTATACTAACAACAATAATTACCATGAATTACGCAATTTATTTTGAACAACTGGTTACTGATGCCTGTAGATAACATATTATCTACACAGGAAGACTGTGTTAATTTGGTTATCATTCATTGACATTAGTTGATGATAAGATTTTCTTTTTTTTTCTTTTTTGTAGGTTCATCAATCCCTTCAAAAAGAAAATGGGAAGACTTTGAGGTAAAAGCAGTTGAAAAACATATGATGAACTTCATAAAGACATGCAAAGTTCCTGGTAAGCAAGACTGTGAGAGATGCATTAAAGCAGAGCCAGAAGCTTTAAAGGAGCGAACATGGACTGGTGTGAAAAATTATGTGCGGAACAGGATCACAACTTTAAAAAAAAGAGGTGGATTATAGAGGGTGGGAAAAACACTACATTGCCTTTTACTGGAAAATGTAGAACATGTTGAGGATAAAATTCATTTCTGTTTTATATTGTGCAATGTCTTATTGGGGGAAGAAAAGAGGGAGGAGTAAAGGTGAAGTAATGTATTTGAGTTGAACTATTCTGGCCTTCTATTGACTGGCAAGATGTGCTGGTTACAGGACACTCCTGTCAGGCCGAACACTTTGAGTTTCCTTAAGAAAGCTAAACACATCATGAGATTTCACTTCTTTGTGTCTTTGGAGAGGGGTGCAAGTAAATGAGAAGAAAAGAGGGAGGAGTGCAAGTAAAAGAGAAGAAAAGAGGGAGGAGTGCAAGTAAAAGAGGAGAAAAGAGGGAGGAGTGCAAGTAAAAGAGGAGAAAAGAGGGAGGAGTGCAAGTAAAAGAGGAGAAAAGAGGGAGGAGTGCAAGTAAAAGAGGAGAAAAGAGGGAGGAGTGCAAGTAAAGGAGAAGAAAAGAGGGAGGAGTGCAAGTAAAAGAGAAGAAAAGAGGGAGGAGTGCAAGTAAAGGAGAAGAAAAGAGGGAGGAGTGGAGGAGTGCAAGTAAAAGAGGAGAAAAGAAAAGAGGGAGGAGTGCAAGTAAAAGAGGAGAAAAGAAAAGAGGGAGGAGTGCAAGTAAAAGAGGAGAAAAGAAAAGAGGGAGGAGTGCAAGTAAAAGAGGAGAAAAGAAAAGAGGGAGGAGTGCAAGTAAAAGAGGAGAAAAGAAAAGAGGGAGGAGTGCAAGTAAAAGAGGAGAAAAGAAAAGAGGGAGGAGTGCAAGTAAAAGAGAAGAAAAGAGGGAGGAGTGCAAGTAAAAGTGGAGAAAAGAAAAGAGGGAGGAGTGCAAGTAAAGGGGAAGAGAAAAGAGGGAGGAGTGCAAGTAAAAGAGAAGAAAAGAGGGAGGAGTTTAAGTAAAGGGGAAGAAAAGAGGGAGGAGTGCAAGTAAAGGGGAATAATTTTTTTTTCAAGTTTAAGATGTGTTAAACACATTACTTCACCTTACTTTTGTTTTTATGTGTCTGTTTATACTTTTTTTTTTGTTTAACTAATATGCACTTTAAAAGAAATGCGTTTACTGTTGTTCAGTATGCCAGAAAGTGGCATTGTTAAGAGAAGGCTGTTGTGCTATATATATAACTATTTGGACATTGTAGCATGCCTTTGCATGTTAAATAAACGGCTGGCATGTCATTACTGCTTGTATTTCTTCATTAACTAATTTAAAAAAGGTTCAGTTGCAACAAAACTGATGATTGGATGATTGTCTAATATATACGAGTTGTGTATCGCCAGAGTCCCCAAAGGGACATTAAAGTAGAGTTTGTGTATCGCCAGAGTCCCCAAAGGGACTTTAAAGTAGAGTTTGTGTATCGCCAGAGTCCCCAAAGGGACTTTAAAGTAGAGTTTGTGTATCGCCAGAGTCCCCAAAGGGACTTTAAAGTAGAGTTTGTGTATCGCCAGAGTCCCCAAAGGGACATTAAAGTAGATTTTGTGTATCGCCAGAGTCCCCAAAGGGACATTAAAGTAGATTTTGTGTATCGCCAGAGTCCCCAAAGGGACATTAAAGTAGAGTTTGTGTATCGCCAGAGTCCCCAAAGGGACTTTAAAGTAGAGTTTGTGTATCAAAGTAACAATAATAGTTTGTGTTTCACAACTGTATTTCAAATGACACTCAATGGCACTTTTCACAATCATCATGCTATACCAGTGCTTCTCAATTATTTTCTGTGGCGTCCCCCTAGGAAGAGGTAAAAATTTCGCGCCCCCCCCCTGCCCCCATTTTGGAACTTTCGCCTTATCGTTTCCATGACAACGCGTCATGCTCGTCACGTGACATACCGCAGTCACAAAAAGCGCTGTATAATAGATAATTCAAAATAGTCAACAACTTGTTGGCTCAACTTGTTGAAACCTAAAATAAATCTTATGTGGTTGAAAACACTGAATTGTTGTGATAAATGACAAGCTCTGAGCGCGTCTTTCTCTGGATCAGTGCCAGATATCGCATGAAAACACGTGTGAATTCAGTGGTTGATCACATGACGCATATGAACACTGGTGTGATCGTATACGTCAAAGGATGAGGGGACGGTTATCTGAACTTCATATCTGCTGCTCTTGTTCAGTGCAAGAAAACCTACTCCCTGGCAAAAAAAAAAAAAGCATGTACCCCAGGGTCACGCGCGCCCCCCCTGGTATCGAACTATTTGAGTACTATTGAGTACTATTCCCACTATTTGAGAACCACTGTGCTATACAGAGAATCATACCTTAAATGTTTTAGGGATAATGTGTGCATTTAATACTAAATTAACTAGAGGGTTGCTGACAATTGCAATGACAATGAATCTCTACAGACACTTGTTTTCAAGGTATTCAATTCTTGTATCTTGTTTTATAGCCAGTAGTCTTGTTATGGTAAATTATGTTTATCTTCAAGAAGTCTTAAAAATGTAGCACAACCAGAGATTGTGTATCACCATAGTCCTCAAAGTTCTACTTGACCAGAGTTTGTGTTTGTCCCCAAAGTGGACATAAAAAATACTGTCCCCAAAGTGAAGGTAAAAAGTCAGGTCTCTAAAAAAGCTTTTAATTGACAATATCAAGTGATATTCGTAATGTGGGCTTCATTTGTAGTGCAGTCATGTCTTTCTTTTGTTTCTAAACCCTTCAGAAAGGGGTGTACCCAAAGGTGGGGTGTTTTGTCATAGGTCCTTATTAGTGAGATAAGTAGGTATGTGTGTGTGTGTGTGTGTGTGTGTGTGATGGCACTCAGGAGGATGCTGTATGTACATTATGTCTGTGTGGGTGTTCATTCTGGGAATGTCACTTAACAGATTGTGAACAGATTGGAGATCGGGTGTGAGGTTTTTTGTTCACAGCTAGAGAGCAATATGGCAAGTGTGAACTTGCTGCCTTCTTTCAATGGATTGTACCTGTTAAACAAAAGCCAGGTTGTTAAGACACTCTCACACAGCTTTTTTAAATATTATTGCACAGAACTCCCATTGACTTCTATTGATCTGAAATGTAGCTTATTGTAAGCCAAACCCTCAGCATTTTGGCATCATAAGCCAGAGCCCTACAAAGTGAGTAAAACCTGACACGCAGTATTGTGGCCGTATATTGTTCTGTAAAAGGTCAAATTTAAATGTATGTTTTTAGCTTAATCTGAATTGTTCCAGTGGCATGCTGGTCTTTGTCTTGCAGCAGCTGTTCCTAATTCCAGCATGTCTTTAGCATATCAGCCAATCAAAGCCGACCCCTCCTAACAAAGCCAGAACAACAAACAGCTTAATTAGAGAAAGACCTCCTGTCCTTGTCAAATCAGATGCATCCATTATGCACAAAACACTTGTGTGTTTCGACACAAGGTTCTTTGGGTGAAAGCCAGGAACTGTCTAAGCCTTTACTTTAACTTATGATGACTCTTAAGGCCTGCTCATCCCCACCATGTTATTCTGCCGTAACAAGAGGTTAAAATGGAACAATGCATCCCTGTGAACCAAACTGTAAAAAATGTACCCTGCAACAAAAAAGATGTTTTTATGTACTTTTATTTTTATTTTTATTACTCACCAACTAACCAACCAATAAGATATTATGTAATGTCTCTGTTTTTGTAAGAAACTTTAATTTCTCTATTAAATACTTTTTTCACATAGTTTTAAATACAGACTTATAAACTTAAATTGTTTGAAAATATTTATTTATAATGAAAACAGATATGTTCTTAATGCTAGGTGTCTTTTTTTTGTAGGCTAGTCCACTTAAGTAATTTTTAGTAATACCTCAGTTTACGAGCGACTTGGTATACGAACAAATCTGTGTACGAGCATGGAGGGTCGAATCGGTGTACAAGCATTGTATCGTGTACGAGAAAATTTTTCCCTCACCCACGTTTTTGTGTGTAAAAAGTCCTAACGCTCAGCATCCTTGTGTGCATTTTTACATGAAATATCCTAATGACAGCCTCTCATAACACAGTCAGGAGGTTCAAACCCCTTTATAACCCCTTAACTCATTCATTGGCTGCATCATTCACCACAGTGATACTTTTATATCTGAGTGATTCTAAGTGATTTACAGAAGTTTTTACCTCATATTCTAAACATTAATTAATTGTGATCCTATTGTTCACGTAGTGAAATATACACGTACAGTACCTCTAAGCAGTAACTGTCACGGTTCATGAATTCAGTGTCTCCTAGTTCTGCCTGAGTGTGTATGTGTGTGTGGTCACTGAACACCTGAATCTCATATCATCTGCCTATTTCCCCGCTCCCTCGCATTCGTTCATTAGTGGGTCCCGCGAGTTCGTTTGTTCGAGGCTCCCGCAAATTCGTTCTCTCGCGGCTCCCATGAACTCGTTCGTTCGCGGCTCCCATGTTCCACGACTTTAATTCTGGATTATCACTTCGTTTGTTTTCTGCACTATTATAATAAATTCACTCATTTGCTTTCATCTTTGATTTCCCCGCTCCCCCCTCCTCCCTCATCTCTCTCCTCCAAGCAGGCTGCTCAAACCTGAAGTGCATTACAGTAAATTGTCAAGTATTTTTAGAGTTTAATTGTCAATTATTAATTAGTATTTATATGAGATCTTAATGGTTACAATTTTAACTGCAATTAATAGGGTAAAACCAAAAAATATTTGAAATGGGCATTTGTGGTCATGTGGAACGAATTAATTGATTTTTAGTGCATTTTTATGGGTAAATTTGTTTCGGTGTACGAGCATTTTGGTTTACGAGCTCACTCTTGGAACGAATTAAACTCGTAAACCGAGGTATTACTGTACTTAAAATCGCCATTGACTATCCATGTATTCTCTGTTATACAGTAGGGGGCGCTATTTTGCATAATCTAGTACAGAATCTCTGGATCAAAACACACATGAAGAAGAAGTAGAAACAAGTGATTGAAGATTGCTTACACAAATGTTTAACAACACAATCATTAAACTGTTTATAAATCAAAAATTACCCAACATTACCGAATGAAATGTCTACCCAGGAAGGGTTAGTGACTGTAAAGTTTTAGGGGTGTTGATGGACTTGATCTACTCCATTGATGTTTTATTCATAGTTCTGAATCCCATTCAGACTTAGTCTTTGACAAGTGTTGATATAAAAGAATGCATGATGCTAGAATAAAATGTTTTTAATATGGAAAGAGTTAAAAATGCAGTTAAAGGTATACAAGTATAAAAAACTAAAACACTGCAAGGAAGGAAATGTGGTGAGAACAGCCTCATTCATGTTATCAGAGAACCGGGGTTCCCTTTCAAGGGAACTCGAGCTGTGTCATAGCGCTATGGGAACGCCCCACGTAATCAACTCTTGAAGCACAATAGAAAACACTTGTGAGGATGACGCGGATGACATCATGAGCCAGGAGTACAAAAGGCATGCCGACACTGGAACCGGCAGCTTTTGTGTCTTCAACAAAGCACTGGAAGATGTTCTGTGTGATTGTCTCTGAAGTTTTGTTGAAATTATGGCAGACACAGACGAAATTATTCAAACGCTGTGTGTTTCCCTGCCTCGGGTTTTAACTGGCGGGGGATACGCATGCTTTGTGCAGGGAGCTGCCTGTGCAGAGTGTAAGCGGTTTCCACCGCAAACTATCCGCTCTCGCCTCGCAGTCTTCGAGGAGGCTGTGAGGGCGCATGGTCCTCGTGGGACGGGTCCCGCTGCCGCTGAGGCATTGCGGCGGTCCCGGTCGTAGGGATCACAAATGGATCTCGTGGTGGGGATGGCGTCTGACGTGAGCGTCGCGCTGCCTCTCCCGAGTCCACCCCCCTCTCCCGGAGTTCCAGGGCTCGCTCGAGGGCGGGCTTGGAATATTCGGGGGATGAAAGCTCTCTCTTTATTGATGTGAGAGCTTGCACAGTCAGTATTTGTCACTGGCTGCACTACAGCTCGTGCTCAGCGCTCGTGGGCGCTGGCTGTGGGTATTGTGAGCGGCTGCTGTCGCAACGCTCCGATTTTGTATGTCAGTCTTCGAGTAGGCTGCTTAGGCTCTTACAATAAACACCCAAGTTCTGGAAGCACGTCCTTGACGTTTTCTTCCTACTCGGATTATGATGCGAGTTTCGACGATCCAGTTCCGAGGAGCTGGGCGTTGTTACCGCTTCGCGTCTCAGGACAAATTTGGTCAATCTGCTGTGGTACAGCGGTTGCTGTTTGCCTTTATGCAAAAGACCCGGGTAAGAGTCCCAATGGGATGCACTTCTTCAGCTTTGAGGAACTGGATTTTGTATTTCCGTTTTGACTGAAAAAATATAAAGATACGCTCCCTGGTATCCCGAGGGAGCCAGGCGGCACTGGGCGCCCCTTTGGGGGGCTTTAGGGCAGTCGCCACTGCCCCTGCATGTCCTGCAGGGCCCTGGGGTGAATGTTCAAACTATAAAAAGAAAAGCTAGTTTGAGGCCCCCTCCACGGAGGAGGGCCTTAGATCTTTTACGCCAGTGTTTTTCCCTGCAGAAAGAGAAAGCGGGGGCCCTCGGTCGGATGTTCAAGAAATACCAGAAGCCAGCCTCAAGGGGATGGTTCCCTTATTAAAGTTTCTGGCAGCTGCCAGACAGTGTGCCTACCCAGTGTGGTAGGCCCCTTGGGTGTGTGGTCAGCATGGTCCGTGTGCCGCACTACCTCACTTTTATCGGTTTTGAGGAACAGACAATGTCTTTGTGATGCACACATTAGGGTGTGTGGGGCCCTCCGCTGGGGGGCCACCTCCCTAGGCGTTCTTAGAGACTTGGTATCGTTACCAGCACGGATCATTCCATGCGCTTCGGTTCTTTCTCGTTTGTGGCTTGGAATTTAAATTCTACGGTCATGTTTGGTTGCGCTCGGTCTCCACTGGGGAACACCTCCCTATACGTAGCAAGTTTGTTGGTCTCGTTGGTTAGCACAGATCTCTCCGTGCACCTCGACACTGCTCTTTCCGAAGAAAGCTGTTCATCAGCTGTGGTTTAAGCCAGAGGCTCCACGGTGTTGGCAGCAGGATGTTCTGTCAGGGTGTGTTCGGTCCCACCAAGGAGGGCCCCCTCCCTGAAAGTTGTTCTCAGAACAGACAGCATATTGTGACGCATATTTTGGGTACGTTGGATCCTCCTGGGGAGGACCACCTCCCTAGTCGTCTCTAGGGTTTGTTGAGATCGCTGTCAGCACGGGTGGTCCCGTGTGCTTCGATATTCCCCTGTTGCTGGTTATATCCGCCTTTCTGTGAAAGGCTCTACCTTCAGATTGGGGTGTGTTCAGTCTCCCCTGCGGGCCACCTCCCTATGCGTAGCAAGGTTGCTGGTCTCATTGATTTGCACGGATCTCTCTGAGCGCCTCGACACAGCTCTTTCCGGAGAAAGCTGTTCATCAGCCGCACCTTTAGCCAGTGGCTCTGCAGCGACGGCAGCCGGGTATCTCCATCGGGGTGTGTTCGGTCCCTCCTAGGAGGGCCTCCTCCCTGGAGAGCGTTAGGCAAAAGGTTCTACGTGCAGACTTGGGTGCGCTTGGTCTCCCTTGGGAGCCACCACCCTAAGCGTAGTGAGATGCTTGGTCTCGCTGGTTAGCACGGATCGTTGTGTGCGCCTCGACACCGCTCCTCCAAAGAAAGCTGTTTTTCAGCCGCGTCTTTAGCCAGGAGTTACGCGGCAACAGCAGCAGGATACTCCATCAGGGTGCGTTCGGTCCTTCCTAGGAGGGCCTCCTCCCTGGAGATCCATTCTCACAGGTGTTTTCTATTGTGCTTCAAGAGTTGATTACGCGGGGCGTTCCCATAGCGCTATGACACAGCGTCTCGTTCCTTCTCAGGGAACTGTGGTTACATATGGTTCTTTTTCAAACATTTGCTCTGTATTTCACTTTGGGAAATAGACTCCCGTGTTGCAGATATGCTGTCCGTAGCAGGCATGTCAACCAACTCAGTGATATATGTAACATAAACACAACACCCGTATCTATTCTCCAAATACAACAGGAATATATCTAAACAAAAAGCAAAAAACAGCTCATAAGCAAGTGTTTTTTTCACAGGACAAAATGATGGCTCAGTTATATCCATTCTATAAAATCTGATAAAATATATAAAATGTGTGAAGCGAAGCTCAATTTACCACATATGTCCTGAACTGATACACCCTTAAATAGTGCCCAAAGCTCTGGTAGAATGAGCCTTCAGCCCATCTGGAGGATGGAGCTCCATGCAATTATAACCTAATATAGAAACTTTCACTACCCATTTTGTAACAACAAATAACCGATTACTCTTCCTTAGTATTTTCGCATAGTGACACAACGCACAGACAGGGCACAAGCAATGAAGCCGCTCATCCTCCAATGAGGAAAAAAGATGTGAATGGAAAGCTAGTAAATCCACCTGTTTACAGGCGAGAGCTGATTCACTTACTTTCAGCACAAACTCTGGATTAGTTTTGAGAGTTACTCTTGAGTAATCCACAGTGAACTTCATACAGAAATAGCCAATAATAAAGCAGCATTTCACAAAATAAACTTTAATTCAATACACTCTATAGGCTCAAATGTGGTTTGAGATGCATTGACCACAGACAGATCAGTGGTTTTGAAACCCTGTCCAAATGTATTCAACTCTAATAAACCTGCTGTCAAGGGTGCATGCAGGATGAAGGCACAAACGTAACAGGTTAACAGGTAAACATGACAACCACAAAGACAGGAATGACAGAACTGTGACAGTACGCCCCCTCCTGCAAGGTGTGACCTCACATCGTATGAGGAACACCTTGCGGAAGGAGGGAAGGGGGAACAGCAGGAGGACTATACAAACATGACAGATAAGAGAAGGGAGGTGGGGTGGGCGCCCTGGAGACCAGGGTGAGCTCGTCATCCAAACCAGCCCAAAAATAGGTCTTTAATTTGGTGTCCCCCTAGCTCAGGGGTCGGCAACCTTTAATGTTGAAAGAGCCATATTTAACAAAAATTTTTTTCTTCAAATATGTTCGGAGCCACAATCTATGGGGGGTGGGGTGCGGAGCGAGGTGCGGGGGGTGCGACACTCCTTTCTTATAAGGGCTGATTTGGGGTATAGCAATGTGCCAGTTGTGTTGGTCAGAACACGACAGAAAAGGAAGAAATTGTCTCAAAGTGATTTATTCGATTAAACAGGTCAAAGAGGGGAGCCAACCATTAATATGAGCTTCAATAATGTCCGGTACTGCTGAAGGAGATTGAGATGTGGGAGCACAAGAAGCACATTTGATCAAAGATCTCAGTAATGTCCTTGCTCAAATGGATGAGCTTGGATGGAGGCTTGATGGAGACTTGGATGGAAGGGAGTGCAAAGGAGTGTGGTGTGTGTGGTTTTCCTGTAACAGATAAAACAAGATTCTAGTAACAGAATTACACACACACATATATATATACATATATATATATATATATATATATATATACACACAAACTATTGGCTTCTCCCCTCATACATGAACACGATTATATTCATTAATTATTATTACTTTATCTGAACATAGCAGATCAAAATGTAAACACAGAAAATGAAGCACAGCTAAATTAGCATCGGGCTATAACACTTCAATAACTGTGTCATAACAAAGGTGAGTATGTGCATAAGCAAACATAGTGGTAATTGTGAACTCACTCTTATAAGACGCAAAAAACACACAATATTCACTCGTTCCGAGGCTGTTAACCAAGTTATTGGCTTTTCTCCAGCGCTCATGTATAATAGTTAACTGATATCTGCCGCGGTGGGTGATATATGATTCACTCTGAACTGAACTGCTTCACTTTCTGAACTAATGCGCGTCGTAGTTTCAAAATAAAAGTCCCCTGAAACAGTCAGCGCAACAGCGCTCTTATTCCTCTCATATGGCCTTTTTCACAGCGGGACCGCTGCAACAACTTACGTGCAGGGGATGAAAGAGCCGCAGCACAGGGGTGAAAGAGCCGCATGCGGCTCCGGAGCCGCGGGTTGCCGACCCCTGCCCTAGCTCAACAACTCCGCCAGCTCCAAAAACTTCTCAACATAGTCTTCCAACAGCTGCCCTCCTTGCCTGACGATTCGTTGAAGACGGTCCTCCGCCTGCTTTCTTTCTGCAGTAAGACTCGCCTATTTCATTGCGATTGTTGTTCTGTTCTTCTATTAAGGGTGCATGCAGGATGAAGGTATGAAGACGAAAAGTACAATGCATATAGTATTTATTTTAACAAGAAGAGTACGGGAATCACGTGACACTGTAACGATGAGAACGGACACAGACTAAGACAAGGCTTAAATACACAGAGGATGATTAGGGAAATGAGAACAGCTGATGAGACTGATCAGTTAATTAGTGCAGACACAGGTGAGATAGATGACATGAAGAGCGAGCAAAAGGGGAGTAAACAGGTAAACATAACAACCACAAAGACAGGGGTGACAGAACCGTGACACCTGCATACAAGCGGATGTTGACCTATAGTGTTTGCAGAAATTGAGGTAAGATCAACCTTAACAGTTGAAAATACTCTGCCCTGATCCAAAAGTTCCTGCAGAAAACATAAAATATCCATGACAGAACAGAGAAAAGGGACAATGTGTCTGTGTGTGCACTATTGCTCAACCAAACTCCATGACATGAAAGAAGAGATCTCTGTGCAACAGAAAGTGTAAGAGATGATCGCACAGGAGCTGAATTATCTCTGTCAGCCACAATTTTCCTGACCAGTTCAGGGCGATTAGTATGACTGAGAGACCATATTCCCTTTCTTTTTTTAGTGTTGGTATGATCAGACTCAGTGGAGGAAACATGTACAGTACATGTACATGTACAGTAGAGAGTTTGGCCACGGTTGCCCTGAGGGTTCACTACCTGAGAGTGGGGAGTCCATTCTCCAATTTCGTTGGACAGGAGATCCACCCACACATTCATTATTCCCAGGATTTGCGTTGCCCATAGAGAATGAAAATGTTTCACACCCCACACAATCAGTTTCTTTGCCAGACCGGAGACTGTGCCTCCATGGTGTTTTATGAATGTCACCGCCATTGTGTTGTCTGACCTGATCAAAATATTGTTCCTATAGAGCTGCATAAAAATATTTCAATGCCAGAAACACTGTTAACAGTTCCATTTTGTAGCAAGTCATTTCCCTTTCGCTATCCTGCTCTTGCACACTGCAACCCAACCTCTGAGCGCCACATTCGTTATAACCCCCTCAGTTGCATAGAAACCGCCCCTGACTCAAGAAAAGAGTGATCTCTACTGTGGCTGAGCATATAGAGTGAGGTCATTATTGGTTTACAGTTGAAGTATTGCAGCCTTGTCCAGTGCTGAAAATCCCTATTTTGCAACAGTCAGAAGGACATAAACTACTGAGGCTATCTGCTCCAGAAAACATAAATAGAGTTTGTATGGAACTCTGTTTCCTCTCTGAAAAAGGGATAGACAGCTGCAAATTTGCGTGATGTGCTACTCTGACAGAGACAACTGATACAGAGTTCAGTCTGAGACCCAGGTAAAGTATCTCCAATGCAGGCACCAAGAAACCTTTTGTCTTGTTGATCTTGAAGACTAAGCTCTACAAATGAGACAAACACATTTTTTTATCTCTCTCTCTCTCTCTCTCTCTGCCTACTGCTGTGATGGAGTACTCTTAGACCCATTATTCTCGACGGTGTGAGCGCAACTTCGACACGCTAGTGACAGCACGAATGGAAATGTAAAAAAACTTGTAGGTTGTGTCCCAATAGGCAAACATGAGTAATTTTCTGGGTACCGAAAATGACTCATTCCAAATCTCTGTGTGAGTATTGAGCGGTCCGCTGTAGTTTTCACTCACTGATGCCATGGCGATGCCATCTAGCAGCAGAGCTCTAACATTTTCTTTGTGTATTTTTGTTTTTATTTTCACATGCCTCTGTGCCCTTGACCTACTGCCTGGACACACAGGGAACATTTTTATTTGTTTCGCATAATGTTGAGGCGGAGAAACAACATGGGGGGCACTAAGTAAACTGGTGCCAACACTCCAACCTGAGATTTATTTTCCTCTGAACACTGAACTTGAACACTGAAAACAGATGCTTTTTTTGGAGAACGGGAGAGTCTAGGGTTTTGGTACCATGACTGTCCCACCCTTGATCATGCTGTGGGCTTCCTGGGGAGGCAAGTTCCTCCATATTAAGTACATCCAGCCTAGAGAAACCTTTAACAAGCATTTTGACATGGCAAATCTCCTTATTCACAGCCACAACAGGCATTTTGGGTACTTATACCCTTAATGGGAAAGAGAACAGTGCGGGGGGCACTCAGGATTAGCGTGCACGGCCTGTGCATGTCTAACGCAATGCATAAAGGATGAGAGTTTTTGGATGAAATCACAGACCTGCAAACGCATAGGGAAGACGGATTTTTTTCTCAGGAGTGGATGGAGGGATAAAGTGAGGACTCAGTAATGCAGAAGTAGACGTGCTTTTATTAATCAGAAAATAAAACAAAACACCAACAAAAACTACACTATGGCGGAAAAAAAGATGACTTGACACGACACACAACTGTAAATTACAACAATGATCTGGCACAAGACGGCAAGCACAAGTAGAATAAATTGGAGGAAACAATAAAAGGTTATGAGGGGCAACTTAACCAATAATCAGATAACAAAATGGATGAGGTTAAACAATATACAGAAGAGCACATGGCAGAAGGTAACACATATGACTTCTTGTCACGTGCTCAAATTAAACATGACAAAAACATGAGTACATGGCCAGCAAACACAATTGCAAGTCATGTTCTCAAACAAAACAAGACAACAGGAAAGCATGCAGCCAGTGAAAAACACATGATATGTGCTAGCACATTCAAACGATCTATGCAATTAATTCGTCATCAGCAATCATCTCGTCTCATCCTATAAGTATTAGAGGAAGCCTAACAGTCATGGCCACAATTGTTGGCACCACTGAACATTTTCCCGAAAATCATGTATTGCTCATAGAAAATGATTGCACTCTAACACGTTATGCTGTACTCATGATTATTCCCTTTCTGTGTATTGGAACAAAGCAAAACAAAAAAATTTTGGTCATGACTGTATATATATACATATTTGTTCGATTTTTTTGACAGTTTTCAGCATCCTTCCAGCACACCGACTCCTTGCTTTTGGCTTGTTCCTACCACAGCCAAGAATACGAAGTGGGTACACTTGAGTTTGGGCCAAATACCAAGCTCGAAGCCCTCTCCTCGGACAGCATGGCAAATACACATACCATTTATTCTACCTAAATTACTTGTTAGTGTGAGCTTGTGAATAACAATAATAATAATATATACACAACATTTATTTTAAACGCCAAGCCTAAACAAATTAATTTGAATCGAAACTGAAATATATCTCTCATTCCGTCCAAAGTTTCCGTAGTTGCGAAGATTTGGATGCTAAAGTATTTATGTTAACTTTTTATGTAAAGAGAGCATCATACTTCAGTCCCAAATATACACATACATAATACTGGAATAACAGCAAGTCAACAGAGGGATTTTAATCTAGGCAGAACTTTGTATATGTTCTGTTCACTGAATTTTATTTTGATAATAAACAGTTTGTGATCTCAAATTAGCAGTGCTAGAATTGCGAGGCACTGGTCTGATCACAACTTAATTCTCTAATATTTATGGTCACAGATATGAGTACATTATTAAGAACAGTAGTGTTAATTTTTTATTTGTGTAAATTAAAAAGGACAACAAAATATCATGCATTTGAAAAATAAAGAAAACAACACAATGCACTTTCTGCCGTCTCTGTCCAACATCAAAAACTTGATGTACAGGCATGATAATACAGACACTTTTAAGAGTCTACTTTTTTGATTATTTGATGTTAAATGTGTTATGTAAGTCACTTTGGAATAAATAGTATGTTTCAGATGATAAAGAAAACATGACTTATAGTCCGGAAAATACGGTTGAGTATAAAAAATTATTTTGCAGATCCTCTGGCTGTTGGTCACAGACCACAAGTTTCAGAACCGCTGGTGTAATTGATACACCATGCCCCAATGCATTGAAAGATAACTTCTAAACTATTGGTTTACTGACTGTGTTACACTTTAAAGTGTACTTTCATAAGCTATAAAAATTGATACATTAAAATAGTAAACTGTACTCATAAGTTCACTTGTCCAGATGCAGTACAAATGAGAAACATAATTGCAAACTAGTTGTGCGCATTCCTACTGTTACACATAACACACTTAAAGGCATACTTTTATAAACCAAAAAGTGGGCTTCAAGTAGTATTGAAATAGAACAATCTGTTCTCTTCCTGGTTCCACCCGTGCTCTCCTAGTGTTTCTTCGCTCACATATCTCGTCATCAGTCACCTCATTAGTCTCATCAGCTGTGTCTTATCCCCTAATCATCTTTTGTGTATATCAGCCCTGTGGTTTGAGTCTTTGTCTGTTCACATCAATGTAAGAGTCGGGGGCTACCCTTTACCCTGCCTTTTGGAAATAACTGGAATCTTTTTCATCATCGTTCCTTCTTCTGTGCACAAACCGTGACAACTACAGTACATCGATGTTAGTATACTAACTATATAAACTATAGTTAAAATATACTTGATCTTTACTTCATAAATTGTACTTTTTTCGTAAGGTGAAGCAAAACAACCCTGACTTCAAAATCCAGTATGGCTGCTCAGTGCATCAGCCATAGTAAAACCGTAGTAATATATTACTGTTGGTGTCAATAAACTCAGTGGTGCACGCAGTAATAACCAACCTCTGTTTGTGGACATGATAGCTGTCACAGTCATGTCACGTCCCGCTTGTGTGTCTCTTCTGTGTTTCTTTAGATTGTCATGTAACCACTCTCCCTTGTTTGTTGCCAGGTGCTCCTTCTTCCCCATGTATTTATCATGTTCTCCACTGTCCTTGTCGATCTTTAACGTTTCATGTGACTGTTGTGTGGATGTATCGTTGATTCCAAGTTTGCACTGATTAAGTGCCGTTTTATTTTCTGTTTATGAGTAAAGTGTTTTCAGTTTTAATCTCCGTGATCTCCTTGTCTTTCTCCACATCACACATAAGCCTCATTGCTAACAATAGTGTCATTATCTGTGAAAAATATGGCTTTTTTATTGGCATGGTATTATAGATATACTACACTGATGAACCAAAGCAAATATCAAATTAAGCTAATTCCACTGATCATCTTCTATAATGGCCACATATCGAGGTCTAGATAGATTAGTTGGTACACAAATAATCAGTTCTCTTAATCAATGTGTTGGATTCAGTAGAAATAGCTAGGAATAAAGATCTGATTGACCCTGATTGGCCAAGGGTCAGATCATCTCTGAAACGGCAAGGCTTAAGGGTTGCTCTCTGAGGGATAAACCATAATCTGGTGACAGGGTGTTGGACGTCCGTTAGGCTGTATCATTTTGTCTGAGCCAACAAAAGGTGTCATGCAACATTTTAATGATCACAACTCACAATGCATCACACTTTACTACTGTGTATAGGACTGTGAAGCTACAGACCAATCAGAGTACCTATGATGACCCCTGTCCACTTTCGAAAGTGCCTACAATGTGCACGTGAGCGTCGGAATTGGACCTTGGAGCAGTGGAAGAAACTAAACCTGTTCCAAGAAGTCCTGTTTCCTTTCAAATCACCTGGACGGCCGAGTACGTGGGTTCCATTTTTCTGGAGAAGTTATGGCATCGGGATGCACTGTGTGACGACGACAAGCCGATGGAGGGAGTGTGATGCCCTGGGCAATGTTAAGTCCGAATGAGCGTCTGTCGGATGTGCTGGACCAACAAGTTTGATTTACGGCAGCTAAACCTGACAAACTACAGGACTTGAAGGACTTGTTGTTAAGATCTTGGTGCCAGATACCACAGGACAGCTTCAGGGGTCTTATAGAGTCCATACTTTGGTATGGTCATTGTGCTCATTATGTGTTGGGTTATCATTGTATATCATGTATTTATCATCCTACTTTAAGATTTCTTATGCTATAACTTAAGTACAACATTCACTAAAGTGTAGAAGATATTTTGATCTGTATTCCGGTAGAATGACAACATATCTTCTACATTTTAGTGAATGCTGTACTTAAATTCAATTGGAGGAAATCTTCAAAAAAGTATGATGATTGGATGATGCATTTGTCTTTTGTTTGGTTGTACAAACATTTCTCAGACTATTTAAGGTGGATCAAAATGTTTGTTACGCGATGCAAAATGGAACACTTTAAATGCAAATGCTCACTATTGCTTTGTTGCATTGCTCTTAGTCTGCAGTCAATTTGAAAGGCCTTGAGTTGTTTTCAGAGCATTTTTAAATCAGTTTTATAGATTGCTTTAAAATGGGAGGCTGTTCACCTTGCTTTATGCAATTCACTAATGGCCTGTATAGTTTCTATGATGTGAACTATACATTATGACAGGATTTGCATTCATGCATTTAGCAGATGCTTTTAGCTAAAGCAATTAGAAATTCATCACAGGTTTTAGCTTTATTGGTTAACTTTATAACCTGAATTTATTAATTTAAAAATATACTATCTAACTGTGCACTGTGACATAATCAAGGCTTATGTCTGAATTAGTAGACCCATTTGACAAATTCAGGAGACTGGACAAGTGTAAGGCTGTTGATCTGATTAGTAATAGACTTTCTTTCTGTTAGGGTCTAATAATCTGGTTCTGTTCAGCTTTCCTCAAGTTTCAGCTTTCACTGGAGTGTAGGTTCTTCTTGTGTCTTTGTTTGCTTGATTTTCTTTCTCCCTGGAAATAAATTGTACTTTAATGGAAAAAAAATGAGAAAAAAAAATCTATCCGAAATGAAAATTTTGTCATTATTTACCGTCATTGATTTTTAAGAGCAGACAGTTTGAAGAGTCATTCCTCACAACAAAATTTTGTAGCGACCACATCTGTCAAACTCTAAATCACCTTTCTCCCAAAAGTTTCTCCTCATCAACTGAACACCTCTGGTTTGACACAAAATAATGATGCTCCTGCTGTTTATAATTTTTCAAACTGTCAGTGGGCATCATCAATGGCTCAACAGATGTTAAAACACTTGTCTCAGAGTGACTCATGATGATTAGCTTCATCAGGGGAAAAGCAACAGCAATTTTCTTTCATTTGTAATTTGAACAGCCTGTTTTTAAAAGTGTGCTTTGTGTGGTATTATTTGGCTGCCTTCAAAGCTCCAACAAAAAAGAATAACTAAAATTACACTAAAACATGTAGAATATATGTAATGTATTGTACAACATCTAATCCAAGCTGTGACGGGGAGGGGAAAAAATCCCAATCTATGCCATCTAAGTGACAATAAAACATGAAATTACACTCACTCGTGACAAATGCGACACGGCTCATGCAGTGGGCAACTGCTTTGTGTGTTTGCAACCACTGTGTTATTATTTCGGGAATGAATACAAAAAGCAAGTGATGTGTATGTGCATGTCAGATGTGTAGTGCAGGCATGTTTATGAGATACACGCCCAAATGCTTTATCAGAGAAAAAGAAAGTGAAGGGTTGTACTGTGTAAATGAGGTCACTCTGTGTGTTTTGTGGGAGAATATTGTGTGGATGGTTATTTTGACACGGTGGGAACAGCTGTAATGACTGTCTGGGGGTGGCACAATAGCTAATGTTTGAACATGCTGCTCTGCTCTCCTTGTAATTCCTGCTGTCATTGTCTTAGGTGTTCTAAATAAAAAGGCATTGCGAATAGATAATTATCAGTCAGTATATATCATCCTCAGGCCACTCATTTATCAAATAATTTTTCATTTCATCCTCTGACCTAGAAGAACTCTGGAGCAGATGAATCTGAATTGAAAGTGTGAATCAGAGTGTCTTTAAACTGAACCGGAGTGACTCAGACACATATTCTACTCTGATCTCTAATCCTCTTTCCTGTATGGCAACAGGCAGTAACGGTGTAGAGAAAAAAGGGCAGATTAAAAAGACAAGCTGCTAGTCTTTCTTGAGACTCTTGATGTTCTCATTCTGTCTTGTGCGCGAGGTTAGTTTTTTGCATTCTAGGGATCGTGGATCGATCTCAAGTATGCCACTTTTGATAATGTTATTGTATTTAGAAACATAGATCAAAAAGTGTTTTTAGCTAGCAATTTTATTGAGCCTGCAAATGAGTGTTTATCAAAAAGAAAAAAAAGAAAAAGGGGTTATGTAAGATGATAAATATTTATCCTTTTGATTTTTCTTTATGAAAAGTCAAAAAGAAAAAAAAGAAAATGTAATGTTGTAAAGTACGTAATGTTGCATCTAAATGTCAGATGACAGTCATGCCACAGTATTAGAAGACTTTCTGCTTAATATCTGTTAATAGTTTATTTTGATTGTCCTCTGACATTCTAAGTAACTTAACTACATGGCAACATATTTTACACTGTAAATATAACAACATATGTTTTTACATCACTTACATCACTTTTACATAACTCATAAAAGTTACACAATTTTCAACTTTTTTACAGTGTCATAGGCAGTGTTGGGGGTAACGCGCGTTATGTAATCAGATTACTTTATAAATGTAATGTTAAAAAAAAAAAAAGTTATGTGAGTTACTATTACTATTACTAAAAGTAACTACTATTACTAGTATTGAGTAGAAATAAATAATGCTCCTTTAACGCAGAGTGCTCTTTCACTCTTTCATTCTCTTTGCATTTTGCAAGCTGGCCATGTGTGCGTGGGTTTGATGATCCTGTTAACAATGGACTACTGTGGAACATAAATTTACTTCCTTGGTTATGCTTGGCTACCAAAATTCAGGCAAGCTATCCGGCCTCTTACATACAAATGTGTTACAATCTTTTATATGGCATGCACAGCTCTAGTGTCAGGAAGAATATAATATTATTCTATACTTAAGTGTTTTTTTAATAGAAAATGAAGGTGTAGGTCATTGTTGAATGCATTACTGCGTTGAACACTAGTTCAAGAACCTCTCAGTCAAAAAACTCCTGCAAGGCCTGAAAGAGATCAAGCCTCTGCCAGGTAAGAAAAGGTAACGCAAAAGTAATAGAACACATTACTTTCCTTCTAATACACTAATGAGAGTGAGTTGACATGTAGTTGCAAATTATTGAGGTACATAAAATAATTTATATTTATATTTTAAAGAATGTTGGTCAGTTCAGTCAGTGTCTGTACATAGGTGGATTACGGTGAACTGTTTTGAGGTAATAATAGTCTAGTCAATAAGTTTGTCACTCAGTGGGTGTGAAAGAGAAGAGACAGGAGGCGAGGAAAAGAACATTCCTCTCATGAGAGAGAATAAAAACCTGTTCCCTCCACTTTCTTTAACATCTCTTCTCATTGGGGAGAATGTTCTTCCGTTTGCTTTCTTCAAGGACGCTGAGATGATACTTGATTAGAGTGAGTTCAAAAACGAGATTTTCTTTTATATATATATATATATATATATATATATATATATATATATATATATATATATATATATATATATATATATATATATATATTTCCTCAGCAGTGCCACTAGGTATCTGTGGGAAGAGACTGGTTTGAATTGAGAGCAGAGAAACTCTTATGGAGCTGTATTGTTGTTGTTCCTCTGAATGTTCTTTCTCACTGATGAAAGGTTTCTGTGTCTCCTTGAGTGCTGACAGAAAACTTGCAGTACTTACAAAATGAACTCTTAAAAAGGTTGTAGTAATAAAAAAGTTTGCTCAGTCCAATGTAAGAAGTCTAAGAAGTCATACTAATGTAATTTTTTATATTTATACATTGTCTGTTGAAGGGATTGGATGCAGTTTGACATAACATTTTTACAGGAAATCGAACGATAATCACATACCAGATATATATATAAATGTATATATAAAATCGGTAAAGGTACAGATAGTTTGGGGAATTTAGTCCCATTCTTCAATTTAAAGAGACAGTGGTCTTATTTGCGAGTTTTTCTCCTCTGGTATGGGAGTTTAATAAATGTAAATTACAGTAAATATTTTTACTGCAATTATAGTTCACCAAAAAAATTTTGTACCAACAACTATTTTTTATGATAAGTTAATTTAATGCTATTTTATGGTCTTAAAGCATCTTTAGAACACTGCCTATGCTTATTTTATATGTGTCTTTGCAAATGTTTATCTTCAGATTTCTTCAAATACTGTAACGCGCGTGAATGACAAGAGTGAGGAAGGCAGGGATCAACGTAAAACTATATTTATTCAACAAATACGAAAACACTTTAAATACAAAACCAAAGGAAAATGGCACACTTGTGCAAGGCTCAATGAACCTTGGAACTATGAAGCACAGAGACAGGACCATCAATGAAACGTTAACAATCGACAAAGACAAGGGAGAACATGAGGGTTTAAATACACAAGATAATGGGGAACACCTGACGAGACTAACAAGGGGGAGTGGCTGGCGTGACAGCTGACGGAAACAATGGATCACACAAGAGGCAACAGGAAGTGACGAGACACGACATGACTGTGACAAATACAAAGAAAAAATGTATAATCCAGATTAGGGCTGTCACAATATCAAATTATACTACACTATTATTGTAGCCAAAGTCATTAACAATAACAATATTATGTATCTATAGAGCTTTAAAAAAAAAAAAAAAAATATATATATATATATATATATACAAAACAACAACAAAATAAAGAAATAATGCTATAAGTCAAATTTATCTTCAATGTTATTTATTATATTCTGAACAGAAAATGTACAAAAGCTTTGATCAACTCCAATCAGACATATTTACGATATTAGCAATTGTGTTGCATGAACATGCTATCAAGATTTCATTTTATAAATTTCAATGATGAAATGACAACTCTAATTCAAATAATTGTATTGTATTTCATCATTACACAGCCACTTCTGAATAGCTGTCAATAGTTTACTTGAAAAGCTAATTCACATCAATAACTAGATTACCAGATTACGTCTGTTCTCAGACATTCCAAGACCCAAAAAACAAGAGCCAACCAATGCAGAGAGACGGAGACAGCGGTAATACACTGATCCGACAAAAAACAACAAAACGTCTGTTGCCGTCTGTCAGAGTCTGGTACATTGCGAATCGCCATTTACACACCCACCTGTTATTTTCAAGTAACCTCCAAGACCTTGATTTGTGCTTGATTAAAACTAGATGTAAAATAAAAACAGGTGGTTCTCACAGCCTGTAATTGCAGTAATACTGTAGTACCAAACTTTAATATGAAAAGAAATTTCACTGGTAAAGTTTAGCTTTAATGCTTTGCCAGGAACTTGGCGAATCCATCATCACATACGCTTGAGCAGATGGAACCTCTGCTAAACTTACATTTTCTTCAAATTCTCACTAATACCTTGTTCTCTCTGTTTCATTCTACCTCCTTCTGTCTTTTCCTTCTTCCCTATCCTCCCTGGCACACAGACGCACAGCCTGGCTGTGGCTGGCAGGTCTATTCTCCCATGAGAGCTTTTGCTTTCTTATTCGGTATAAAGCAGTTTAGCAGTCTCCTGCCTTCAGAGGAATGGTTAAATCCCTGCTGTCTGACATTTGAGGGTCTCATGGGATTCTGCTGTAACAAAATAAGACAGAGAGGCCCTTACTGAACCCTAAACCTCAGGACAAAAAATGCTCCACACATTTATAATATGAATCAGCTATTTGAATCTGTCAGTCATCTTACAAGATGCAAAGATATCTTTTGGACCCATCTCATACTATCAGGTGTTGCTGAAGGGAAAGGAGAGAATTTTCACATTTAAATCAGTGGCAGCTGTTCAGGTGCTGACAGTGCCTTCAGAAGTAGGCAATATGAAATCAACTTTGGGAGGCTATTACTGAGACTAATAAAAATGATATCATAACAAGATTGATTGACTGATGTTGCTGTCCTGAAGGGAGCAGATGGACATTTCACACTTTTATGAATCCTCCAAATTGATTTGAACACTGTCAAAATATCGAATGATAAAATATCATTACTCCAGTCTTCAGTGTCGCATGATTCTTTAGAAACCGTTCTAATATGATGAATTAAGAATTATGTCTTAAAGTGTAAATTAAAAATTCTCTTCACTTTCTTAAAAAAAACCTTACCAACTTAGCCACCTTAGGATGGCAGTGAATACTTTTCAGGCGTAGTGTTGGAGGAGGATGAAGGTAGAGAGGCATGAGGAATAAACTGAAATATCTTTATTCATGCAAACTCAAAATAAACACTTCAAATTGAAAGAAAAGTGCACTTCTTGCGCAAAACTAGAAATAACAGTCAAACTGGAGGAACCCACCACTTAACATAGACATCAACGGATGAAGATAGAGGGAAACACAAGGGAATATATACACAAGGTTTGATTGAGGGAATGAGACACAGCTGACAAGACTAACGAGGTGATTGATGACGCGACAGGTGGGTGGAAATACAGGAAATAGACAGAACTGTGGCAATACTATAATAATATACTTTATTAATGTGAATTTAAAGGTAAACTATATTTTTTAATTAAATTTTGTATTTTTTTATATGAATTAATATGAATTATGATATTATTAAATACAATTAAATGTAGTATATTTAGTATTTAATAATAGTTAAAATCTAAAAGAAAGAAGAAAGAAATCTGAAATCTGAAGAAAGCTGAATTGGAAATTTAGTGACAAATAACAGGGAATTTAATTATATTCAAATTTTAACTATATAAATATTATTTCATATAACAATATAGCAAATATAATCTTTAGAACTAGATGCAGGCCTGCTGAGACGGATCATGTTTATTATACATGACAATATCAGACTTGCAGGGCTGTGATCATATGCGGCTGTGTGTGATCCTTTCTAGCCGATCTTACAGGCCAAGGGGTAGTTTATCAGAGGGAGTGTCAGCATAACTGAGTGTGAAAGCGTTAAGCTAGTGCCCGCGCTGGGACCTTGTGGGTGTCATAGATCACATTAGCATCAGGAGATAAGGTGACGCGTGGAGGTAAAGATGGAGAGGAGGATGAGGGTATAAATCAAAGCTGAATAAGGGATTTAGAAGGTGTCTGTCTCTTACCTCTTCATTGATTTTAGTTAGTGACTGTGTGTTCAATCAATATTTCTGTTATCACTGAGAGAAAATTAAGTCAGGAGCATATACCCTCTTCATGCATGATTGTGTGTGTGTGTGTGTGTGTGTGTGTGTGTGTGTGTGTGTGTGTGGAGAAAATGCTGGTGGGCCTGAAGGCCTTCAGATCTGTCCTTGCTTCAAGCCTTCTAAATAACTTTTTCTTATCAAGTCTTTGAATGGAAAATTGTTCTGTTATTCTGTCATTTTGATCACTATTTATCCAATAATGCTTTGACCTTGCAGCCCATGATTATTATGCCCAATGATCATCTTTGCACTTGATTTAAGGAGCTTAGAAAATGAAATTGTTTAAATATGGCTACATTCCTTGTCCCAGCATAAAATGTATGTTTGAGCTGTCTGAACTGAAAGCAACTTGCACTGACATGTCTTAAATATGTCAATATCATTGTTGTGTCTCACCATTTATGTTTTTAAGGCACATTTATAAAATCTACTTAAACTAAGAACTAACCTAATCCTGCCTTAACCTAAACTCTGTCTGTGAAACCTTTAGACTGGGAAAATACTTTCAGTATAATTTTATTTGGTGAATTATTAATGTATTTTGAAAGTCTCTTAAACCCCATAGTCAGAAACTATATATTTTTATATTGGTAATAAGTATAATCCATTTTATGATTCATTCTGTATTTATTTAGTGACAATCTTGTATTACTCCCTTTTCACTGTCAGTTGTTGTTCATGTTTGCATTTGTTTCACGCACACTGTTGCACCTTCTGTCTTTGCTTGAATTTGCTTTATGATTAGATACATTTTCTATTGGAACCTGTGCACTCTTATCACCATCTTCTGTGACACTTTCTTGATTCAAGCATTCATCTATAAATAATCACCCTTCTACACTGTTCCGCTTTAAGAGCAGACACACACACACACAGAGAGACAGAAGGGCGATTATTTAAATATAAATATGGATACTGCTCAAAAAACACAAATCTCACATTGGATCTCAATAAATGGAGTATTCTTTATTCATATACATTATATAATTTGTTATTAACAAAATTATGCGACAACATAATGAGAAACCAAACTCAGCATACTGATAGCTGGATTCAAACTCGCACCAAAAATCTATGTAAAAAATTTAACTACAGGCTGCAATTTGCATGAACTTCATCACAGCAACTCATAATGTAAGTTAATAGTGTGTATGGACCCCACATGCCTGTGTACTCACAACAACGTCTGGGTCCTGATGAGATGGTTTTTGTTTTCCTGTGGGTGCTACCTGGTGGTTTCAGATGCTCCAATACATAATGTTTTGATTCTCAATTGGATTCAGGTCTGGGGAACGTGAGGGCCTGTCAGTGGAATCAATGCCTTTGTCATGTAAAAACTGTACCAGTGTAAGGTCTGACAATGGGTCTGAGGATTTCTTTCTGGTACCTAATAGCAGGAAGGGAACTATTGGCTAGCACGTGGAGGTCTGTGCGACTCTCCAAGGGTATTCATCACCCAGACCATTACTGACCCACCACCAAACTGATCATGCTGGATGATGTTGCACACAATATTTATCACAGCATCTCCAGACTGTTTCACGTCTGCCACAATTGCTCAGTGTGAACCTACTTTCATCCGTGAAGAGAACAAGGAGACTGGCCAATTCTAGTGTCCCCTGGCAAATGCCAATCTAGCAGCACGGTACTGAGGTATGAGTACAAATCCCACTAGAGGACGCCAGGCCGTCTTGCCACCCTCATGGAGGTCATTTTTTAGGGCTCTGGCAGTGCTTTCCTTTTCCTCCTCACACAAAGGTGCTATTCTGTTCTAACCAATTGCGTAGCTTGAGCAAAGGCTTAACAGATAGCGTACGTCTTCAGAAAAGAACTCCAGAAAGCAGTCTTCGTGACTTTAGTGACTTTACTGATATTTCTTCTCAATTATTCCATCTCCTTTATCTTGTTTTTTTAAAACTACAAACAAGAAAATACAATATGTATGAACAGTATGTTTACATTCACAAACCGGTACATATAGTCTTCTTAATAATACAGTTGGATCTTGTACATGTAAACAGAAATTAACTTGTTGGTATGCCAACGCACAGCACGTTACCAATAACAGAAATTGAAAATGCTTATAACATAAATATAGCTGTAATCTCTATCTAATAATTTCTAAACACTTTAAATACTATATAGTATGAATTGCAACACTTACAGACATATATTTCCAAGGTTCAAACGAAGGAATCAACCGCTGATTAGAACCGCATGCACGTTCTACTTAACTGCGTTAAGTGAGTCAAACCGAAACTAAAAACTGCGTAAACAAAGTGCAGTACCTCAAGTGTCCAGTGGGAGGCAAGAAATTAAACATACTAACACATGCACAACAGTACACTCCCTGCCTGGTATAATAAATTATTGTACCACTATTTATCTTCCTGTGACTTCCTAGGCAAAAGTAGTACTACCTCTGAGACAGGCCTTAAGTATAACTTTACACGCCCTTCTTTAATTATCTTTACTTCAACCTTTCTCACTTTGTCATCACTGCTGGGCATGGTTTTCACGATGAGTCCAATTGGCCACTCATTGCGTTTAACATTGGAGTCCTTAAGCAAGACAACATCACCTTCCTCAAGGTTCCGTCTTTTCTCAGTCCATTTCCTCCGTACTTGTAATGTTGCAAGATAGTCTCTCCTCCATGTCCTCCAGAAAGCATCTGCCAGACACTGAACTTGTCTCCATTCTTTCTTGTAAAGGTCCTTTATGTCAAAGTTCCCAAGAGGAGCAGGTACAATACTAGCCTTTCGAGTGAGAAGCATTGCAGGAGATAAGACTTCCAATGTGTCAGGATCAGAAGAAATAGGAAGCAAAGGTCTTGCATTCATTATTGCCATCACCTCTGACATGAGAGTGGTCAAAACCTCATGGCTAAGATGGGAAAGGCCGGTTTTAAGCAACAAAGCATCCAGAATGCGCCGGGCTATGTGGATCATTCGTTCCCAAGCTCCTCCCATATGAGATGAATGAGGAACATTAAACGTCCATACACAACCTTGTTCCTGCAAGAAACCTTTCAGTTCTGGATCATTGGCATTGATGTTTAGTTCTCGACAGGCTCCGATGAAATTAGTCCCTCTGTCGGATCTGAAGTGTTTGACTGGTCCGCGAACTGCCAAGAACCGTCTGAGGGCGTTAATGAAACTTGAGGTTGACATGGACTCAATAACTTCCAGATGGACAGCCCTTGTACTTAAGCATGAGAAAATGCAAACCCATCTTTTACTTTCAGCGCTGCCCCCTCTAGTACGGCGTGATATTACGTTCCATGGCCCAAAAACATCCAGGCCCACATGAGTGAATGGTGGATCCACTTTCACTCTGTCCAAAGGTAAGTCTGACATTTTCTGATGTTCAAGCTTTCCTCTCAACTTCCTACAGATAACGCACTGATGAATCACATGGTTGATTAACTTTGTTCCTTTTACAATCCAGAGACCTGCTGAACGTAATGCACCTGCAGTTAGATGTCGTCCTTGGTGTGCCACTCGATCGTGGTAATATCTGACCAACAATGTGGCTACATGTTGACTTGCTGGAATTATCAGTGGGTGTTTTTCCTGTTCAGACAGTTCTGCTGATTGTAAGCGACCTCCCACTCTAATCAGTCCTTCGCTGTCTAGAAAGGGAGATAGTTTCTTCAGAGTGCTTTGCTGTGAGATCTGCTCACCTTTTTCCAAACACTTGATTTCATCTTTATAGTACTCTTGCTGCACACACTTAATGATGAACGTTTTTGCCTGTATGCGTTCAGTCTGGAGAGCTTTTTTGCAAACATGCCAGCCTTTACAATCTCCTGTATTCCTCTCACGAGAAAATGATTTTGCAACATGGACAAGCATGGCTATGCTTCTTACAAGAGATCTCCATTCAGAGAAGCGTTCGAATCTGTGTGATCCTAGAGAATGTTCTATCTTTGTGGTCAAGGTTACCACCTGAGGGCGAATCTCCTGATCCTTCTCTGGCTCTACAAGTTCAAACAATTTATTCTCAGGAGTATCTCCGTGCATAGCTTGATGGAGAAAATCTGGACCAGAAAACCAATTTGTGTGAGGTAGGACAGCTGCTGGAATGAATCTGGTACCGAGGTCTGCTGGATTGAGTCTTGAATCGACGTGATGCCACTGTTCTGGCCTTGTGGAACGTCTGATTTGCGCCACTCGATTAGCAACGTACACATAGAATCGTCGGGATGTGTTGTAGATGTATCCTAATACGATTCTACTGTCAGTGTAGAATTCTACTGCAGTTAAATCCAAGTCCAGCTCTTCTTTAATCATTTCTGCCAGCTCAACAGCAAGAACGGCAGCACACAGCTCTAGACGTGGCACAGTGTGAGCAGGATATGGCGCCAACTTTGATTTGGCCATAACGAACCCATTGTAATATTGACCGTCTACAGATACAACCCTGAGGTAGGCAACTGCTGCTATTGCTATTGTGGAAGCATCAGCGAAAATGATTAGCTCTCTCTTAGACGTGTAGGACATAGAGACAGGCACATAGGGTCTGTGAATTTGGACATTTCTGAGATCAGCTAAAGAGTCTGTCCATACTTTCCACTGGGCTTCTTTACCAGCTGGTAGCGGTGTGTCCCAGTCAATCTGCTCCGATGACAGCTCTCTTACCAAGGCCTTACCCTGCATGGTAACAGGTGCGACGAGTCCCAAAGGATCGTAGAGACTGTTAACTGTTGAAAGTATGCCCCGTCGTGTGAATGGTCTAACCTCTGTAGATACTTGAAACGTGAAACAGTCAGACTCTAGGTTCCAACTCAACCCTAGACTTCGCTGGAGAGGGAGAGGATCAACACTCAAATCCAGATCCTTTAGGTCATTTGCTCTTTCATATGGAGGGAATGCTTCCATAACTTGATGACTGTTCGATGAAATCTTGTGGAGCTTGATGTTTGACTCAGTCAACAAGTTTTTGGTGTTTTTCATGAGTCTAATGGCTTCTTCCTCACTAGATACAGAGATCAGGCCATCGTCCACATAAAAATGTCTGTGGACAAAGTGTTTAGCTTCTCCACCACTCTCCTCTTCTCCAAATTCAGCTGCTCGTCTCATACCAAAAATTGCCACTGCTGGAGATGGACTGTTCCCAAATACATGAACTGTCATTCGGTACTCTCTGATTTCTTTGGAGAGATCGTTATCCTCGAACCACAGAAACCTCAGAAAGTTCTGGTGATCTTCTCTGACCTTGAAGCAGTAGAACATTTGTTCTACATCAGCTGTCACTGCAATCTGCTCTTTACGAAAACGCATTAGAACACCCAGTAGTGTGTTATTTAGATCTGGTCCACGAAGAAGAGCACTATTCAACGAGATGCCTTCATATTGTGCACTAGAATCGAAGACGACCCTGATCTTCCCAGGCTTCAGGGGATGGTACACACCAAATATTGGTAAATACCAGCATTCTTCATCAGGCTGCAGTGGAGGAGCAATTTCTGCATGTTTGTTGATGAACATGTTTTGCATGAACTCCACAAAGTGTTTAGCCATGTCTGGTTTCCTCTGTAAAGTGCGCTGCAAGGCATTAAGACGCTTCAATGCTTGGTCTCGATTGTTTGGCATCGGGTTGCGAGGTAAACGGAATGGTAATGGAGCTACCCAGTGGTTGGACTCATCTATGTACATTTCTTTGTCCATAAGCTCAAGGAAGATCTCATCTTCAACTGACAGTGAAAGTTTATCATCATCAGGAGTCCTTAGAAACACCTTATCACCCAGGTGATCAGTTGAACAGCTTGTGATTGGACAGCAAGGTAGAGTGGACTGGTATTTATGATTTGAAGAGCCAAACTGTTCTTTGATCTGAATTCCTTTAGAGCAGGGTGGGAAGAAAGAGGTGCGTCCATTTTGCAAGATGTTTGTCTTGAAAACATTTGCAGTCTCGGACTTGTGTACTCTTCCCATACACACTTCTCCTACAATGACCCAGCCTAAGTCAAGACGCTGAGCATATGGCATATTACCAGGTCCATTATACTGTTCTCGAACCTTATGCACACTTAGAATGTCCCTTCCTAAAAGAAGAAGAATGGGCGCGTTAGCATCATAAGGAGGAATTTTGTCAGCCATAGGTTTGAGATGAGAAAAGTGTTTTGCTATTCCAGGTGTCGGAATTTCGTCACGATCTTCAGGCAACATATTGCACTCTAAAAGTGTGGGAAGTGACACTTGAGTTTTTCCATCAAGTGAACTAACAATGAAATTGTCTGCTTTCCTCCCCATTGTCTTTGCTGTACCCGCACAAGTACGAAGAGTATAGGGGAAAGAATCTCCGTTGATCCCAAACAGCTCGAAAAAGTCAGACCTTGCTAGAGACCGGTTACTCTGGTCGTCCAGAACTACATACATTCTCTTGGCCTTTTCAGGGCTGTTGGAAGGATAAGCGTAAACCAAACAGATTTTTGAGCAGGATCTAGGTCTGGGTGCTTTGCCACAGATTTCTGTGCATTTGGAAGTGACCTCCGATGATATATCTCCTTCATACTCCCCGCCATGCTCTTGCCCTGTTTCCGGAACTTGCTCTGTCCAAGGAGCTGGCCCTGGGTGCATTGCTGAGACATGTCGATCGCTGAAACACTCTCTACATTTAACAATTGTCCCACATTCTTTTGCCATGTGTTTGTTGGAACTGCAACACCTGAAACAGATAGATTGATCTTTGAGGTACATTTTTCTTTCATCCAGAGACTTCCCTCGGAACCCTCTGCACTTTGACAATGGGTGTGGCTTATTGTGAATTGGGCATTGCTTATTGGGATCTAAAGTCTTTTGTTCTGGCAGTTGGTTGGCTTTGGAAACCGGAACTGTGGCTAGGACTTCAGTTTTCCTCACTGACACAGGTATTTTGTTGTTGAATCGTGAAACTTTCTCCTGTTTAGGATGACTCTGCATTGATAATAAAAAACTGGGATCGTTTCTTATTCTTGCTTGGTCACAAATGAACCGCACAAAGAAGCCAAATGGTGGAAAAGAGACATGATAATCCTCTTTATACTTAGATCCATGAGAAATCCATCGTTCTTGCAAATTAAATGGAAGCTTCTCCAAGATGGGATTGACTCCCCTTGCTGTGTCAAGAATTGCTAAACCAGATAAATGTCCGCCTGACTTTGCAGATTCCAATTCCATAAGCATGTCTCCAAGCTCCCTGAGTCTTTGTCCATCTCTGTTAGAAATCTTTGGAAACTCCTCCAGTTTTCTCAACAGTGCATTCTCAATTACTTCAGGGCACCCGTAACACTCTTCCAATCGCTGCCAAAGCATATGAACACCTGCTAAAGGATTGTGTGCATGAACTGATCTAATCCGTTTGGCTTGAATGGATGAATCTGGACCGAGCCATTTAGTCAAAAGGTCGAGCTCTTCTCTTGCTGTTAGGCCAAGGTCTTTTGTGACATCTTGAAAAGAGGATTTCCAGGCCCAGTAGTTCTCAGGGCGATCATCGAACTTCACAAGGCCTGAACTGACCATCTCTTTTCTTACCATGTAGTTAGCTAAATCAGATGTGTATGGCAAACTAACCATGGGAGCTCTAACGCTTGGTGCTGGAGATGCGTGGACAGTGGAGTGATGTTCTGGATCTTCACTTCTTCGCTGATCGATTGATTCAGATCTTATCTTTAATTCCTCCATACCATATGATTGATATACTTGTGATTCAGTGTCTCTCCTAGAGGTCTGTATAATAGGCGTATCAGGAAACTGCTGTTGATATTGTTCCACTGTATGCTTCTTAACATACTCCTTAGTACGTTGAGTGCGAATTGAGTGCGTCTCGTGGTCCAATTCGTCTATGTTTCCCTCCTCAATGTCAGCTGCTGCTTCATAAATCGCTGCCTCGGCCGACGCTGCAGTTGCTTCTTTTTGAGATTTTAGCAAAAATAGTTCTGCTTCTACCTCTGCTTTTTTCCTCATCATTGCTGCTTCTTTTTCTGCATAAGATGCTTTAGCTCGAGCTGCTTCGGCTTTAGCTCGAGCCCGAGTCGCTGCCACACTGGCCGATGATCGATTTGATCTTTGTGATGACTTGCAGCTTGAGGCTTGTGATCTAGTCTCAAAGGCTTGAGATGAGTCTTTCTCATCAACGTGTGACTCCATACTACTTGCTTCTGAAAAGATATGCAGTGCGATGTTGCAATAGCAATGTGATTCCGCTGTCTTCACCCGCTGTGTAGAATGTCTTTTTACTATTCTGTTCTAACCAATTGCGTAGCTTGAGCAAAGGCTTAACAGATAGCGTACGTCTTCAGAAAAGAACTCCAGAAAGCAGTCTTCGTGACTTTAGTGACTTTACTGATATTTCTTCTCAATTATTCCATCTCCTTTATCTTGTTTTTTTAAAACTACAAACAAGAAAATACAATATGTATGAACAGTATGTTTACATTCACAAACCGGTACATATAGTCTTCTTAATAATACAGTTGGATCTTGTACATGTAAACAGAAATTAACTTGTTGGTATGCCAACGCACAGCACGTTACCAATAACAGAAATTGAAAATGCTTATAACATAAATATAGCTGTAATCTCTATCTAATAATTTCTAAACACTTTAAATACTATATAGTATGAATTGCAACACTTACAGACATATATTTCCAAGGTTCAAACGAAGGAATCAACCGCTGATTAGAACCGCATGCACGTTCTACTTAACTGCGTTAAGTGAGTCAAACCGAAACTAAAAACTGCGTAAACAAAGTGCAGTACCTCAAGTGTCCAGTGGGAGGCAAGAAATTAAACATACTAACACATGCACAACAGTACAGGTGCAGATACCTGTTCTGTGCTGATGGGTTATTTTCAGTCTACATACCTGTCCAGCTCTCCTTGTATAACGGCCTGTCTCCCGGTATCTCCACCATGCTATTGAAACTGGGCTAGGAGACATCATAAACCTCCATGCGAGTGCATGTATGGATGTGCCATCCTGGAGGAGCAAGACTGATTGGGTTGCGGGAACTGCTTCATGAGAAAACTAAAGACATCAGAAAACTAAAGACAAATCAGTCAGGAAGAATAAGGAGCGAACAATTGTTTGTGTGTGTGTGTGTATATATATATATATATATATATATATGTAGATATAGATACACACACACACACACACACACACACATACAAATATTGAATATCATCAAAAGGTTGAAAGATATAGCTATACGTATTTTAGCTATATTACCCAGTCTTATATCATAAAAATCCAGTATAAAATAATTTCTTTAACTCATTTTAGCCTATCTCTTACTACTACAATATTGTAAATTTTTCTCTCTTTTTCTCTCTCTTTTTTCCCTCCATGCTCGTAATATCACCCTCCTTGACATCCTTTTCAACACCTCTCTGAACCTGGGCAATGCTGATGTGGGACTCCTCGGGCCACACAGGTAAGTCATCAAACCATTTGCCTTAGCAGCCCTTGATCTGTCCTCTCGTGTGAACTCCCTGTGGAGGACAGTGGTAGGACAAACCACTGTACTGTAGGTTTAGACAGGGAATTTTGTACAATGATGATACAAAGTAGTAGATTGGAGAACAGTGTCAGTCTATTATGATTTCAGAGTTATGTCTTTGTCTGCTTTTGTATGCATGCCTTTTCTTTCTTTACCCATGATGAATCAATCTAAGCTTTGAGGCTAATAATGGCATGTGTCCTGGGACACTCTGTATGGTTTTGATTTGTGGCACTGCATTCAATCTCTGCAGTCCTTTATCAGGCTAATAGGACGTTTTTCCATCTTTAGGCAACTCTGTTGTGTGGCTCACATTTTCCTCAAGGAGTTTGAGGCTGTGGTGTGTTATATCATTAGCGCCATCAAACTGAATTGATAAGCTGAAAAATAACTATTGTGTTTCATACAGGTTTCTGTTCATTTGTCACAAAGTTGATTTGTTGGGGTTCTTAAGGACATAGGTATGTTTTGAAAGCAACAGTGTTTACATGCTTTGGGGAAATCAACCTACGAATGACTGATGTATAGTTGTCCCTACAAATGGTTTATTTATAGTTGTCTCTACACATTAAGATAGGATCAGATAAAGTATTTTGACATCGAAAAAATTACAACATGGCAAAATGGAAAACATGACAAAAGAGTGTGAATAGTTTATTATCTGTTACTTATTTAGAGAGAGACATAAGCTGCAGCATACTGCCTGGAAGAGATGATACACCTACATACATGCTTAATAATGTAAATCAAGACAATGTTATTTTCACATAGACTACCATTTAAAAGTTTGAAATAAGCAAGAGTTTTACTTTCAAATAATACTTATTTTAATACTTTTATTTGGCAATGACACATTAAATTGATAAAAAATTATAGCAAAGACATTTATGATGTTACAAAAAATTCAATTTCAAACAGATGTTATTTTTTTTAATGATGATTTCCAAAAATAATATCAAGCAGCACAAAATTATCTCTATTATTTCAGAGAAATTACAGTTTTATAAGACATATCTATTGAAATAACACAAGCCGGATGAATAGAGCGAGACAGTATGATACATAATAAGAGGAAGAAGCTAACTCACAGTGACAGAGAGAGAGACAGAAACAGTAAGAGGAGAAAGAAAGGGCTAGACAGAGACACAGATGGGAGAAGACAGAAAGGTTCCCTCAAGCTTAGTTATTTGTTTTCATGTTAGATGGTAGGAGGTGGTTCAGACCAGTGGTTCTCAACTAGTTTTGCTTCAGGACTCAGATTTCACACTGGACATAAAAGTACCAGTTTTTTATCATTCAAAAGTAAATAAAATATCTGGTTTTCAGCTCTCTGTAGTAAATAATTCACTGAACAAAACATATTGTGGCACAAACTATGTTTATACTTGCAGCAAGTGAACCGTATTGAGGACACGTCATGCAGCACGTCTGTGTTGGCATCTGCTTAACTTGACTGGTGACATGAATTTGCACTGAAATACTGTGGATTTTGATTGTCTTTAACATCTATAAATGATTAGTAGAGTTTTCTTCTTTTTTTATAGTAAATAAAAAAGAAGATAAAAATAGTATTGCATATTTTTTGTTCCATTGTATTATTTTCATTTAGCATTGGGGTTTTGCCCAATGTCAGAACAAACCTGTGGGTCAAAATTTTTGGGTCACGACCCACCTGTTGGGAAGCACTGCTTTAAAGAGGCCTAGAAAAAGGAGTGAAAGTGAAAAAAAAAAATTAGATTTCTGGAAGGAAATCTTCCTTATTTTTATTCTGGTTCTCTTATTGCCCTCTGGTGGTTGATTGTGGAAATTAATTTATCCTTTGATGAGACGCCATAATTTTGTGATGTAGTAATTAATAATAATATAACCATGCCACAATTCTTACAGCTTTCTGATAAGTCTCACTGCTTGAAATTTAATGATGTAAGCCTGGGAAGTGTCTAACATTAAGTCAATCCCAATCTGTAATCTCAAGTAAATTCATGTTTTGGTTTATATTATTATGTGCTCAGTCATTATATTAAACGCTAAACTGCTATTTTAGTTTTTGCACTTATATAATGAGAGACGTTACCTAATCAATCCTGTAAAGATTATTGTCTTTCTGTGGGCTTGTAACGTTTAAAGAGTTGAAACTGTAATGTTTGCAACAATACTCCACTAGATGGCAGAGCTGAACAAGGACTGCGCATGTTCCTGAGAGCTAGTGAAAAATATAAACATAGAAGGGATATAAAGTGATAGTTAAAGGGCTAGTTCACCCAGAAATAATGTTTTTTCATCATTTAGTCACCCTCAAGTTGTTCCAAACCCGTATGAGTTTCATTCTTCTATTGAACACAAAATAAGTTTACGGTAGCCATTGATTTCCTTAGTATTTTTTTCCTATGGAAATCAATGGCTACCGTAAACTCTCTGTACTATCAACATTCTATAAAATATCTTCTTTAGCAAATAGCAATCTCAGCTATGACTTTTGTGGCTTTGGTGGAGTGGATAAAGATCCGATTTTATGTCACTATAATTGTGCCCTTGTGTCAGGCACTTTAGCCCAGGTCTTGCCATAAAGTGTGTTTGTGTAATAAATATACATGAAGCGTTTAATACAATTCTCAGCTATATTACTACTTACTCCTACAATTTTGATAAACAGAGAAACCTGTTTTATCACTGCAGCATTGTACACTATTTTAAAAGCAACAGAAATATACGTTATGCTGGGAAATTGTGCTGTTGAAAATAACTAAATTGTTTGCAAGAAGGAAAACAGCTTTGATGAAAAAGAAAAGAGGGTGTATGGAATAAGACAAATCAATACTGGTGTTTATGCCTGTTAAGCATGCTTATTTTAAGATTTTACTTGTCTTTCCCTGAGGCGATAGAGAGTGAGAGTGAGAAGAAGAAGAGAGGGCGCTTAACATGTTAGATGTTTGTTTATTTGACTTTGATGATGAAGAGAGACGTAAAGATACCAGTAACATGATGAAGACAGAGATGGGCAAAGAGATTGTTGATAGTCACGCGGAGGTCAGACTTAATCCTGAATATCTGAGAAATGCACTCATTTACCACAAGTAAATAATGTCTGTCTTTACAGTAACACCAGAAATGTGATTTAAGAATGGTATTAAATGTTTACGCAATGTTTACGATTGCTTACGTAAATGTTTACGCAATGTTTACGATTCCATGCCACACAAAAATGTTATACTTTAAAATTTGGTTGGAGGAAAAATTTTGAAAGTCTTTGTGAAAAGCTGCAGTTTAATTCTAAGTTAAAGCAGCAATCATTCATTCATTTTATTTGTTGAGTGATGTGTTGCTTAGCAACTGTAAACATTCTACAATTATTTGAAAGAATTTACCACATTTATTTACTTTATAGAATTGATGTTGTACTATTATTATATAACCGTCATGGTAGGTGGCTATAGAGAAGCGCACGGCGAACAAGTCAACTGAAAAAGTCTTTAATTCTAACTTCAAACACAATGAATAAGAGAATAACCAGGATATAACAACCAACGCAAATCACTACAGGACCAGGACTAGACTGGAACTGAGGGCTTATATAAAGGGCCAAACAAAGAAACAATCAAGGTAATTATCAAGGTGATTAACAGGTAACAGGTGAATAGGAAGAACCAAAGAGGCGCATGGGAAAACAGAGTCAACTGAAAATGAGAAAACAGAAGATGAACACAATGAAAACAAAGACAAAACATAACGTAAACCTGACATTACTCCCCCCTCCTGGAAGGCACAACTTTGCACCAAAAGTCCAACCGAGTAAAAAAACGGGTAAAATTCCAACCGGAATTTTGGCACCCTGGAGTGGTGCTGGTAAAGTAGCAGGGCTTCAGGTTGCTGCCGACAGTGAAGAGAGCCAAGGAGGTGCCGTCAGCTCAGGGAGTCAGGTAGGTGGAGGTAGTTCAGGGACCCAGTGAGGGGACATATAGGTTGAGTGTGGGCCTTGAGATACTGCTGTTCCTGGTCCAAAAAGTTGTACTGCCAGTAAATCCATCTTCAACATCTTGTTCGTGTATTCTGTCACCGTGGGTGGCTGTAGTGCATGATGAAGGAGTCAGCCCACACACACAAAAGCGCCGTGGCCATGATGGTTAGTGCTTCTTTTTCAGGAGCTGACACTGGTGCCAAAAAAACTCTGGAGCTGGAACAGATGCTAGAGTGGATTCAGTAATTTCTCTCACTGGAGCAGACTGGAGAATTTGACTCTTTGGAACGGATTTGGGAATTTCACTCTCTGGACTGGATTCTAGAATTTCTGGAATGGATTTCGCTCAATGGACCCTCCCCATTGGACTCTCCCTCCTGCTCAAGATCCCCCCTAGTTTACATCTCCATCTACTCTTTCCTGGTCTTCTCTGCCTGTCTGTCTGCCTGCTCTAACCAGCCCTTTGCCAGCTCCTTGCCCATCTACAAAGCTGCCACCTTCCTTCCCTCACCTTCTCTGATACGGCGCATGGTTGCGGCTTCCGGAAGGAAACTTCTGTAATGTCAATATAACCCTATCTTTCCCGCTGCTAGTTTGTCATCATGGCTTATAGTTTGATTCATCATCAAAGTCAGCTGTGCAGTAGTGTATTAATTATCTCATTTGTCTGTGTATTTAAGTCATGTGCTTTCAGTTCACCTTGGTCCGGTGTCGCTTACGTATGGTTGTGTTTGCCTGTTCTTTAGGTGGATTTACCCTGTAGATATTATTAAATACCGTGTGAACCCTTCATCTTCGTTCCTTTATATGCAGCATAGATTTGACGCTGTGGTAAAGCTATTGTAATCCATTGTTTTGGGGCTTATTGCATATTATATTTATACATAAACTCATTTGTTTCCTATTTAGTATTTTTAAAACATAGCTGAAGATAGTATTAGAATCTCAATGCAATTTATGCAAATGTGTTATACATAATATAAGCACTTACTACTGCTTAAACACCTAATTTAGTTATTGTATTGCCCTAAACTAATTGATGGTGTTCATTTCAGCATAACCACCAGTGAAATACAATAACACATCTCATCTGACTCTATCTTCCCAACCTTTTTCTCAGTCTGAATTTTGCCGTCACAAGATATTTGCATTTGCATTCCCACCTTCACTTGTGTTTAAATGTGTGTATATGTATGTGTGCCGTATGTGTCCTTACTGAAGGACGGACAGAGCGTGCTTTAAAGTGTGTGCATTAAACTGACCGGAGTTTGCATCCAACCTCATTAGCCTCTGTCTCACAGCAGGGTCCACCCTTTATACAGACACCCCTGCCTCATCGTCTCGCCTCTTACCGGCCACCTGCAACTGTGTGATACCGCTTTCATTCAGAGCATATAGTGCCACTGAAACCAAACAAACCATGTTGTTTTGTGTCTGCGAGGTTAAAGTCGGCAAGACAAAGAAGGGTCTATAAGTGAAGCTTGTGCTGATATTCAAATTCTATTCAGTCAAAACCTTTGTCTTTCACATAATGCATTTAATTAAAAGGTGTTCTTGTGATTGTAACAGATTGATATGCATATGCAAATTGGGCACAACAGTTGAATTTTAACTAAATCAGAATCGACTTAATTTGAGAGTAATAACATTGAGCCAGTGACAAAAAAATAAAAATAAAAAAATACTGGGGGGAATATTGTCATTTATTTGCACATGCTGTCAGTAGTATTTCAGCACCCGATTCACTAAAGGTATCCTGCAAATCAGGTTATGCTACAAATACGGCTGAGTACAGTTTGCATGTGTGTGTTTCAGTTGTAGAGAATTTGTACAGCATCACTTTACAACACTGCAATCTAGACTAATCAGGCTCTTTAATATGCAGAGAGTGCATTAATCTGGGTTTATGCCCGGTTTTAATGCTGTTATCCATCATTGGATCATCATTTGATGAATTACTTATGCCATGATCACTCGAAAATGTACACAAGCATGCCATCTGCTTTCCACAGGTGGTAAATGCGGAAAGTTATTTTCACAGTAGTGTATGGTTTTATGAATAAAATGCAGCATACATTATCGTTCAAAAGTATAAAAGATAAGAAAATGTATTTTTACTCAGCAAGTATAGATTAAATAGATCCAAAGTAACTTTTGAAATTCACAAACATATGACCGTCAAAACATTCTGCAAAAAATGTATTACTGTTTCCATAATGATATTTAGCAGCACAACTGTTTTCAACATAGATAATAATAAGAAATTGCAGCAAATCAGCATATTAGAATCATTTTTGATGATAGTAGTGATGTTGAAAATATAGTGTTGCTTCATAGAAATTTTCTTCATTTAAACATCACTTTATAACACTCCAATCCAGACTAATCAGGCTCTTTAACATGCAGAAAGTGCATTAATCTCGATGTATGCCCGGTATTTTAAATATTACAATATTAAAATATTTATATGATTAAAAGAATTTTAAAATACATTGAAATCGATTTTTTTAACCTGTTTTTTATAAAATAAATTCAGTTTGGTGAATATGAGACTTAAAAAAAAGGAATTTTTTGAACTCTGTGTAAATTCTCAGTGCAAATTTGGTTCAGTTAGTATTGAAAAGACTGTTTTGAACTGCAAGATTGTCTGCACCCAAACATATCTCAACTCAGTTGTTTATTGATTTCGCTCTGCGTTTGGCAACAACTGAAAGCAAATCATCAGCTTCTCATGAAGTATTAACAGTGGACCGAGATGGATAGGCATCAGATATCAAAAAGTTATATATATATTTAGTATTTATTTTTTTGGCTCCTGTACTTTATTTCCAGTTACTCACCAGCTTTCGGTCAAGTGAATAAATAACACTCACATACAACAAACGCGTTTGTATTTTGGATAATTTTAGCTTTCATTCACATTGCTTTTTGCTAGCCAAGGACATTCCTCCCTCTGCGGTCACTTTCATTGATGTCTTTACATGCTATTAGCTCTCTAATGGAACTATTTTCTCTCTCCATATATTACTGCAATCCCTTGCCAACTGGATGCAGTTTGGTTTCCTTTTCCTGTCGATTACAGTGTCCACTGAGGAAACTGCTAAATGAGAGGAAGAAGAGAGAAGGACGGGGTGAAAAGTTAAAGATACAAAGGAAGTGTGGGAGGGAGAGACCAAAGAAAAAGGTCTATCTTTTGTCTCTAGGGGCATATATTGGCATCAGAGTGCTGGAAGTAAACTGTGTGGAAAACCTTTTTTGACTCTGACATCCCCCCACAGAGTCTTTTCTCTGTGCTCATTTACTTGCTAGCAGAGGCCGACATCCTGTTGGGACTTCACGTAAAGGTGGGTCATGAGAGAGAAAGAGAGAGACACTAAATAAATTGGCGAAATCTTGCTCTTTTGATTCATAAGCCAAGCTCTCCAATGTCCAAATAAATGAGCTGATATATGTTTATTAGTCACTACAATCAGTTTAAAGAAATGTCTTTGTAAAAAAAGCCAAGCATCCATGTTAAATGCCAGAATAATTTTTCTTCATTTTCTGCCAGTTTGTTATAGGACAGGGTACATAACCTTCGTAGGGCAACTGCAAGATGACATGGGTTCAGATCTTCACGATTCTGTATGTTTAAACAAATAAACAAGCAGAATATGATTGTTTCATAAAGAGGAATGGTGCAAAATCTCTCCTGACCATTGTGCAGGTTATAAAAAGAAGAAAATATTAAGCAGCACAACTGTTTTTAATGCTGATAATAAAAAATGTTTCTTGAACAGCAAACCAGCAAATTAGAATGATATCTGAAGGATTGTGTGACAATGAAGAGTAATTATGCAGTGATGGCAAAGCTGAATTTACACAGACACATTCCACCACATCAAAGCTACAGGAGCTAACACACAATAATAAAACAAGTAATGTTTTTTTTTGTTACAGTACATATGTCCTCAGTTCCAATCTAGTTCTGGTCCCCAGTGCATTGACTTGCATTGATGATGCATTCCTGTTCATTGTGTTTGAAGTTAGAATTAGATACTATTTCAGTTGACTCCTTTACCGTGCGCTTCTTTACAACCACCAACGTGTCATTAGTATTTTACTGTATTATTGATCAAATAAATGCAGCCTTGATAAGGATTTAGGAGACTTCTTTCAAACTCCAAACTTTTGAACAGTAGTATACTTTTTCCACACTGCATTTTCAGATCAAATGTTTAGATTAGTTATGCAGAAATATGCTGGAAGTTGCACATACATATACATTATCCTGGAGCTATTATTTTCTAATGCTTAACAAGCCCTTTACACCGAGCAACCAATATGATGTGACTAATCTAGGATGCTACTTTAGATTTATTGCTTGTTGGCTGTGTATAATGATAAGCACAACTCAAAAGTTCTGGAAAACAAAGTTATATTTTTCCCACAAACCATTAGTAGGACGATAACACAACAAATTAATGCATGATCTTTAACGTGACAAGACCAAAGACTGAGAGCCTGTGAGACGTGATGCATGACCTTCCTCGTCCTCAGCCACCGGCAGGTGATCGGCCAGAATACTGAACACTCCAGACACTGGACACTGAAAATGTCAGATTGTCTTTGGCTAATTTTAATTGCAAAAACAAAGGAGCTTTGCTGGATAGGCACACAGGTGTCACGATGTGGTGGGTGCTAAATTCAAATTGAGTCATGAAGTAAACAACCCTATGTGATTGTGATTATGCTAAATGTTGAATTTCCATACTTGAGGAGTTACAGAAAATGTGGTTGGACGTTTTAAGCAACAACAGCAACAACGACAAAATCGGTGTGTTTTCAAGTATTCTGGCCAAGCACCTGCTGAATTCAGGATGAAGGTCATAAATATCACCTCTCATGCTTTCACTGTTGTCACAACATTAAACATTAGACAATAAATTATTCTGTTGTTCTGTGAGAAATTCATTTGTTTTCCAGGCCTTTCTGAATTGTGCTTATTGTACAATACAAGCAAGCAACATATTGGAACAAAATAAGTGCTTTCTAGTTTTGTCTCACATTTTAGACATCAAAGTATTTTAGACATCATGTAAAGTATTGTGGCAAGTAAAAGTATGTGAACACTTTTGATGCATCATTTGTTTCTACATAAATTGGTCATACAATTTACTAAAGATAGACAAACACATTGCAGGGTGCACACTTCTTGAGAAACTAAAAACAGTGCTGACCTTTCTCTGTTTATTTGCCAACAATTCAAGTCAATAATTCTTAGATGTTCTGAGATCTCTCTTCAGATGATGCTTCACGTGAAGATCAAACTCAAAATGACTGAGTGTTCATTTTTTGGACTCCAGGATTACTGACCTCTGACTCACAATAGTTTTTGCAGGAATCCTTATTGTAGATATTTCACTATTTCAGTATTTCCATTCTGCACTGTGAATGTTTACGCAGTGTTGTTGAATTGTTTGTTTGTTGTTTAAAGTCAGCATGAAATGGAAATTGTGATAATCTTTTCCCTCTCTATTTTGATAGTGAAACATCTTTCAGGATTTACAATCTTGATCAGGAATTAATTGGATTGTTCATAAATCATTAAAATTAATATTAATAATATTAATACATTTTATTTAAGGGTGCCTTACAAGACACTCAAGGACACCTTACAGCAGATAAAAAAGTCATTTACAAGCGAGGGAAAATAATAATAATAATACAAAAAAAAAAAAAAATTAAAAATAGAAATATCATAATGATAATAATAATAAGTTAATAAAAACCAGAATTCAGAATATTATTGGTAAGTCAGTCTAAAGAGGTGTGTTTTCAAGCATGATTTAAAAATAGAGAGCATGGCACAGTCTCGTATGTTTTGGGGAAGCAAGTTCCACAACTGAGGAGCAGTGTAGCTAAAAGCTTGAGATCCCATGGAAACAAGTAAATGATGAGTAAATTAAACGCTGCAATATTACATCAGCTATATTTGTGCATGCAACTTCAGTTCAGGTCAAATTGTGATGCGTGTGCCCTATGGATGAGGCTCCAGTGGGTGGATAGATACAGTAGATAGATAGATAGATAGATAGATAGATACTGTTAATTTGTTTAATAAGTCTTTCTCTTTATTATATAATTAGCATCAAATAAACAATATAGTTCTTGTTCACAATGATTACAAGATTTTTTATTAAAAAAAGACAAAAAAAATATTGTAGAACTATAGGTGTAAATATTGTAATATAAGTCACTAAATAGTCAATAAAGTATGTAAATCATCATTAAACAAAAGAAGAAGAAACATGTAGTATGGCTGTAACAGGTGCATGTAGTGGAAATGACGAAGGCAAGGGAACAAGGGATCAACGTAAAACTCCTTTAATGAAACAAAATGAAAACACTTTAAATACAAACTCTAAACGGCACACTGGTACATAAACAAACCGAAACTCGGAATGACTGGGAGAACTAGGAAACACAGAGAGACACACATGGACATGGGATCGTTAACAATCGACAAAGACAAGGGAGAACATGAGGGTATAAGTTCACAGGATAACAGGGAGCAGCTGACACTACTAACAAGCGGGGGTCGCTGATGTAACACTTAATGGGAACACAAAAGGATCACACAGGAGGAAAGTGACGAGACACGACAGTGACAATGGCACTCTTTTCTTAGCGTGTATTTTCATGGTGACTCGTTAATTCATCACTCTGTTGATAGTGTCTGGTGAGTTAACCGTGAACATACTCTGGATTTGATGAACTTGCTGTTTGCTCTAATATTAATCAAACAAGAGTTCAGGGTATGTTTGATTGAATACCCCCCAGGATCAAATTGGGAGTTTGGTTTGATTGCCAGTCAATGTTTGTATCATTCCAAGAGTGTGTCACACTTTGGCTAATCATGGTGTATGACCCAAAGACGAAGATAAAAGGGAACCGGCTTTATTGACAGAGACATTACTACAACAAATTGAACTTTAGGATTAACCAGAACTGACAAATGAGAACTAAAAAACAGGAATATATATACTAAGTATAAATAAAGATGACTGGTGTTGTAAACAAGGGGACTGATGAATAACCATAGTAACAAACTAGAACGTAATGAGTAACCTAGGAGACAAACAAGTGGCAGGAGACTGAGAACAAAGGATAAAGGTGACTGAAGATAAACAAGAGTCCATGAGAGTAAAACTAAGCATAATTGTGACTGTGTGTGTGTGTGCACTAATGATGCTGCCAAATACATTTTTGTGTAGTGGAAATAGTCAATGTTTATGTTAGTAATACATTGGGCAGCAGAAGAAGCTAATCTCACTGAAATTGAATCACACTAATTTCACCTCATCCTCCAATGATGGGCAGATCGTCCTCAGGATTTATATAAGACGGTCAGACAGAATGAAAGAGGTGTGCTTGTCTATAAAGACAGAGCTTGCAAATTAATTCATTCTTGTAATATTTTCACATGATTTAATGTTGTATTATATTTATGCTGTCAGTGGAACAGCCTCCTGATAGAGGGCATAACTGTCAAGTGCCAAAATACGACGGAATTCATTGACTTGTGTGTTGCTACTGCACACATACACACACAAACTCATAATAGTATTTGGCTGCTACAGATGTTATTACTGTACTCTGTCATAAGTGAGTTTTCCACCTTAGGCCCTAATAGTATGAGCATTCTGATGATGGAAAAACACACACTTGGGCTCCAAATTCACCCGTTGGCATTGTTTTCCTTGATCATATGGCTGTTATTGCTTTACATGTCCTGTTCTAAGATAAACTCTCAAATACAGCAATAAAACAGCCCCTGTCAAGCACATACAGCATTCAACTTCTCACTCAGAGATCCCTGTGACCATGTATGTGTGTTATTCAGACAGATACTCACTGGACAATTACTAGCGATTCAAAAAATTGCATGTTTAATATTAAAACTCAATGGAGATGCAATTTACTACCCTTCTCAATCATGTTGGAGATGTTTAGAAAATCATAATATTGAAAACCAATGTTGTATAAAAGCTTCAAATATGCTTTTGCTCAAGTACAGTATCAACTGTCTTCGAAAACATTTTTGAAAGAGCTGCTTTGACATTACAAGGTTTGCTGTATTTTTAAAAACATGCTATAGTGAAAGTGTTTTATGGATAGATAAGTGCGTTGGCATTGCTTTTATCACAGAAAAAATTGCAGTATGCTGTCAGTAATGGATTGCTTGTAGATTGAAAATATAAAGTGTTTTTCCATTGATTCAATGTTGTATTCTAGTCAATGTAAGTTTTCTTTCAGTTCACATCTTTGATTGGAGAAGCATACTTTGTCAGGGTTCTGCCACATTCAGTCTTGTCATTTCTTGGTTTTGTGGCAGAGCTCTGACACTACCGTATTGTCTCGTGTCTGATGTGTGTGCGCATGGCTTCGAGTATTCGAGCCGTGCGCGCGCTTGTCTGTGTAACGTCTTATGTGCGAGTTATGATGTCTGATCCCGAGACTGGTCTTGTCTAGTTTCGGTTTTGGATCGGATTCGGGCATTCATAACTCGTTTTGTTCGTCCTTATCGTGAGCTCACGAGAACAGGTGTTTACACTCGTTCTTGCGAGCTCTACGTCTTGTGAGTGGGCGCGGTTTCAAGCGTTGCGCGAGCCGCGCCTCCTCTCGTCCGTGTGTTTATGTTTGGCACGCGGTTCGCATTCCATCGGCCGCGTGCTTGTTTTGTCACGCGCAGTTTGGTTTGTCACCAGCTGCGCGTCGTCTTCGTGTAATTGGCTGCATGTTCTTATCTCGTCTGTTACCCCGCCTGTCTTGTTTCATTGTCATTAGTTTGATTTTATTCCAGCTGTGTTTCTCCTTTAATTGCCTTCCTCCTGTCTACTTAATCTCCCTGTGTTTGCCGTCCTGTGTTGTTGCGTTGTCTTTCCCTGTGTCAGCCTTGACCAGTCCTAACCCAGTGTGTTCTAGCCCAGTTTAGTTTAGTCTAGTCTTGTTTGCCCCCCGGGGTTGTTTTGTTTCATCTTTGCTCTATTTTTCTAATAAAGTCCTGTCCCTTTCTGCATTTGGGTCCTCGTCCTTCAAATCCCTGACATACTTGGTCCAGACAAACCTATAATTAATGTACCTCAGGTAACTTGTAGCAGTGCACTTGGTTGTTTTCTTTAAACCATCTTTCAAAAATATTGCAAGCTAAAATCATTTGATTTCATGTCAATTCTAAATCAATTATAGAGAATTGATTATAGAGAATACAACCCCCCCCCCCATTTCTTTTTATTTCTTTCAGCTTTATTGCAGTGCAGTATTTATAATTAATCAGAAACCCAAGCCACTATTACAGACACCGAAGAAACTCGATAGATTCCTCTTGATGATCCTTTTATTGCTTTATTGATCATTGAGTACCTTCACCAACATGTACCTGCAGCTTTCATATCTTCTGTTTTTGAATGGGTCTAGCAGCTTCATTAAGTTCTGTTTTCCTGTAGATGCTCAGCGACTCTTTGATCACAGAGAGTTCAGAGACATTTCAGCACAGCATTGCTTTGGACTATTTCATGTGCTTACGGCATCCTTTCAGATGTGTTCAAATGAACTTGGCTTTTTGAGCGCTGCAAGAGATGGACAGATGTTTGATGGTGGCGGAGCAGATTAAACATACTCTTTTCTATTCAAAGAACAGAGGAATGCAAGACAGAATGGGGGTAAAAGGAAACAGAGCATCGTACAAACACAAGAGCATGATTTGATTATGGGTTTGTTCAGCCATACTGATTTTTTAATCTCAGTGCTGCAATGATTCTGAACAGACAGAAGGTACTAGGTGGGATAGCCTGGGAGACAGTACCTCCATGTTCAAATCTATCAGCCAGTCCTTGCTGTCTAATTCCACCAGAGTTCCATTTGTTGCTACTGTCGCTGGCACACACCCCTGGTCAGACACACTCTGGAGTAACAGTTAAACTACTGGGTGGTTGTTGTTAGTCCCAAACCAAAACAGTGATTTGAGTGTCTCGTCATCATAGTGGCAGGGGCAAGATGACAGAAGAGTTCGGTATAAACAAAATAGTCAATGCCCTATTGCCTAATGCCCTATCCAATGGGCAATCACTGCAAATTTGGTTGCTTATTCGATCTTTAAAGGTCGATTGTTCTGTCGCATAACAAAGAAGATGATTTACATTTTACATTTAAATGTATTCATTAAGCAGACGGTTTTATCCAAAGTGACTTACAACTTGATGAATACAGAAAAAGGATAGAAAAGAACACAAGAGTGCTTGTGACACTGTTCTTTGTTCAGCGAAGAAGAAGGCGGGAACCGGCAGACATTTAACAGACTTTAATTATGAAAATGAATGGCCACCTGCACAAACTCAGGCACACAACAAAAATCCAGGCTTGGTCCTCTCTTGTCCTTCACTGTTGACACTCCTCTTTTTATGCCTTTGCTCCTCTGTGAGACTCAAGACCGGTGGCTCACGGTGGCACTCATTTCCAGTCATGCCACCGGCTCGTGTGATGCTCCTACAGTTACTCCTAAAACTTTTTTTTTTTTTTTTCCTTGCCGCTGTCGCCTATGGCTTGCTCAGTTGGGGAAACTTAACACTTAAAATTCATCAATTGTATTGATTCGCCTGCTCTTTTGGGGCTTCTGTTCAGCCAAACAAACTTTGTTTATATTGTTTTTCCTGTAAAGCTGCTTTGAAACAATCTACATTGTAAAAAGCGCTATATAAATAAAGGTGACTTGACTTGACTTGACTACAGTCCCTTGACCCCGCCTTGCTCGCCAAAGTGATTCATAATACAAAGTTTCGGACAGTGCTTGAAGTAGTTTAAGCCTGGAAAAGGGAAGGACTGAAGGAAAGTGAAAGCAAGAAAGGAAAAGGAATGTTTTTTTTGTGTGTTATGTTAGGTGCTCACAGAAGAGATGCGTTTTCAGCTGACTTTTGAATGTTGAGAGGGATTCAGCATTCCGGATGAAGGCAGGGATGAAGGCAGGGATACTATCATCACTTGTAGTATTGATAGTACCACAAGTTGTCACTCATTAACCAATTGTAGCTTTCTGGTAGGCGTGTAAATTGGTAGTAGGGAGTGGAAGTAAGAGGGTGCTGAGCCTGTGGTAGATCTGTAAGCAAGTGTCAATACTTCTAATTTGACGCAAACTGCAAGTGGGAGCCAGTGCAGAGACATAAAGAGAGGTGTGAAATGGGAATTTTTGGGTTTGTTGAAAACCGGACTTGCTGCAGTGTTCTGGGTCAGCTGTAGGGGTTTGATTGCACTTGAAGGAAGTCCGGCCAGAGGAGCATTGCAATAATGAAGCATGGAAATGACCATGGCCCGTACATGAAGTTGTGTTGCTTGCTCAGTTAGGAAAGGCCTAATCCTCCTGATGTTGTGAAGTGCAAACTTGCATGATGTGATGTGGTTTTTGAAGGTCAATTGGTCCTCAAAGATTACACCAAGATTTCTGGCAGACCTTGATGATCTTTGAGGATCCAATCTGGATGGTGAAGTCGTGCTTCAGAGACGGCTTGGCAGTGAAGACTAAAAGCTCTATCTTTTCTAGGTTGAGCTGCAGATCCATGCCAAGATGTCTGCTAGACAGCTTGTAATTTGCACAGCTACCATGGGGTCTTCTAGTTGAAATGATTGGAAGAGCTGTGTATCATCGATATAGCATCGATAGAATAAACCATGTGCCTGTATGTTAAAGTGATGTGGTGGATAAGTGAAGGGGTTCAATAGGAACCTCAGTGATCAGTTGACATTCTTTCTTCCCACACCAGGCAACCCTGAAAGACCTATTTGTGGGATAAGATTCAAACCAGTAAAATAGAGTTTCTGTGATATCCAGTGACGAGAGGGTGGACAGAATCTGATGATTAACAATGTCAAAGGCAGCAGATAGATCAAAGAGAATGAGAACAGATAATTAGGAATCAGCTTTTGCATTACTTAGAGCTTGTTTTTGCTATGAATGGTAGGAGAGAGACAGGTCTGTAATTATCTGCAAGTGATGCGTTTAATGTGGGTTTTCTTCAGGAGTGGGGTTACCCGAGGCTTCTTGAATGCAGTAAGGGAGGTTCCCATGCGGAGAGTTGTTGATGATGTGTGTGAGTGCTGGTAAAAGAGATGGCTTGTAGAAGATGTCAGGGGATGGGATCTAAAGGGCAGGTGGTAGGATGGCTGAAGAGGAAAAATGTAGATACTTATGCATCTGTGAGTGGAGAGAAGGAGGAGAGAAGATTTCTGGTTGTATCAGTGGTCAGTCTAATTTCCTGTGTGCGTGGAGCTGTGAACTGACTCCTGATAGATGTTGTTTTGTTAATGAAGAAATTGGAAATATCATTGGCAGTTAAAGAGGTAGAGGGTGGTAACACATAGGAGAGAGTTTAATGTTTTGAAGAGTGTGTATGAGTTTGAGGCGCTGTTATAAATGTGAAGATTTAGCATTGTGGACTTCAGTGGAAAAGGTTTGAGATCAGAGATTAATGCATACTCAGGCTAGATGGGTCTTTTGATTTGTGCCATTTCCTTTCACCTGTTCTTAGTTTGGACGGGTGTTCATGAAGAACATAAGATGCTGGCCTGGAAGAGAGACAGATATTGTCTAGACATGAAGTTAAAGTCTTACATTAAGTGTCTGTTGCAGTATTCACATCCAGACATTAGAATTGCTTGTAGAGGATGAAACAAGAGAGGAAAGATGGGAAGGAGAAAGAGAGCACAGGTTTCGTCTCAAAGTAACTGGTAGAGGAGTTGATGGTGCAGAAGTAGTAAGTTGTAGATTAAATGTATTGAAGAAATGGTCAGAAACTTGTTAAGGTTTTACCAGAATGTTTTCTGCTTTGTAGTTGTGTGTAAAGATTAAGTTGAGTTGGTTGCCCGATTTGTGAGTACCTGGGGTGATAAGTTATTTAAGATCAAATGAGGTTAGGAGATAAAGGAAGTCCGTCATGTAAGGGTTCTCCAAATGAACGTTGAAATCATCAAAGGCCTCCAATGTAGACCACAAGTGTTTTTAAACAGATGTTTCAAGTTAGCAATAGTTCTGTTTAGTTCTTTAGAACACCATATTGTTCCACTCCTACAGGCTCCATCTTGTTGTTTTAGAGTGTAAGAACATTTCCGCTAAGAAAAGTGTCAGAATGGAGTATTGAGAGCCTGAAATCAACCTAATTATTCATGGATTCTTTAAGACTACCGTTGGTTGAAGCTACCTACAGATTAGTATATTGTAGATAGTCTTACAAATCCTTAATTTGAGTTGTAGTGGAATTGTTCACCTGAGCCACAGGACAGAGAAGCAAAACTCTCCATCCTTCTCATTGACAGCGCTTTCAGATGGCCTATTCCAGAGACAAAGAGTGACACTGAAGGCCATTTCTCACTCCCTGTCTCTGTGTGGTTGGCTGTTTGTCTGCTCTCTCCAACCAAACCATTAGGGTGCAACAGGGCTTCTGAGTAAAGTAAACCGTATTACGCAGTTATTCCCATTAAAGACCCCTTCTTTTTTTCAGAAAGCAGGGTAATCATAGATCTGATACTAAATACCTCATGGAAACAAATTGTACTGGGAAGAGATAAGTTAGGCACATGTATAGCTGTGAAATCAGACTAACATCCACTAGCAAACTATTGAGCACAGAGCTGTTGCTCCTTAGTTCATGCGGTAATAATATAACACAGACTTTTATCCAAAGCACATTACAGTTCACTTATTACAGGAACAACCCCCATGGAGCAACTGCAGGTTAAGTGCCTTGCTCAAGGGCCCAATGCTAGTGCTTTATTGCTTCCTCCTAGTATGGGCACCTTTTTTTTGTTTTCTATCCAAGTTTTTTTTTTTTTTTTCATTTTCATTCTAAGATTTGTTTGTGTTTTTACCCGATTTGTCTGGAGTTTTTTTTGAAGTTTTTCCTTTTGCAATAAACCTAAAAAATGTTTGTCTTTTATCTGCTATTGGATTTATCTAGTCTGTTACTGGTCCTGACACTCAAGTGTTAGGGAAAGGTTTATCTGAATATAGTAAAAATGGGAAATGAAACTGGACAGATATCTAAATATATAATCTCATGTCTTTGAGTGACAATGTGTAGTAATCAAGAAATACAGATTTGCTTTTACCTAATAATCGAAGGGTTTGCTTTATTATACATATGAAGAACCAATCATATTGTACAAAAATTATTAAATGGATCATGCCACCTTTGCCATGCTCATATTCTTTGAAAAGTGTTTAACTCTTTTTGCTGGTGGGATTCTCTCTGAAATTGATCTGAGGTCCTCCGGACATGATTAAAGCATATTCAAAGGCATTGTATGGAGTCTGTCTAATTATGGTTGCGCAGCAGGCAAGACACTAGAGATCTTTCTTCTATTCTCAAGTTATAGTGTTTAGTGGAGTACTAGAGACATTATTCCCAAGATACACTGTTAAAAAAGACGAGATATTGCCCGGCTCGAACAGGAATTCAAAGACATGTTGTAGAGAATGAATTTTGCATTGATTGTAGACGTTTGGGAGACGCTCTACGTAAACTTAAATGAGATGTGTAGCTCAATTTGTTAATAAAAATATATAAACTTACAGACCCCAATTTTTTGAACAGTAGTATAAAGTTTATATGTAAACTTTGTCATATTAGTCTATGTGACATGCAGCAATTTAAGACAATTTTGTTTGTTTGACCAGATAAGCATGACTTTTCTGACCAATTGGACTTACTACATATGTTGTTTCTGTTTAAGAAACATATAGTTCACCCCAAAATGAAAATTCTGTCATCATTTACTTGCCCCCATCCTGTTCCACACCTTTATGGCTTTTTTTTCCAATGGATCAATGTTGTTTTGGTAGATATATGGACAAAAAGACTTTTCAAAGAATCTTCTTTCATGTTCCTCAGAAGAAAGAAAGGTATGCAGTTTGCGTGCGAGGTTCTGTGTGTAGGGGATTTACAGTTAAGACCTGAGGACCAGATATGTTGAATGAAGACCAGGAGTCAGAAGTGCAGTCAATAGAAGAAATTTTAGTGAAGTTTAGTTTGCAGTTTCATCAGCAGAAGCCAGCTTCAGGTCTCACAAGGAGTTTGTAGGCCGCCCCAAATACAATAACATTGTTACAGCAATTATACTCTAACAGAGGGTGCTAACTATGTCAATGATGACGGTTAAATGATTCTAATTGGCTAAGAAAGAAAGAAAGAAAAACAAAACTAGTAATTTTCCACATAAGAGCAGACAGTCTGAAGCATATCTGCGTTGATCACATGGTTGACGGGTTCTTGACGTGGCTTGTCGAGAACAACAAGTTTGATGGTGTCAGCTAATCACTTCACCAATACAGACCATATTAACACACACACACACACAGATACAGCTTCTCGAAGGCTGAACTCGACTAAGGCTCCAACTATTAACATTCTCTATCTGGTGAGACGTGCAAACCATATTCATCCTTACTCTATGGAAAACTACAGAAAAGTAAAGAACTAAGTTTTAACTAATAAAATCCATAACTTGATTATAAATCACTCTTTACAACTCATTCAAATAGGAAAAAGGAAAATAACATATGAAAAAAAATAAGCCAAAGAAAAGAATATAGGTACAAATAAGAAAAATAAAAGAATATATATACACAAGCAGCAATGGATTTCCGAATAGTATCTTTCATGTGCATTAGGGAAGTGTACAGAGTTACTGATATGCTCTTCGTTTCCCTGCAACAACTAATTACAAACTGCTAGGCAACATGCATCTCAGTAACATGCACAGCATGCTTGGCCTGATCTCAAATCAGTGCTAAGCCCAGATGATCCATGTAATGTAAACACTCTATCAGTCTATCAGTGCAAACGACCGTTTGCGCCACTTAATTCATTCGTTTGGAGGCATTTTTCATTTGTGTAATTATAAAAACTGTTTCTCTGAATTGCACAAATGAACTGAAGTATGTGATAGCTGGAGTGGCATGTGTTATTAAGACAGCATTTGGGTTTACTACTGGTTTGTAAAAGGATCCCATTACGCTGATGTTAAAACCCTGTTCAGACAGCAGGATTAGGACTGGATTTGGAACAGAGTAAAGTGCATCTTTCCTCAGAGAAGGAGGATATGCAGGAAATGAGAGGGAGAGAGAGGAGAGGTCTGTTGTGAAAAAAATGATGACATGAGCTTTCCGAACATTTGTCACGTTCAATTCAATGTGCTGTTCTTGTGTCACAACATAGCTCAACTCTAGAGATGAACTCCCTACACCAAGTGTTCCTTAAATAGTATGCTGGCTGAATGCTGTGTGTCTGCTGTTTCCAAAGAACCCTCAAGATGGGAGTTTAAAAATATTGTAAAAAGCTTCTACTCTGTTTTAGAGGTAGTTAGACATTCTAACTGATCTTTTGTGAATGCCTTTGCCCTTTATGCATCACAAAATAGTGATTATATTTCCACTGTGAAAGATTTGTTTGTATGTGTTTTTGTGTTCTATGCTGAAGAGACAATTGGAGATGAGTTGGAGGACAGACTGAAATGCTCTTCACTTGGTCATGTCTTCTACTTTATGTTTTCTTGCACATAATATATGCACTGTTAGTGCACTTTTATCTTTTTTGTATCTATTGCTTGTATGTATCTGTCCCTAAACCAAACCCTTTTCTTCTACTGTGTTCAGTTTCACATCTATTTTCTTCAAGCTGCTAAATCTAATTTCAGAGCCCTCCCTCTGATCCCTTGCATTGCAGGCTTTGGCCCCCGTGGTAAAGCAATAGTTCATTCTCTCTTGTTCACCTATATTGTCAGGGTTGAATGAAGGGAGGAGGCGAGGACTCCATCGCAGGAGGAAGGCTTTCTTTATTTAATACAAATAAAACAAAAATCTAAACAAAACTACCCCAAGAGGGAAAACATGACTCGATTTAACCAGTCTTGAAGTGACTAAACTGGACTAGTCTAGACTAGACTTGACTGGACAGGACATGATAGGCGGTGGCAGAGGCAGTGAAAACGATGAGGACTAAGTGGCATCAACATACGAGTGACATTCAAAGACATTGAATCAGCACAGGACAGCACACACAGGGAGAATAAATGAAGAACAAACAAGGCAGATAAATGAAAGAGAACTGGTGGGGCAAATCAAACCAATAATAACAAAGGTGAAAATACTGGACCAGTTGTTTTCATTTGGATCATGACCTGAAAATTGGTCACAGGTCTGTTCTGACAAATAAAAAATATATAATTAGTACAGCAAAATTAATCTCAAATGAATATAAAAAAATATCTGCTTTGTAAAGGAAGGATATTTAGATGTTCTACTGCATTTACAAAATAGACTGCTTCAGTTTGGGTTCCAATAAATTCATGTGGTTTACCTTGTGCAGTTAATATTAATATATTTTATTTATACGTTTCATAAAATAAATGTTAACACTTTCATATGTTAACAAAATTTTGGTAATACCTTACAATAATACCAACAATAACTCAACTCATTAGTTAATTTACTATTTACGCTGTCTTTTAAGTGAGTAATTAGTACTTTTTACATTATTAATGTTGGCTATTCTGCTGTTAATGTAATATCCTTTTCTTCTAGTTAATTCATGCTTGTTACAGTAACTCATATTCATTTATACAACTTGAAATGTCAAAATGTATTATGAGGTATGAAAATCAACATTAATCAAGATTAATAAATCTGTGTTCACTGTTGTTTCATGTTGGGTATTGAGTGAACTATAATGTTAACATGCTTCTAGATTTGTTTGTGTGTTATGTTGCAAATGCTATCGGGATCCACTCTGGTAGACCAAGCTACTTTACTTTTTCTTGGTGTTTTCAAGTACACATGACCTCTGACCTGCATATTACTGTGTGTGTGTGTGAGATCTTAGGTTCCTGTGAGACTCTGATCATTCGAATCTCATTAACAGGCACTTCACCGGGTGAACTGACCTATATTGCACACAGGTACCAAACATTATTAGCCCTCATTTCTGCACATCACCTCTACAACAAAAACAAACACACACACACACACAGGTAGAGTTACATAAGGTATAGTCTTTCCTTCATTAGAGAGCTCAACGCTCACAGCAGACTCTGTTCCGTGAGCTTCATGGCTCACGGTGGGTTTTGGGTCTTGAACTCACACTGCTCATTATATCCAACCACCACACTCCCACATACTTACTGCACAGTATCCAGCGGAGATACACACTCAGTCATTCTGCACAAGTATGCATCTCTCCAAATGGCTATTTAAAATTACTCTTGGTAATTTAGAGAAACAAAAAGAGTTTGGACATTATCCTGAAACGACCAGTATTGTATAAAGTACAATATGTACTTTAAAGTGTAAAAAGCTGGTATACATAAGTATATACTACTTATACTTATACAATATTGTATAAGTAGTATTTTGTATAAGTTAGGGGTCAGTAAGATATATTTTATTTTATAGGGCCAATACTCCCACCCTCATCAAGGTTTCCAGGAGAGTAAGCATGCTGCAGCTTGACCAGATGCTATATCAGCATTATCCACTAAAGCCCAGGTTTTTCTGATTGGCTTGGTGGGCAGTGTCGGGGCACTTAGAGATGATGTAGACTGAGCTGGCTAGTGTCTACTCCACCTTAGGCACCCCATAACCATGCTCTGTATGGCCAACTAACAAAGAATAGTGTGATATATGTGCACTATGGATTCGATAGGAGACCGGTTTCTTCCACGATTTCAACACAGCTGTGTGGAGATCAAGAATAAATGGTAGGCCTTGATGGAGTGGCAGTTCTCACAAGGGCAGGAAGCGTTCGTCTTATTTGCTTTTGAAACAAACATCCTTCTTCTCAGTTGGTCAGTCATGTACCCTCGAGCGCTGAGTCTGTGTGTGCATGCTCTGAGTCTGTCTTATCAAGGCTGCATTTATTTGATTAAAAATACAGTATAACAGCATTATTGTGAAATATGATTACCATGTAAAAATATTCTTTCTGTCGGATGCGCTGCTATCACCTCCTGCCTTTTCGGTGATCTGTGTGATTACTGTGGACCATGAGGCCAGTAAACACACACCGCCATTTCAGAATCTCCTCCATCACTGTTCTTAGGTCTTGGGGGCTACTGGGTGGGAACAGCCTCAAACATCAAAAGCCAGCTCTTTACACTGTGTTGCACAAAAAAAGAGCTGAAAAGGGTTCGACCTATCAGTTCCGTTGTTCCCTGTTGGTGCACCATTTTATGGCACCAAAGTGGTTGCTCGAAAACACCAGCAGCCAATCTCAAGAGGCTGGTTCCCTCATTTGAACTTCTACCAGCGTGGAGGCTACTAATATATTTTCCCAAATATTTCTAATTGGGTCCTGCACACAGTCAAAAAGGGTTACACTATTCAGCTCAGGTCTCGCCCATCCAGATTCAGAGGGGTACTCACCATAATAGTGGGTTCTGAGCAGGCTCTGGTTGTAGAACAAGAGGAAAAAAAGTTTACTGTGGAAAGGGGCCATTGAACATGTACTTCTCCCAGATAGAGAAACATTTTTTGACAGCTAGTATTTTATGGTTCCAAAGAAGGATGGAAAATTGCGTCCCATTTTGAATCTGTGTCATCTGAACCAGCCATATAGCTAAAGTTCAAAATGTTAATCTTGAGTCAAACCTTACCACAGATCAGCTCCAAGAACTGGTTTGTAATGCTCCACACCACAGGAAGTTCCTGAGTTTCTTTTTCAGGGCCATACATATTTTAGGTTATTCTGTCTATCTTCATCACCCCACACTTTCACCAAATGCATGGATGCATTATTCGTTCTGCTAGACATCCGCATCCTGAACTACAGCAATGATAGGTTGATTCTAGCTCAGTCATAGCAGCTAATGGTTCGTCATTGAGGTGTCATGTTCGCTCACATGAACATTTTGGGGTTAAGATTAATGTTGGATCACATAGGGAAGTTTTTCAGCCAAGCTCAAGTGGATTTATTTGTATCTCGATAGATATCTAACTGTCCACTCTGGTTCTTCCCCGTGTATTTTCAATACAGCTCCTCTTGGACCGGATGCTATGGTTCAGACATGGACATGGCTACATCTGTACGTTTTCCAACAATCACTCTCCTCCTGTGAGTTCTGGAAAGAGTTTGCCGGGACAGGGTCCATCTCACCTTGATTTTCCTGCGATAGCCAGGTTCTGTGGTTCTCGGATCTTGTGTCTCTCCTCAAAGGCTTTCCTTTGGATATTCTGATCAGGAGGGACCTTCTGTCCAAGGCCGGAGACTCAGTACTTCACCCCCACTCAGAACTTTGGAAACTATAGACTTTGCCTCTGAGGGGACTCAGCTCATAGATCATTGTCCCTCAACTGAGGTTGTTGCGACCATCCTTCACTCCAGAGCTTCCTCAATGAGGAAATGACATGCTCTGAAATTGTCTAATTAATAAAAATTGCAAGTGAACAGCATAAATAATGTCAAGGCAGCCTGATTAAGTGATATGATATGTGAGGATATGTAAGAGCTGTTAACTCAACAAAACGTTGATTCAGTGATTGAATATTGTACATTTGTGGCCTTGGGAAACAAAAGTAAACTAAAGAAATTAAGTCATAACACTACAGGAACTACCACAACAAAATAGAATTAAGATATGAAATATGTATTTGTAAAAGGGTTGCATATGGAGTCGCTCACAACAGAAGTGTTATTGGTGATATATATTTGCCTGGGTTTCCCCCAGAATTGGAATAAGGGAAATATCCTTGCTTGGCTCTACCTCAATGATAATAAATCACATATAATTTATGTCAAGGACGATACGTGTTTTCTCAATATGCATTGCAGATGATGATTTTATATGCAGTCGTGATTTCTAAAGCAAGCATTGCTATTAATCGCACAAAAATTAAACCTCAAAATAGATGGCTTGTTTTTCATCGTTATACGAAAAACCACTTTAATATCATGATTTACTCAGTTAAGCACTACTAGCATTTTGAAAAAAAGTAACAAGTATGGTGTTGATGCACTTAAAAATGTGTTTTTCCATTTGCACCAAAGACGTGCAGAGTTTATCTATTTTAGAAAACTAAAAGTATATGTTTTATATTACACTATATCTGCTAAAAACGACACATTTCTGCAGGACAGCAAACACTTACATGAACAAAAATTATTGCACATTACCTCAGCAGTATTTTGCAACTTTCTTATCATTTAAGAATTTATTACATAGATGTCCAAAACACAGGTTAAAGATTTTTCAGTGGAAGCTATTGTGTGTTTTCCGGGCACTTCTTTGATTCTATTTTTGATCAGTTCTCTGAGAGCTTCTCAGTACACATGTATTCTGTTGTATCTCCATCATCTCAACATCATGATTCTTTTGAGCAGTTCATCTGTTTCATCTGTTAGAGTTCTCCTCATTCTCTCTCTCACTCTAAATGAGTAGGTTTTAAAACATTTAAATTTCATCTGCTGGTGTGATTTTTTTTGTTTGTTGTCATTTTACATTCTGAATTAACTTCATTTGAGCATGCTTTCCTGCACGTCCCTCAAACAGTATGCCTTCTCTTCTATTTAAAACCCCAGACAAGAAATTGAACACACCTTTTGTCACGCATTTAAAGCTCAACATGGTCCTTCTTTGCACAGATTGTTTTTATGTGTGTCTGTGTCTGAGTCTTTCTACACAGTTATTGTGTCTCATTAACTTTAGTCTTCGCTTTCTTCATTATCTCTGTGTTTTCATTTCCCTCCCTAATTCAAAAACTTATTGAAGTTTTAGCTCAAAGATTGATTACTTTTTTTCTTTTTTTTTGTGTGGCCTAAACTCTCTAGGGCTTATTCCATGGTCTTTAGATGCTGTAATGCAATCTTTGTGTTTGCATTGTTGGAGAATATAATTAAAGGTTTGTATCAAGAATCGAAGGTGGTTTTTATTGTGGTGGTTTTACATATACCTTTTTTTGTTAGCAAACATATACACAGTACAGTGTATGTACATTTTTTTTTTTTAGATGAATGTCGATCGCTTCATCAAACAAATCGCGACAACACTGTTGTGTAAAAAGACACCAAAAACACGAGCATGTAAATTCTCATTTAATAACTCAAATCATGTACATCAATAAAAAAAATTCTTGCGAGGGTTGTTGTCTTTGGCACTTGTACTGTCACTCTGACAGCTGACGCTGATAGGCTGTCTGACCTGTCAATCATGCAAGAAGACGTAATTGGCTGTGCTGCCACAAGGGCGGGCTCTTCTCATCTGACACGCTCCATAAAGGGACAAGCTGCTGCAGCGCAGCGGGAGAGACTGCTTTTTGTTTTTCTTCTGGTTCTGACTTGATTTTGTTTTCTTATTGTGTGAATTTCGCGCATAAGCACTGTGTACCGAGCCTGAACAGTTATGGATAATTGACGTCATGTGAGCAACATTTGAAATTCAAAATATGATTTACACAAAAAAAGTTAATGAATCTATGGGTGCGGGTTATGCCAATGATTTTTTACACAAAACCTCAAAACCTCAAAACTTATATGTGGGATAATCGGTAATATATGTTATATGGGTTATCTTGATAAACGGTTATCTCAACACTTTTTTACAACCCCAAAGGCCGTCGGCATAACCAAACTCCACTGTACATACAGAGTAATAGACAAAAAAGACACACCTAGACACAATCAGAGAACTAATTATAAAGAAAACTACCAAGGACCACAACATATGGCACAGTAAACAGGAAAATAATAGAGCAGAATGCACCCTAAATGTCCAAATAACAAAAATACAAGGTACACAAAATATCTCAGATTATCCATGTAACTATGGGTCCCTTAGAACAGGGAACAAGATGCTGCATTCCCTAGGGGTTGCTATGGGAATACCTCCGGTTTGACATTAATTAATGTCTGAAGCATTAATCCAACCACGTAAATGAACTTGACATTGGTTGGCAGCTGGTAATCACAGGTGCAACTGCAGATATAAAAGAGGCACCTGAACAGTACGTCATCCACTTCTTATCTGAAGGTGATGCATGCAGGAATGCCTGAAGCATGGCAAAGGGATGCAGCGATTCATTCTTTCGAAAGAGAACTCCTCGCTGAATCCGCTAGGGTTTACTATGGGGAACGGAATACCAATGCTGACATGCTGAGGGACATAAATACACTAATTGGCGAAAGCCAGGAGTAAATAACCCCCAGGGGAACTGTCCTTTGGACCTGAGACCTTGGCCCGGGGCGTTGCGGTATGCAGGATCAAAAAGTTTTTGAGGATACCCTCGCCTCCTGGAACTTCAAGGGTGGTACATGAAGGAGGAACTCTCTCTCTCTACCCTCCCGATGTCGGCCAGGTTCACCCAGAGGTGCCACTCCATTACCACCATGGCTGCCATAGAGTGGCCGATAGCTGGTCTGTGATGTGGCACAACTCAGCAGCTGCCTCCAGGGAGAGCCCATGACCCTGGTCTAGGTCTGCCTAGTATGGTAAGAAGGTCCGTCTAGTATGCCTGTAACACTGCCATGGTGTGCAGGGCTGCACCAGCTTGACATGTTGCCGCGTATGTTCTGCTATTAAGACGCATTTCAGAGTGGCAAAGACGGCGCCTTCAATGTGGATGCATCACCATCCAAAAGATAGTTAGCCAGTGTTTCTTCGACCGGAAGCATAGCCATGTGCTTACATGCTGTCCACCTCAGCGTAATTCGCCTGAGTCTGGTGATGCATGAAGAGTATGACTTTCCCCATGGTCTCCGCACCTCGGTGTGGGAAGGGTGACAAGGCTGACGTTTATGGCTCATAAGGAAGCGTTCATCCAGGTGGCCAAAAGGGCGGTCGACTTTCTTGTGCTTCCATGGCAGGTCTAGCCATAACTGCCAGCAGCTCATAATATGTGGGACATGTAGGCTGCGAACACTTGTAATGGCTGTCAGAATGGTTGATGACTGCCCAGATGGAAAATGGAGACGAAAGAAAACTTGAGGCGATTAAACTGGTCACACAAGCCTTTATAGATGGATTTCGTATCAGCACACTCTTCTCAAACATATCAAGAGCGTACAAAAAAAAGTACAAAAAAAAGAAAAACTCAGACAAACATCACAAATTAAAGAGAGAAAATAGAAACAGTAGACTATACTATATAATGGTCACCAGTAGAGTGGCCATCTCTCTCCTCACTCAAAAGAACTCCTCCCCGTGCGTGCGCACTCACACCAGAACAGTGTGTACACACCAACAAACACGTCTCAAAGGGACATTCCCCTCATGAACAAAGTGGAGTTACACACTCATAGAGATCTTTGAATTCCGCAACCAGTTTTTTTTTTCAGTGTGAGATTCTTTTTCACGCATTCTTTCACTGTCTGCTGTCATTGATGTTATTGTCCATGTTCTTGTGGTGCCATCAGTCAATAATCATTATTATGATGTTGTTTTCCTCCGGCTATGATTTAGATGATTTAGACTGTTTGTGTTCCCAGAAGGAAGTGTTCATTAGGAAAAAAGGCAGGTTTGAGTAACTGTTATTGAGACGAATGGGAATGTTAAGACCAGTCATCAGCTGAATATCCCTAAAGCTCTTCCCATCACATACTGACCAATCTCTAGTCACATATCCTTAAAACTCCTCCTATTATCCCCCTGCGTCTAGTGCACTTCCAAGTGACAGCTTAAAAGTTGATTACACTCCTGAGTAGCATTAATAATTCATATCTTTTGGCTTAAACAAAAGAATAAAAGGCATTAAACATTTATATCCATTCATTAAAACTAAAAGGATAGTCTCAATTTAACTGTATAAAGTATTCATGGTCTCTAGCGCCCGGGCCCAGGGCATCGGATCAGATGTTGATTTATCGACCTTGCTGTGGTTGTGTATTGTGCTAAATGTTAGTCATTAATCAGCTTCTCTATGTGCAATGACAGTTCTCAAATTCCTACCGCTTTCAATGCTGTAGCTACAGAAACACTTCAATATGTAATCAGATGCAATTTTCCCATAGGATTTAAAATGAAGTGGCAAATGGTTGTAAATGTTTTTGGACTCTGTAACTCCTGTACCTGTGACTGTAATTACGCCTGATTTGTGTCTTGGACTTAAACTGTGATTCATCCAAATGGCTAATTTTCTCATTTCATCCTCTATGTTCTTCGTAATTAAAGCTCCTCTGTTTTCTCAAACCCTTTATTGCAGCAGTCTTGAATGTGAGAGGCTGGGCTTTTTGCATGAACAACTGAATATTTCCCCTCCAAGCCATTTGTATAATTTTTTATTGTCATGATTTGTATCATGATAAATACATAAGCTTTGTCAAATCTACACTTGAGATAAAATTGCTGGTTGCTATAATAGTCAGGTGTGAGAATGAGCAAGACCAGTTATTTTCTTTTCTGATCCATTCCAAAATCCACTAAGTCAAATTGACAATACAAATACTGCTATTAAACAGAAAGAATTCCAGGAATAAAACCGATAATTATAGCCATTATATTATTAGCGTATATAATTATTAGCATTATAGTGTTAAATTAAAGTATTAAATTGGCCTATTGTAGAGCCATTTTTGTGTGTTGGCTTTTTCCCATTCATTAAGATCAATTCAAAAACATTATTTAACAATAATATACACTACTGTATAAAAGTCTTAGAATTTAGTTAGTATTTTCACTCCAATCAAATGGTTTTATGCCTATATTTTATATATTTTGCTGCAGTGTGTCATTGGGAAATATCAATTTACATTTCAAACATAAGGAGTCTTACAACAGCCGGAATGATCCACACGGAGATCTGATTTCACCATCATCGAGTCCATCTGTAATTACTTGAAGCAATAGAAACAACTGAGGCAGACTAAATCCAGGAAAACTGTAGAAACATCTACAAGATATTTTAAGAAACTTTTGTGTGACCACCCTTTGCTTTTAAAACATTTGTCCAAGGACACAGTTTTTCAGAGAGCTTTGCAGGAAGGTTTCTTAAAAAAATCTTTAAGAGGTTACCGCAGTTCTGGATTAAGTCTGTGTAAGTTTAACTGTTTCTTCACATAATCCCAGACAGACTTGATGATGGTGAGATCAGATCTCTGTGTGGAGCATACTGGCTGTTTTCAGACTTGTTTTCAGACTGAACCGCTAGGGGAATGCTTTAGCATATCGTCTCGTGAAGCACTAGATCGAGTGTGAATGCATGTCGTGGGCCAGTGACTTCATGAACCAGGATGGTAAAGGTGCGCCAAAAACCGAAGCGGCAGCTTTGAGTGTCATCAGTACTCACTATGTGTAACATGAGAGTGTGTGCACTGGCTGCAATCTGTGTGAATCTTCCCTGGACTGGTTTAAAAAGAAAAGGGCATTCATATTTCTCATATATATATGGAGTGGGGGCGTGGTTTAAAGGCTGATGCAGGCGGAAGAGGAGTTTGGGGGAGTTAATGGTTAAAGGATACGCCTCTTGTTAATGAAATATAACAGGTGTTCTCATTTTGCAGTGAGTTGAGACAGGTGCAGGACCCACTGAAAGATATCTGGTTGGTGTGTCAACACAACCAGAGACTCTGCTTGGGGAACCAACCTCTCGAGGCTGGCCTCTGGTATTTATTGAATATCCACTCCAGGGCCCTATCCTGCATGCTTTAGGATGTACCTCGGAGGGGGCGACCTCCTCAGTGCAACTTGACGCATGGGCGGCAGCAGGGAAAACCCGCCTTGTACCTGTGTGCCATGGCTCCCTCTGGAACACCTAAGAAACGGGCAAAGTATGGTGAGGTGTAAACCATGTCCCGACGGAGCTGCCCTATGAGAGAAACCAGGATTCCTAAACATAACCAAGGCACATAGGTATGGCCTCATGACCTTCATTGTGAGAGTTGGATTGCCCCTCAGGGGAACCAAAACCCTGGTTCCCTGTCAAGGGAACTCGCACTGCGTCGAGACGCGATTGGGAACCTTTCAGTTTATATGTCCTTGAAGCACAATTAAACTCAGGTGCGGGAGTGTACGTCGCCGTGATGACGTCATCACGTCATGACCCGGGAGTATAAAGGCACGTCACGACCCGGAAGCGGGTTAGCTTTCAGTGTCTTCACAGCGCTCTAAGCTCAACGTGTGTGTGTATTTGCCGTGTGTGTGATTCAGCCCAAAGTCTAGTTTAAAAGAAAAGGGATTTCACCGTGCGTCTGTTGAGTGTTTGTGAAAAAAAAAAAAAATGGCGGAGCAAGTTTTTCGGCGCTGTGTTACCCCTTGTCCCCGGTTTCTTTCGGGAAGGGATACACACGCCTTATGTGTAGCTTGCATGGGAGAGGAGCATGCACGATCAGCGCTCGAGGGCACTGATTGTGCAGACTGTTTGCAAATGAGTTTGCGAACACTCCGATCCCGCCTGGCAGTTTTCGAGGAAACTGCCCGGGCTAGCGGCCCTCGTGGTTCCGGTCCCGCTGCGGCTGAGGCCCAGCGGCGGCTGCGATCATGGGGGTCGCAGATGGATCTGTCAGAGGGGTCGGAGACGGGCTTGGCCTTTTCTCCACCTTTACCTGGCAGATCTAGCCCCGTTAGGGAGCCGGAAGCACGCCCTGTGGCGGTTTCTTCCGACCCTGACGAGGCGATACTGCAGCTATCCAGTTCCGAGGAACTGGACGTTGTTAGTATCGACGCTGATGAGGAGGTTCCGCCAGCCCCCTCACCAGCGTCAGATGAGTTGCTGGAGGTGGTGACTCGCGCCACCGCTAGGCTGGGCCTCGAGTGGCCGGCTGAGCGGACGCATGCTCGTCCAAAGAGCAGGCTGGACGAGCGCTTTTTGCCGTCCAGAGCACCACCTCAGCGCCGGTGTCTGCCTTTCTTCCCCGACCTCCACACTGAGGTGTCGAGGTCCTGGAATAGGCCCGCCTCCCACAGGGTGCATAACAGCGAGACCGCTGTTTATGCCTCCCTAGTGGGAGCTAAAGAACGCGGATACGGGGCGATGCCTAGAGTAGAGGAGTCCTTGGCTAATCATTTGGCTCCTCACTCACCGCAGCCCCTAAAGGCACCGGTGCTCCCCACCAAACCTCTCAGGGTTACGTCATCGTTGGTGGGGCGAGCATACTCATCGGCTGGTCAGGCTGCAGCATGCCTCCACACCTCTTCCATGCTGCAGGCCTACCAGGCGGAACTCCTCGCAGATCTTGACGAGGAGGGAGGTATTGGGCCAGAAGCAGTCGCAGAACTGCGGAGGGCGACGGATCTTTCTCTCCGGGCTGCTAGGGAGACGGCCGCCTCTATTGGCCGATCTATGGCAGCCCTAGTAGCTACGGAGAGACATTTATGGCTGAACTTGACTACCCTCAGCCAAAAGGATAAGAACATCCTCCTGGACGCCCCTCTGACGCCTCCTGGCCTCTTCGGCGACGCGGTTAAGCTAGCGGTCGAGAGGTTTCAGGAGGCTGCTAAGCAAGAGGCGGCGTTCAGAAAGATCCTTCCACGCCGCCCTCAAGGTTCGCAAGCAAGAGCAGCGTTCCATCCTCAGCCCAGTACCTCCTCATACCGCGCTGGGCAGAAGCTGAGCGTTGCGACTCGTCAGCCTCCCCCGAAAAAGAAGGGGAGGGCTTCAGGTCAGCAACCTCAGCCTCAGCCTTCTGGCCGGCAGACCGACCTGAGGGTCGTTCTGCAGGGCAAGAAGGCTAAAAGTAAGAGGCCCTGACAATCATGGTGTCAGGCCTCGCAGGGAGCCCCCCGTTGGTCCACCAGCATGCCAACGCCCTGCGGTGGCCCCTGTGGATCTGGTTTCTCGAGAGAGCCAGTCCGATCAGGGACCAGGTGGTCTACCCCAGTTGTCACCCCGGCAGGGTGCACTGGGCAGATTGCCCCCTCTAAGGAGGGTCCTAGAGCATCCACTCCAGGTCCAGCGGCCTGGAGTGGAAACCCGAACAGAGACTGGTCTCGAGAGACTGGTACCCCTAGTAGAGTTCCTGGCGGCGTGGGCACGTCTGCCAGGCATTTCTCAGTGGGTCCTGCGCATTATTCATGTGGGTTACACTATCCAGTTTCGGTCGAACCCTCCCAAGTTCGCGGGGGTTCTTCGGACAGAGGTAGACCCTGGGCAGGCTCGGGTTTTGGAACAAGAAGTCGAATCATTGCTGAGGAAAGAGGCCATAGAGTATGTACCTCTCTCAGCCACAGATTCGGGCTTTTACAGCCGCTACTTCATAGTTCCGAAGAAGGATGGAGGTATGCGTCCTATTCTAGACCTTCGCCTGTTGAACAAGACTGTCAGGCGCCTGAAGTTCAGAATGTTGACTTTGAAACAGATCGTATCCCAAATCAAGTCCGAGGATTGGTTTGTGACGATAGATCTCAAAGACGCATATTTCCATATCTCCATCCTTCCTCAACATCGGAAGTTTCTCAGGTTCGCCTTCGGGGGCAAGGCTTACCAATATCGAGTACTTCCATTCGGCCTAGCGCTATCCCCTCGCACCTTCACCAAATGCATGGACGCAGCGCTCGCCCCGCTGCGGTCCACTGGTATCCGTGTACTGAACTACATCGACGATTGGTTGATTTTGGCTCAGACACGAGAATTAGCGGTTCGGCATCGAGATGTCGTACTCGCGCATATGAAGGAGCTGGGGCTGAGACTCAATGCCAAGAAGAGTATCCTCTCTCCTGTGCAGAGGACAACCTTCCTAGGCGTTGTTTGGGACTCGGCGTCAATGTCTGCACGGCTATCCCCCGTGCGCATTGCCGCCGTTCTGTCCTTAGTCCAGGATATCAAGCTAGGCCAGCTGCTCACTGTCAAGCACTTCCAGAGAGTGCTGGGGCTCATGGCGGCAGCGTCCAGTGTTATCCCACTCGGCCTGCTCCACATGAGACCCCTGCAGTGGTGGCTGAAGACCAGAGGGTTTTCCCCGAGGGGCAACCCCTTCCGTCTGATCAAGGTGTCAAGGCGCTGCCTTCGAGCCTTGCATCCGTGGAAGCAGAACTGGTTTTTGTCCCAGAAGCTCGCACTGGGAGCTATCTGTCACCGCGTCATGCTGTCGACAGATGCGTCCCGCGCGGGCTGGGGGGCGGTCCTGAGGGACCGCTCGGCCAGGGGTCTATGGGACGGGCACCACCTCTCCTGGCATATCAACGCCTTGGAGATGATGGCTGTCTGGATGGCGCTACGGGCGTTTCTCCCCGACCTCAGAGGCCGTCATGTAGTAGTCCGGACCGACAATACGTCGGTGGTCTCCTACATAAATCACCAGGGAGGTCTCCGGTCTCGTCGACTTTCCAAGTTGGCGATCAGGATCCTCCTCTGGGCCCAGAGGGAACTGCTCTCTCTTCGAGCGGTATATATCCCGGGGGCCCAGAACCTGGGGGCAGACTTCCTGTCGAGACAGGGGCCAAGGCCCGGGGAATGGCGACTCCACACTCAGGTGGTGGAGCAGATTTGGGAGAGATTCGGCCAGGCTCAAGTGGATCTGTTTGCGTCTCGAGAGACGACTCACTGCCCACTCTGGTTCTCCCTTTATCTTCCAGCGCCTCTCGGCCTGGACGCCATGAGGCAAGGGTGGCCAAATCTACCCCTGTATGCCTTTCCCCCCGTAGCTCTGCTCCCAGGGGTTCTGGAGAAGGTTCGCCGGGAGAAGGTCCGTCTCACTCTAGTTGCCCCGCGCTGGCCGGGCAGGGTGTGGTTTTCGGACCTGGTGTCCCTCCTAGACGGCACTCCGTGGGAGATTCCGGTCAGGAGGGACCTCCTGTCCCAGGCTCAGGGGAGGATTTTCCATCCTCACCCAGAACTGTGGAAACTGTGGGTCTGGCCCCTGAGGGGGCCCAGCTCATAGAGTCTGGTCTCTCAGCCGAGGTTGTAGAGACCATTCTCCACTCCAGAGCCCCGTCCACGAGGAAACTGTATGCTCAGAAGTGGAAGATTTTCACTTCTTGGTGTTGCGAAAAGCAGCTGAACCCAGTTACCTGCCAGGTTGGCACCGTGCTGGAGTTCCTGCAAGAAAGGTTCGCAGCAGGGCTGTCCCCCTCCACACTAAAGGTTTACGTGGCTGCCATAGCTGCTTACCACGTACCTTTGAGTGGTGCCTCTTTGGGCAGGGACCCCCTCATAGTTCGTTTCCTACGTGGCACTCAGAGGCTGAGGCCTGTAGTACGTTCAAGGGTGCCTCCTTGGGACCTGTCCCTGGTGCTCCAGGCCTTGTCCCAGGCTCCCTTCGAACCGCTGGACGAGATTTCAGACAAGCACCTTACTCTTAAAACTCTCTTTCTTCTCGCCATTTCTTCCCTCAAGAGGATTGGTGACATGCAGGCCCTCTCCGTGGCCCCTTCATGTTTAGAGTTTGCGCCCGGCTTGGCTAAAGCTTTCCTCTATCCCAAGCCGGGTTATGTACCTAAAGTGCTGTCTAGTCCTATGCGCCACATAGTGCTACAGGCTCTCTGTCCTCCTCCATTTACTGATCATGACCAGGAGTTAAAGAACAGGGTTTGTCCAGTGCGAGCACTGGACGCCTACGTCCACAGAACTGCCACGTGGCGTAGGTCAGACCAAATCTTTGTCTGTTTTGGGGCCCCCAGAGGCTCCCCTGCTTCTAAGCCTACTATGAGCAGATGGATTTCAGAGTCTATTTCTCTAGCTTATGAGCTGGCAGGACAGCAGTGTCCACTGTCTGTCCGAGCTCATTCTACTCGGAGCATGGCTGCCTCGAAAACCTTTTTCGCAGGGGCTTCCCTCGCGGACATTTGTGATGCGGCTGGCTGGTCCTCACCGCATACCTTTATTAGGTTCTACCAGTTAGACCTAAACCCCGCCTTGGGATCATTGGCGTTATCGTAGTGAGCTACGTTTCGCTTGGCATACCCCGTACGCTGAGGCGGCGTGGGTATTCCTCGTTCCCAATCGCGTCTCGACGCAGTGCGAGTTCCCTTGACAGGGAACGTCTCAGGTTACGTACGTAACCATAGTTCCCTAAGAGGGAACGAGACACTGCGTCTTGCAGCCTCAGCTCCAAGGCATGCCGGCCTGTTCAGACACTGGTCAAGCTAACCCGCTTCCGGGTCGTGACGTGCCTTTATACTCCCGGGTCATGACGTGATGACGTCATCACGGCGACGTACACTCCCGCACCTGAGTTTAATTGTGCTTCAAGGACATATAAACTGAAAGGTTCCCAATCGCGTCTCGACGCAGTGTCTCGTTCCCTCTTAGGGAACTATGGTTCCATGATTGCTGAGTCCTGGTGCACACGAGGTGGCAAGGATGGCTGAATGATCCCCTAAGATTGTTGTACCAACCCCCCGGCATTCTGAGGTGGTGTTTGGGTTGAGATTTTTGAGTTGCACAGCGTGGAGCTATGAGGCTGTGACAACAAAAGGTTTTTGCCGATGAAGATTGTGGAGTGAGGTATCTCTTGGAGCTGGATAACTGCAGCACCGGTGGCTCTACTGGGGCGGAAGTAACCGCGTGTGCTTCCAGATCCCGGGAGAGGATATTGGATCTGTCAGGTGAGGGCAGAGATAAGACAAGGCCTATGTCTTACCCCTCTGACAGGTCTATTTGCAAAATAGAAAAAAAATCTGAAGGAACCCAAACCTGAGGATCACGAACCTTGGAAGTGGTTTGTTTCAAATACCGCTAGGCGGGAGTGGAGCGTGTTTCTAAATAAAGACGGCATACTCAAACACTGACCACTGACCATTGCTCCCAAAACAAACTCCCAAAACAAAACTGCTCCCTGCTTGTGATTGTAGGTAATCAATAATTAGTTAATTAATAATAATAATAATAATTTGTTACATTTATATTGCACTTTTCTAGACACTCAAAGCACTTTACAAGGAAGGGGGAATCTCCTCAACCACCACCAATGTGCAGCATCTACCTGAATGATGCGACGGCAGCTATATTGCACCTGAACGCCCACCACACACTAGCTTACTGTTGGAGAGGAGACAGAGCAATGAAGCCAGTTATGGGGGTGATTAGAAAGTGTAATGGACCAAGGCCAATGGGCAGATTTTGTTCAGGATGCCATGGGTTAAACCCCTACTCTTACGAAGGACATCCTAGGACCACAGAGAGTCAGGACCTCGGTTTAACGTCTCATCCGAAGGATAGTGCTTGTTGCAGTACAGTGTCCCCGTCACTATACTTGGGCATTAGGACCCACACAGGAGGTCCCAGGAGGTCTCCCATTCAGGTACTTACCAGGCTCAACTCTGCTCAACTTCTGTGAGCAAACAGTCTTGGGCTACAGGGTGATATGGCTGCTGACAGGGCAGGGAGATTTGTTCGCCATAGTAGATTTTCTAGTATGTTTTGGGATTCCCTGTTCCTTTTAAGCTATATGGGGATCTTTTAAACAAACACACACACACTGCCAGCAACATTTCACTTTGACCATTTCACAGCGCATGCTGAAGACACTAAAATGTCTGTTTCCGGTTTTCCGGCAGACCTTTATCCTCCTGGTTCATGTTGTTATCATCATCCCTCTACTTGCATTCACATAATCGATTTGATTGTGCTTCACAAGACAATCACACTAAAGCGTTCCCCTTGCACAAGTTCCCTTGAAAGGGAATCATGAATAGAAACATAATATTATGAATAGAATGTTTTATATAATTTAAAAAAAAAATATGAAATGGACATTTTTGTAACTATGTAAATATAGCAAAATAATTACTTATGTACTTTAAAACTTGTGATAATCTTTAATGGAAAATAACAAAATAGATTATTTTGAAAACCACTTTGGACCAGTATTTTGATGGAAAGCTTGATCTTTATTTTGAAGATATCAATTGAAAACGAACCTGTTTTCCCCTCATAATTGTGTCTGTCATGACATGTGTCTTTAGGTATTTGAATGAAATTCTATGTGAAGCTATAGTTGATTAATTGGTTCTTTGTTCTGTTGTCCTGTCAGAGCTTCGCCAAAATGTTTGGTGCTTTAATCAGGAGTTTAGGCTTTTGTTTTGATGTCTTTGATGTCTTGTCCTTTCAGTCTCAGTCTTTCTGGATGTCCCTTTGGTTCTTTCTATTATAGGGCAGCTGATCTTCGATTGCCCTGTTTTTAATGCTGTTTTAACTAATGCCTGATTTGAGTTTTTAAAGGAAAGCAACATTTCAACATTGTATTTTTTTGTATGCAACTGTGTGATGTAAGATATCAGGGAGGACAATGTGCAAGAATCTTATGCTCAAGTAATTGATCTCTTAATCAGTTGTTTTACACTTTTCATTCTTCAGTTGTAAAATACTTATCGTAAACAGAAACTTTCCAAATTTCACTGTGTAAGTACATGTTTCCAAACCTCTAAACTTGGACTCATCGATACTGTTGGCTTTTAAATAATGATCACACAACTCTTAAAGTCACAATGCATGAAATTGGAAGTAGAAGACTCAGAGTGTGAGGGAGTGAGTGAAGCAGATTAGTGGAAACACAATGTTTGTTAAGAGGACATGCTGTTAAAGTGATGCAGCGTTTTCAGACTAAATTATGCTGGCTATACCAATCAAAGAGTTTAGCAACAACTACAGCAGAAACACTTTTTATTCAGTCTATTTCTGTAGGCCCTCTGATCTGCTCCTAAATCTGATTTTAGCCAATTTTAAAATGTATAGATTTTCTAAATATACTCACATGTAAATAATCCTCCCCACCAATCAAACACTGTCTGGAATGAAAATTCAATTATCAAAGGAAATTATTTATCCTCAATTTATTATTTATTATAATTTAACCTCAAAACTGACCATTTTGTAAGGTAACTTTAGGATCTAATTTCACTTGCAGCCTGATTGAAATCTGCTGAGAGTTATAGTAGTTTCAGTAGATTTATATCTAGTAAACTTTGCCGGCTACCTATCTCTCTGATGGTGTCTAGTCACAGTCATAAATCAGACCTTGTTATTAGCCCCAACACTGACCTCTGTGGTTCCAACTGCTTAGCCTGTCTCCACATCTTATATTTGTACACACACTGATGGTTTGGCCTTGTGCGCTTAGATACAGAGATATTGATTTAGAGGATACTCCTGTGCAATTTACAATATATAGTGTACAGCCTGATCGATTGTGAGTAAAGTGACAGTGACTGCATAAACATCTCAGATCTATATTGCTAGATCACATTGGCAAAAATACGGTTCGATCTGAATCCCAACGTTTAACCAAAAAGCTTTTAAAAAGAAAGATAAAAATGTGCAGTTGGTTTTACAGTCTCTCGGGAATACTAAATGACAGTTGGATCCTAAAGTAAGTCCTCGGCTTCTTTCATTGACTTGCTTCTTTTGTCTTGACCTCTTTTTAATAAAGCTACCACAGTCTGTCTAATGTAATAGGTTAAACTACTTTGTAAGTCCAGAAATCTAAGGGAATGCATGACTGAAATTATATGTTTAAGACATTTTTATGAGGCTTTATCATGTGTATGACTTCATCTGATTGGTTAAGATTGCTGTAAATCTACATAAATTAGCGCTACACGAAAAAAGACCTGACTTTATTGAGTTTAAAGTGATAGTGAACCTAAAATTACATAAAAAACTAAACATATTTTTAAAAAAATGATATTCAAATCCATGTAACTATATTTAATCCAAAGACCAAAAAAGGAGGAAAACAATCCTGAGCGCTCTTTCTGGTATAATGATGATGATGATGATAATACTCATTGGAATATAGTGTGTGAGAAAATAACCACTTTTATGATATATTTATTGTATTTCTGTCATTTTGTTGCTGGACAGCTTTGGTCCACATTCATTTTCATTATATAGACAGAATATTGTTATTGTTATAGACAGAATATGTTATATTGACAGAAGATATTTTTTTGGGTGAAGTAATCCTTAGGCATTGCCTATCAATGCTAACCAGGGCACAATTTGTATTTCAATGTGTAGTGACGCTGCACACACACACAGACAGAGAAAGCACTTCTATAAGCATCCTAGGCAAAGGCTTAAGATTACAACACATCAGCTGCCTAGCAACAATTTGCTCTGAACTTTTTTCTTGCAGGAACTTTAATACTTTGAAGTTGTCCAAAGTTATAGGTCTGAAATCATCCCTCAGAGGTAAACCTAAGCTTCAAATCATCAGCTCCCTGGTTTATCCACATATAGGAGGATAAAACTAGATTTGAACTATAAACCCTATAGACCTGTTGTCCTCAAGTACACCCCAGGAATGTATACAAAGATTCAATGTATCTTATTAAATTCACCGGGCCTCTACACATACTTTCTGCAGGAAGTATGTAAAATTTAAATTCTAGTGAATGGATCTGTTGCATCTGTTGGGATCACAGTAGATAAATGCCTACGGACTGCCCGTTGAAGGTGGATGTGAACTGAGTCCCCTCTTGCTCTCCTGAAACCAATAGTGGACAGCTGGAACGTCCGTGGGCTCGCCTGACTATGGGAACAAAGGGGGGTGATAACCAAGCATACATTGAAACTGTGTAATGTGTGTGAAATCTTGCCTGAGAGAGTTTTGTGCATTCTCGGCCCACGGAAGGAATTGCTTCCAGCTTTCCTGGTGATGACCACAGTACATCTCCAGATTTCTTTTATGTTGCGCTTAGTCTGGCCATTGCTCTGAGGGTGGTGTCCGGAGTTGAGGCTGAAGGGGAGGGAGTGGACCGAGAAGAATGCCTTCCAGACGCAAGAGATGAATTGAGGCCCACGGACTGAGACGATGTCCTCTGGGAGGCCAAAGTGTCTGAAGATATGATGGAATAGGGTATATATTATATATATTTAATATATAATATTCACACCAGTGTGATCATATCCTCCAGGGCCCAGCCAAGACTGATCACACCGGTGTGATCGTACAATTGAAAGGGTTAAATGAGCAAGCGGGTTCGCTGGATGCCTGGGTGTCCAGATCCCAGAGACATGTGAGCTTAGTCCAAGAGGGACGGGCGGAGACTGAATGGTATGTCGATCCAATCCTCAGGATCCACTTGAGTTGCGTCGCCGTTGAATTGATCGAGAGACCACTGAATAGGACACACGATGATGGCTGTAGGGAAGATGGTTTCGGCAGGCTGTGGATCAAATTCGGAAATGAATTGACGGGATAGGGCATGCGCCTTGAGATTCTTCTATCCGTGTGAAATTGTCACAGTGAAATTGAAGCAAGTGAAGAAGAGGGTTGCGAGGGGAGTGGCCAAGTCTAAAATGTATATAAATTAAAATAAATGAAACATATCCTCTTCTCTCTCCAGAATTACTGTATATATTTATCACTGAAAACATGTTTACTATCGTCTATGTTTACTAAGCTCGTTTCATTTTTTTCTGAAACTACTGTGTCATCCTCATCTGCATAGCTAATCATTCAGTCAAACATGTAATGTAACGTTTAATTATCTGAAACAAGCAGAATTCTTACATATTCTCATTATTATACATCTCGTCCTTCTCCTCTAAAGACTACACCATTACCATCTTCATATTAGAGTGTATTATTAGCATATTAGTATCTTTTTGTGTACAAATGACAATACTGCAGTAGGATTTTGTGTTTAAAGGTGAGGTTTTTTCTTCATCACTAGCAGCGTCAAAAGAAATTTCAAAAACAATGTTTCCAAATAGCTTTCTAACCAATCTTACAGGAGCTCTGTAGTACCTACAAAGAACCCAGAGTTATGCTTCTTTAAGTGCACTAAAAAAGCTTTGTACCTTCAATACAGTATGTCAGCAGTCTATGATAAATTAATTGTTTACTAAGTGCCTGTTAAATAATTATGCTAATGGGGTGATTGTTGGTTTATAAATTTGTTTAAAGTTCATAATATTATGTTATACTGTGTTTTTGATGGATTTTTACAGGGATGTGCATTGTTCTATTCCATCTCTTTGTCAGAGAAGAGCTGGTACAGCTCATAGTTCACCTTGAAATTACATGTGAAAATGCATCAGACTGAGTTGACATCTTAATAAGAAGATTGTGAGACACCGCAATCAAATAATTGTTGTCGTGTATGTGACACTGACAGTCAGGAAATTGTTGTGTAACTGATTTCATGGTAATTTAGCAGAGGAGGAGGAAAGTGTCTCTGTGGTGTGGATAAACACTACCCATCACTCTCATCATTGTCCCCTCAGAGTGAACATGAGCAATCAATGTAACTGCAAGGGTCAAATGTCAGAACCCCTCCTTCTCCTCCAAGGATCTGAGAATGTGATAAAGCTCCTCTCAATATATCTCTCATGTTTGATTCTGCCTTGTAATGCTGCTACTTCAACCCTCATGCTCTGTTTGGGACCCCAGGGCCATTTTCAAACAGTAGCTCCAAAAATACAGAACATTGTGAACAAGAGTCAATACCATGTGAGGCTGATACTTCCTATTCGTATGAAAACTGATTATAGCCCAATTTCAACTTGGTATATTTAATAAACATCCTACATAAAAAAAAATCCTACTTGTTTACACTTGCGTTCATAATACACAAAAAGTCTTATTCATGTCCACACACCCTTCTATTAATATGGCATATTTTTATATGTTTATATTTAATGTATTATGTAATTATGCATACTTTAAAATAGTTGTATTCTACAATATCACTATAAAAACACAGGGTAGATATACACAAGGGCTGAATGAGCGAACAAGACACAGCTGACAGGACTAACGATGTGATTGATGGAAAATTCATGGAAAACACTGGGAGATCACGGGAGGAACCAGGAAGTAGACAGAGACATGACTAACATGTAACAGACACTCCCCTCCCCAAAAGGTGTGACCATTTAAATGTAAATGGAACAAATGAGGAGGGAGAAAGGAGAACCTGGAGGAGGACAAGACTGTCAGGGTTCTGTCACTTAAGTTTGGGGTTCTAGTGTGTAGCTTGACAGAGCTCTGACACTGCCCCTTTGTTGTGTGTTGTGATTGTAAACCCCGCCCATCTTGTTACCTCGTTTCCCTTGAGTGTTGTCAGCTGTTTTCAGCTCGTTACCTCTCCTTGTGTGTTCCCTATATATAGCCCTTGTGTTTGCAGTCCTTTGTGGTCTCGTTGTCTTACATGCTCTTTGGTTTCCCGAGTTCCTAGATGACTGGTCCGGTCTTGCGTCCTGGTTAGTTTATGTTATTGTCAAGAGATATGTTTCAGTTAATGTTTTTCCCCCCTCGTGGGTTGTTCTTTTGTACATGTTTCTTTATTTTGTTATCATAAATAAATCCTTCACCCCAGCATTTGAGTCCTCCCATCATGTTCCGTGACAGAACGACACCGCCGGCAGACCCAGAACTCTGTCTGCCTGACCCGCCGGCGCCCCGTGCGCGCCTCGCCCTGCCGGCGCCCCGTGCGCGCCTCGCCCTGCCGGCGCCCCGTGCGCGCCTCGCCCTGCTGGCGCCCCGTGCGCGCCTCGCCCTGCCGGCGCCGCCGAGACTGCTCGCCCTGCCGGCGCCGCCGAGACTGCTCGCCCTGCCGGCGCCGCCGAGACTGCTCGCCCTGCTGCCGCCGGCGAGACTGCTCGCCCTGCCGGCGCCGCCGAGACTGCTCGCCCTGCCGGCGCCGCCGAGACTGCTCGCCCTGCCGGCGCCGCCGAGACTGCTCGCCCTGCCGGCGCCGCCGAGACTGCTCGCCCTGCCGGCGCCGCCGAGACTGCTCGCCCTGCCGGTGCTGCCTGACCTGACTGAGCCCGCCTGGCTCACCCCTCCGGCGCCGCCTGACCCGCCGGTCCTGACTGAGCCCGCCTGGCTCACCCCTCCGGCGCCGCCTGACCCGCCGGTCCTGACTGAGCCCGCCTGGCTCACCCCTCCGGCGCCGCCTGACCCGCCGGTCCTGACTGAGCCCGCCTGGCTCACCCCTCCGGCGCCGCCTGACCCGCCGGTCCTGACTGAGCCCGCCTGGCTGGTTCCCCCGGACCCGCCCTGGCCCTCCGCCAGGACTCCAGAGCTGCCCTGGACTGTTTATTTTATTTTTTCTTATTGAGGACTTTTTTTGAGTTCATTTTTTCATGATGTTGATGACTGGTTATTTTGATCATCCCCGGACTCTTTTATTGACTTTCCTTATTGAGAATTTTTTTTTTTGCTCTTTTGGTTGGTCTGTTCTCCCTCCCTCCCTCCCCGGGTTTCTTGTCAGTTTGGTCCCCTGTCTTTTATTTCTTGTGTTGTGTCGTGGTGCTGTTTCGTCTGGTGTTCATGTAGGGACGCCAGGTGGCGTCCCTTTAGAGGGGGGGTAGTGTCAGGGTTCTGTCACTTAAGTTTGGGGTTCTAGTGTGTAGCTTGACAGAGCTCTGACACTGCCCCTTTGTTGTGTGTTGTGATTGTAAACCCCGCCCATCTTGTTACCTCGTTTCCCTTGAGTGTTGTCAGCTGTTTTCAGCTCGTTACCTCTCCTCGTGTGTTCCCTATATATAGCCCTTGTGTTTGCAGTCCTTTGTGGTCTCGTTGTCTTACATGCTCTTTGGTTTCCCGAGTTCCTAGATGACTGGTCCGGTCTTGCGTCCTGGTTAGTTTATGTTATTGTCAAGAGATATGTTTCAGTTAATGTTTTTCCCCCCTCGTGGGTTGTTCTTTTGTACATGTTTCTTTATTTTGTTATCATAAATAAATCCTTCACCCCAGCATTTGAGTCCTCCCATCATGTTCCGTGACAAAGACAGAACAAAGAACATTAAACAAGGGCAGGGAAGTGGGCACCCTGCAGACCAGGAACCATTCACGGTGGTCTCCCGGGTGGTGCTGGGAGCACAGGGAGCAAGGGTGGTGTGGTGTTCTAGAGCAGTGGTCCCCAACCTTTTTTGTGCCGCGGACCAGTAATCGTCTGATAATTTTTCCGCGGACTGGTGCCCGCTCGAGATTGTTGATGGGGGGGGGGGGGTGAGCGCAAGAGCAAGCGAGACTGTTCAAACGCCTCCGTAGTCACAGCGCCACAGCAGCTTGCAGCAGCTCACGGACCGGTCCGCGAAATCGAATGGGGGTTGGGGACCACTATAGGAGCCGGCCTCTCCGGAGTCCTGAGTGGCTCAGCCTCTGTGGCCCCATTACCTTTTGCCCTGACGGCCGAGGTCTCATACCCCCCTCCCCCCAATTTTTTCTTTAAAGGGGTTTGGTTCGGTGGTTAGTTGGGGTTCAGGAGTGGTCTCTAGGACTGGCAAGAGGAGGAAAGTATTCAGCTGTTATTTGCATTCATTTATTGCATTACCTTGTTAGACTATATATATATATATATATATATATGTGTGTGTGTGTATGTATATGTGTGTGTGTGTGTGTGTGTACATTTGCTCTATTGCTCCTGTTGCATCAGCTGTCACTGGAGGACATAAATTATGCCTCAGATCCAGCACTTAAACTAACTGCCTTTGCTGGGTGTGTATGTAAATATGGATTTGAAGTGTCAATAATCACTGTTTGCATGAGAACACAACTCTAGCAGCAATGTCATATGTGGCTTTGGTTAAACTCTGAAACCAACTCATAGGATTCACTGTAGTACTGCTACAGCTTAATAAATTTTCAGCCTATGGCAGCAATGAGAAGAATTTATTCATCCTGTCAGTTATTCATAAAACCGTATTTATGATGCCAGATGTTTTCAGTTTGCACCATTAATCATCCTGTTCTGAAGCAGAATCAGTGAGAAGCGTGTGGTAAAGGAAATAGATCATTTTAGCTCAAGATAATTATTAATTAATTTATAGGGAATTTTGAAGGAGTCTCTTATTTATGCCCCCAAAGTTTGTTTGTCCAGCGTTCACTTGAACAGGTATCAACTCTGCAAACGACATTAATATCAAAGTAACTAGATCATCAGCTGAAAACATTAAATTTGTAGCCACATAACACAAGAACATTTCTCTTTAAATACAAACAGGATTTTATTGATTATTCTAACACGCAAAACACGAGTTGAAGACAGAAAGTTAGAAAATAATGAATTAAGTTAAGTGAAATGATGGAATCCCAAGCTTCTAGCAGTATATGCATTTTGTAAAACATGACCTGATAAAACCATCAATCATTAACAACACTTTTATCGTTTCTTAGGCAAGGTTATTAAAATGTATGTTCTTTGCTCAAAAAGTGGATTTCCCAGGTTCGTTGTGTCTGGGTTGACGTCTTGGGAGGCCAATTACATTATTGTGTTGGTGGATGAATGGAAAGTCTTGAGGATGAATTTTAAAGTGGGCTTTACAACTAAACTTAATTTAGGACACAAAAACAAAACAAGCTCAGTAAAAAAAAAGGTAAAATAAATGAGAGAGTAGTTAAATGGCTCGAATGAAACTATCAATCCATTTTTTGTGGTGTGACTACTCCCATTCTGATGTCATCAAATCTCATCTCAGCCATCCTGAGATTTTATCCTGAGGAGTCTGTTCAGCTTCCTGCAAGAGTTCTGACCGTTCGTCTTTAGTTCAGAATGTAAATGTTTCTCCTCCTCTCGTCATAAATTACACATTATCTGAGTCAGAAGGGCCTAACTTTGCCGCTCTTAGGCAGAGAGTATAGAGAGTACAGTTTAAACATATTTTCTAAAATAAGATGCAATACATTTTACACAGATTTCATTGATGATGTCTATTGAGGGGTAAGAATAGTTCAATGCTGATAGGAAATAAGATGCACTTTCAATCAACCTTTCAATAGTTATATCAATTGCATGAAATATCTAAGTATATTAGTCACACATATATTGGTTGTAGAATTATGCAGTTGAACAATGTTTGATTAAAAGTCTGTCTAGCATAATTTTGTGATGGTTTTTTGCATTGTGATATGTAAAATCTCTTATTATTATTCAGAGGTCTGTTTTGTATCTACAATGAAGATTGGTCTTGGGATTAGTCTCAATCTGCACCATCTGTAAACCAATCCGTCTTTTGCAAACTGCCGAGTGTTGACATCTTAAATGGTTGGGACCGCAATTTTACAAATGTTTGTTGTTTGAAAGCTGTGGAGTTCATTAGTAATCTCAGACTGAGTGGAGTCCCAAATGGCAGATCATCTGATTTAGTTTCTATGGAATTCAACTTCTTCATCAGTCTATAAAATGTATTTTTATATATAAAACATAAATTTAAATTAGAATGCAAATTTTTTATGTAACGGAAAATAATTCTCAGTTATGTTCTGTTAATTTTTTTTTGAGTTTGTTTATCATCCATCATGTTTCCTTTGTTCTTGTCATGGTGAATTGGTGTGGAATGACGAAGGCGAGGAGTATAAGTTAAACAGAAATGACTCTTTATTATAAACAGAAGACTTTAAATATAATAAAAAGGGCACACTTGTGTGAAAAAAAAAACAGAATATAACATGGACAACATGGAGAACTTCACTATGACCACAGAGACCACAGAGACCACAGAGACCACAGAGACCACAGAGACCACAGAGACCACAGAGACCACAGAGACCACAGAGACCTTCCACACATATCAAAACAATATCAACAACTGACAAAGATGAAGGAACACATGAAAGCTTTTATACACAAGATAATGGGGAACAGGTGACAAGACTAACTAAGGGAGTATATGACGTGACAGGTGAAGGAAATTACAAGACATGACGACTGTGACAGTCCTAGTTTCCCTAATATGATTGGTCATTCTGTTCAGCAGTGTGTCGGTGAATGTTGTTGTGTCTGCTCACTTGAGTAGCATTTCAATTTAGTGAATCAGTTCATTCATGTACACAAATCTGCTTAAAAACAATTAATTGACACAAATAAATTGGTGAATTGTTTTTGAACAGATCTTTTACATGAACCACCAATTATACCTGTTGTGTCCTACAGAAATATGTAGATAAAGTTAATTATTTATAGTTTTTAGTTAATATAGTAATAATATCAATTTAGTTTTATAGTTATTTATAGTTAATTAATTATTTATTTAAATGTAACTACTGTAGTTTAATGCTGTCAGCTTAATTAGAATCCTGATTGATTTGGTACCAGATATATTCTGTGCTTACTGTAAAAACCAATTATATCATCTGCCAATTTCATATTTAACAAGATATTGCCATCTAAAATAGCTTGACTAGTTTAACTGCTTTACATTATGAGTAGCACTTCGCAGTTTCAAAATAGCTTCTTCATCATTGCTAATAGACTGTGTAAAATGACCCCCACAGTGCGCAACTAAATCAATGTCTCTGTTTAAAAACTGGATCTCCATCTAAAAGAGATCTTTAATCAGATAATAATAATATGATGTAAATGATGTGAAAACTATACTCTCGATTCATTAATTCAGCTTTGAGCTGCATTAATTCACATCCACACAGTTTAGAAGGGCATGAATGAGACATCATTCAACATGGCAAAAAGCATTTTGAATCCATGAAGATTAAAAACTAGAATAATGTTCTGGACTATCAGCATCACAAATGAGAAGTCAATGGATGTGAAGATGTCAAGAAATGCAAGATGGCTGTTCAACAGCACCGAAAATAGTTTTATCATTAAAAAGACTTTGATGACATTTTGAAGAACAAAGATATGTGTTTTTTGCACGTCGTTGCATTTGCCATCTTTCTCTTCAGATGAGTATATTTGCATACCTGGAAGTCATTTTGTTTGTGGATTCGAACCTACAGTAACCACATTAACTTACCCTGCTACATCACCCTCAGTCACAAAGTGTTAAACAAGTCACAATCTCATCAGACATTTGAGTCTTTGCCCAGCTTAGCTACCTGAAGTTCATGAAATATTCAAGAGCTTCTGCCATTGTGGTCCTCTGTCCGATAACACTGAGTATACTTAGTCCCAGGATAGTTCCTGGTAGCCCAGAAATGGTCAGATTCTGACACCCTCACTCATTTAGCTCCTTTGTCTTCTCATGTGTTTAAACAGATCCTTTAGAGAGCCTTTTGGCCTACACAAAGACAAAGTAGAAGGCACTGAGTCTCCCCCTCAATAATGCATAAGGCAAGTGAGGAAGAAAGCTGTCTCTAACAGTGATGTGAGACTGGCGAGAGATGGACAGAAAAGCCCCAGAGAAATGCACACCAGTTGGAGAAGAAAAAGACGAATGTTTCATTTCACCTGGGACAGAAGGACAGGGAGGAGAGGCAGATTGCTTTGCAGAATGACTTAGTGGATAGTAGCTGACCTGCATCAGGAGTTTTTTATTTTAAATAATTTGCTTTACAGTTTGCTCATTAATAAGCAAGGAGAAGTGTGGATTAGATAAAGAAAAGAGGGTCAAGTGTCAAGCTGAGATCTCAGACGCTCTGTTCCTGTCCATTCTACCGTCGGCACAATTAGGATATGAATACAATATTTGTTGAGTGGAAACAGTGAAAGTGTTCCTTCGGGAGGAAACCAATAATCAAATGCTTCTTTGTTATATATTTCCCCCCTTAATTGTGTTTCCAAAAATACAGTTGAAGCTTACGCAAAGGTTCTCTGAAAAGATTTGTGAAGTGTCCCATTCCACAATGCCTATTAAGTTATCTTTTGTTTGATATGTTTGGACGCAATTTTCCATAGTGATCTGATTAGTAATAATAGGTATTTTAAAGGTATATGAATTAGGTATTCATAATAGTATAAATTAATACTATAAATAATAGTGTTATTAAGATAATGACAGCATCAAATATGTAGGTATTTTTTCCCATTAACAACTTTAGAGAAAAAAATAAATGAATGTAAAGAATAAATGTTCATGAATACTTCTGTCAAGTGTCTTTACAACAGGCACAGCAGAAGAGACTCCAGGAAACTAACAAAATGACTAGGAACCCAGGTGTACAGTAACAAAACCAAACTAAAACACAAAGAAACATAACCCAAACAAATCGAAGATTCATAGAATAGTTAATTCGAGCAATTAATACATTTAGTACTAATACTATTATCATGTAAATTATTATATTATAATGTAATTAAAATATTATGACTGTACATGTTAATAAAGAAGATAGATTTAGAGATTGGATTAGGTTTTCAAAAAAAATTCAGTAAATATAACTACACGTGTATTTGTAACAAAAATAATATAAGGGATTTGCAAAGAAAACATTGTTTCTAAATATCTATATGTACATTTTGTACACATATAATTCCAATTACTAATGAGTTACTAATGAATTACTAATACATTTTAGTCAATGAAAGAAAACATTTATTAATAAGTTTTATTTTATTCATTTTATTATATGTTAATTTATAAGTAATTCTGTTTTATTTTAATATATAAAAAAAAAAATCTTGTGAATCTGAATTTTCATCAGGCCACATGCTCCTTCAGAAATTATTTAATATGTTGATTTGCTGCTCACTAAATATTATTACTATTATTAGATGATGGCTGGTGATATAGGGCTTCGGTGATGGGAAACAGGTGCTCAGTATTCAGGTGATTGGGAACGAGTGGGCGGAGCATGGGAGTCTGGTGCAGGGGGCGTGGCTGAGTCCATGACAGCTGCTTAATATTTTGTGATAACCATGATATATTTTTTTCCAAGATTCTTTGATGATTAGAGTTTTTAAAAGAACTGCACTTACAGGTTTTGTGACAAAGTAAAAATCTTTAGTGACACTTTAATAATCAATTTAATACATCCTTGTTGAATAATATAATGAATTCTCCTTAAATAATTTTTCTTTTTTCCTTACTGTCCTTAAACTGTTGAACCATAGTCTATGTGCAATATTAATAAGTCAAACTTCCATTCTGTGTGTGTAGCTTTTCAGTAGATTTTGTTCTGTTATATTTATATATTATTTATAGAATAACTTTGGGCTATGTAATGAAATACAAGTTCAGTACATCTCTTCAAATACAGTATTAGTTTGAACCCAAAAATGTATCCAGTGCTGTCAAAGTAAATTAAATGAGACATCAGCATGTGTCAGTTGAACGTCACAGTTAGATAAGATCTCTCAAAAGCCACATCCGTCAACTCTGCTAACATCAACAGCACATTACTATTTCATAGTCAAAGAGATGGTTCATATCTACAGGCTTTTCTAGAAAGGTCACATAAAACTAAAGCATGCACACAAACAAAACCAGGCAGGATCCATGTGGTACATTGAAATAAGACCTGTTATTTTGTCACTAACTTTGTGTCTGCAATGAAAGTGCTGCTTGAATAGAAGAAGAACAGTAGAATTGTCATGTTTATCTTTTGTGTTGTTGATTCCTGTCTTGTTCCAGTCATTGAAAGACATTTTTTTTTGTGAATGCTTTTGTATTCATCTGTCTGCTAACCAGTTCTTTGACAATAGTAACCAGAAGTCAAACGTGAAATTGTATAAATGTGTGCTATTTTCTTAGTGGTTTTGTATGTCTGAATGATTTGTGAATTTCCTGTTCCAAATTAAAATGTCTAAATCAGATAGTAGTTGTTAGTATACGACAACAGGCATAAAACTCAAGCATGAATAAATGGTAACACTTTATTTTTAGGCAACGTGGTTACACGTTACTACATGTACAGTAATGCCTTGAGATACAAGCATCCGAGATAAGAGCAAGCATTCGAGCATTTTTGCTTTGAGATACGAGTAAAGACTTGAGATATGAGCATGCTCATAGACGCCGATGCTAGATGGTTGAGCACTTGGAGCAGCCTCAATCGTTCACTTTCATCGACTAAAAAAGTGTTTGCACAAGAAAAAACAGCAGTCGAGAGAGGAACTGCATGCATGTGGGAAATGTTCGATTAAAATTAGCTCAAAGGGCTCTGTTTTTATTTATTTATTTACTAAGTAAATTAAGTTGTAACTAACCCTAAACCAAACCCTAACCCTAAATGTAACTCAATATTCTATATTACTCTATATAATTAACATGTAGTTAATTAATATTACTCAGGGTTTATTTGATTAAGTACAGTGTAACTACACCACCTTAAAAGAAAGTGTAACCAAATAAACCAGATAAGATATGTAAATTAAATGGTTTTTTTTTATGAATATTGGGTTGGGGCAGGTTGTTGAGTGTCAACATTTTTTAATTCAATACAATTATAATAAATGCAATATATTTGTGTTAATTCATGATAATATATACATATTTATGTATTAATTTAGATATTATTTATCTTTATAGATTTATGTATTAATTATATACTACAACACTATTATTATTATTAATAATATGAAAATAATAATGGATATGTTGAATTTGTCTTAAATGTGAATCTTAAATGTATATACAGTATCTATATTTAATAAAGATATTCACTGTGGTAAAAATCCTTTTTTTTTTACTGTAAACAAATTATATCATCTGCAGTTTCATTTGTATGTCTCTCCCTCTCCTCTTCATATGTATGTCTCTCCCTCTGCTCCCATGTACCTCCAGAACTTCAGAAAATCTCTGTGTGTAAATTACATTTCTCTGCATTTTTATCATGCTGATTCATATTTTGTGTGACTAGAAATGTTGGGTAAACCTCTTTGTATCCAAATTTCCTTTCACCATTTGCACTCACTCAACATCGTCCACATCTGCAAATTATTCTTGCAAAGTGCTTAACCGCCAACCCTCCAACTGCTTGCCCTTATTCACCATGACAGGATCAAAGTAGCAGGTAGACTTCAGCATGAGGGAGCTGCCAAAATCAGCAATTTTCCAAAGCCATGGCTCAGGAGAACCAGCGTATCAGAACTGCCAATGCATGCTGCCTCATTTTAATTGCACAGAAGAGAAGAAGTGAAGTGGGTGTTAGGGAATACCTGTTTTGGAGATAGTGATATCTTCTTTTCCGCAAAGCTCTGCCATTTTTTTTCTTGATTAAGGAGACTGAGTTTCATTTTAATGCATAAATGAATCCTTGTAGCCAGTGTGAAAGTTCAGATACCAGCAATATTTAAAATAGGAATAACCTTTCCTGAGTTTTGGAATTACAGATTGGTACTTTATTTTTTATTATTTTTTTTACTTTTGGTTTTCAGTTGGCACAGGTTAAGTTGTTAAAGTGCTTTAGTCATGGTTACAGTGTTAGATTTTCCTTGTGCGTCAGGTTTATTTCATTTAATCACTGTAATTTGTGACGGTCATAAAATAGTTAGTTTTTGCTTTCATTTTCAGTCTGAAGATTTTCCAGTTGAAGAAGTGGTAAAGAATAGGCTACAAAGTAAAACCTTAATATTGGATATAATCTTTCATTGGCTTAATTTGAAACTTATCCTCTGTTTTATTATGAGAGTAATTTATAAATATAAAACACCCAGAGATTTCATTAAAACAGGTTGCAAAATCAAGGGGGTTCTTCAAAAAGTAAAATGAATCAGAAGGGTCTGCACCCACAAAAGGTGAGTTAATGAATGCTTGTCTATGGCTTTAGCCCAGAGCTCTGCTCTCAGGTGGTCCTTTATCCCTGCAGCTGAGAGGAAAGACCTGCATTACAATCACATAATCAGCGGCCTTTGATCTAAATTCTGCTTATGTGATGATAAAGATGGTAAGAAGAGCCTGGCTGAAAATGATATTATAGAGGAGCCAAAATGTCAAATTTTTACTTTTAGTTAAAAGATTTTTTTTTAAATGTTACTAAGTTTTGTTCTTGTTCTTCAAGTAACCCACAAAGTCATCGCAGTTTTAATGAAACAAGACTGTAAAAATACTATGGTAAAAACCTACTGATTGGTTGAAGGTAAGTCTTAATGATCTAATTTTCCCTTTCAAGGGAACTTTTGTGTCGATAAGTGTGCAATGGGAACATCTGAAATCGAACCAACGGTGTGAATGCACATCGCGTACTGATGACGTCATGAATCAGGAAGATATAAAGGCATGGAGCTTACATGTCTTCAGTAAGCGCTGTGAAATTAATGAGTGTATGTTTTCTGCTGGTGTGTTTGTTGAAAGATTCCAAGCTAGCTTAAAAAGAACTGGGAATACTAACAATTTGCAATAATCGAGAGCAGTCAATTCAGATTGTGTGTTTCTCCCTGCTCTTGTTCATTTTGAACAGGGATACACAGAATCTTTGTGTTGTTTGCTTATGTGTGGAGCACGCACGGTCAGCGTTCGAAGGTGCCAACTGTGCTTATACTATGTATTGCTCCCACCTGGTGGTCTTTGAGAAGGCTGCTCATGCTTGTATTTCTCAGGGCTTGGGTCTTGCTTCTGCTGAGGCATAGCTGTGATTTCACCCTGAGGATCGCAATTGGATTTGTCAGTACGATCAGAGACTAGGTCGCCTTATCTCTGCCTTCACCTGGCGGGTCCGATATACTCTCCCTTGATCTGGAAGCATGCGATGTGGTTACTTGCACCCTGGAAGATGAGCTCCGAGGAACTGGATGTTGTTATCATCTAGGCTGGAGATTAAGATTCTGCACTTCAAATGTCCAGCGTATGAGTCATGACTCAGCTATCACCAGGCTTATTGTCTAGCCAACTGAGACGAGGGACATTCACCAAATATAAATAATTAAAATAGATGAACGTTTCCTTCTCCTCTTGAGCACAACTCCCATGTTGGAGCCTCCCTTATTTTATCTGACCTTTGCAGGTTTTCAGGTCACAAAAAAAGAAGCCTCTTTTTGCATCAGTCTAAGTGCAAGTCTATATAATCAGTCTCAGTCCAGTCTCAGTCTAAGCACCATGCCTAACTAGACACTTAAAGAGCATGGTTATGGAATGCTGAAGTAGAGGAGGCACTTGCGAGCGACCTCGCTGTACCATCTCTTTCATTCCTTTGGCTTCGACACGCCAGTTAGAAGCATACTCTGCCTTGAGTCAGGCTGCAGCATGCATCCACTTGCGTCATTGCTGCAAGCTAACCAGGTTAGGCTATAGGTTAGTGGTGCTCCAAAACTCTTCCCTGCCACCTCCAGGTTTCTGCCTCTCAAAAAGAAAACCTCAGGGAACCGGTCTGTGAACCCCACCCTGGGTCCTGCGCACCATTGAGTAGGGCTATGCTATTCAGTTTGGGTCTCGCCTGGAAGTCTTCGAAGTCTTCGAGGAGGCTGCCTAGGCACATGGTCCCCACAGCGACAATCTTGTCCTGGAGATCGTAAATTGACCGGTTCGAGGGGCTAGATACAGGCCTTGCCTTATCGCTGCCTTCATCTGGCAGGTCCAAGATCATCTTCTTGATCAAGATTTACTTCCGCTCTTTGTAAATACCACCTTCCTAGGTGCAAGTCCATCATGTCATAAGGCTAGGATTGTCCCTCACTGAGTAAGTTCCAGAAACTGCTGGGCCCTATAACAACAGCTTCCAATGTCACTCATTTGGTCGTCTGTACATGAGGCCCCTTCAGTGGTGGCTCAAAACCAGAGGGTTTTCCCCTGAGGGGCAACCCCATCTCCCCTTTGTGCCCAAAGGGGATTGTTCTGCCAACCCTGTCACCACATGTGAGTCGGGGCACAGCGAGTCCTTGGTGAGTCTTTTCCAGTTGCCACCCAGAATCTCAATGTCACTGGGAAGCTCGTCCCCTCTGAAGAGTTTCCTAGAGCTGCCACTTCAAGTATTCCCTGCAGGAGAGGGCCCTGGATTGAATGCCCCATAAATACCAGACACCAGCCTCCAGAGGCTTGTTCCCCTAGCAGTAATTCTGGTAGTGTGGATACATCTTCCGATTATTTCTCGTTGGTTCTGTGTTTGCTTCCACTTTGCTGGTGCAACAGATGCTTCTCAAGTCCTAAACGAAACAGCTTGCTCAGGGCAGCTTTCATCTCTGGGACCCAAAAACATAGGAGTAAACATCCCGTCGAGGCAGGGGTTGAGTTTTGGGGAGTTTCAGACTTCACCCAGATGTGGTGGAACAGACTGTCACTATGGTTCACGCTCACACAACCAGCTCCTCCCTGACTTGATGCTGCAGTACATTTTTCCCAGCCCTAACCCTAACCTTAACTCTGTAGTTCTGGAGCTGAGACAAGGTCTGTCTCATCTTTATTAACTCGCTTTAGCAAGGCATACTGTGGTTCGGATTTATTGTATTTCTTTGATGTAACTCCATGGGAGATTCCGACCAGGAGGCACCTCCTGTCCCAGGCAGGGTTTTTTTATGGCCTTCCCTGTCCTGAACTGTGCTTCAGGCTTAGTCTCTGAAGGGGCCCAGCATATATATTCTGGTCTCTCAGCCAAGGTTGTTGAGACCATGCTCCACTCCAGAGCTCAGGTACTTGTATGCCCTAAAGTGGAAACTCTTCACTTCCTGGTGCATCAGTCGTCAACTAGACCAAGTTACCTGTCAGTTTGGCACCATGCTGGAGTTCCTGCAGGGAATCCTAGCGATTCACTCCAGGGTTACATCCCTCTACCCTTGAGGTCTACGTGCCTGCTTTTTTTGGCTTACTGCATACCTTTGAGTGGCATGTTGTTGATGAGAGACGCTCTAGTTACACGTTTCCTCCATGGTACCTTGAGGCTGAGGCCCGCAGTACGAAGTAGGTTCCGGCCTGGGATCTGTCCTTGGTGCTCCAAGACCTAGCCCAGACCCCCCTTGAACCAATAGAGGACGTTCCAGTCAAGTTCTGAACTTTCTGTCCTCCCTTCTTGACCATGACCTGGAGCAAAGAATCTGCTGTCTCCAGTGTGAGATATGGACTCTATGTCTCCAGAGCTAGGCCTTGTGGTTTAAGTCAGATCAACTGTTTGTCTGTATTGGGAGCCCCAGCAACTAACAGAGTATAGCAAGTGGATATTTGAGGCTATCTCTCTTGCTTATGAGTTGGCCGGATTGCCCTACCCTATGGCGGTCCGAGCCCATTATACTCCTTGCACACCTATGTCAGGTTCTACCAGTTAACATCGCTTCGGGAACCACTAGTGTTAACTCCTCAGGCCCACGGTGATGCCATTGCATTTTCGATGCAGCTCGAGTTCACCTGAAAGGGAACGTCTTGGTTATGAATGTGACCTTGGTAGCTTGAATAGCTTCCTGGTTCATGACGTCATCAGTCTGCCATATGCATTCACAAAGTTGATTCGATTTCATCTGTGGAGTCTGGAACCTTAAAGAGCTTTGTGATCACTAGACACTGTATGAGGTCATACAAATAAGACACTTTGGGTCCTAAGAACCTAATAACAATCTGCCTACATTATTATTCTGTAATAAGGAAGCTTGACATAGATTAAGCTTCTGTGATGGATGTGTGGAGATATTTAATGGATCTGTCAGTGGGAAAAACTTTCATCATCTCTTCTGTATGAGGGCAGACCCTTAAATAAAGATAAGTACCGTCGGTTATCTCAGAGTGAAAGACAGGCAATTACACTTTGGGCTGTTGCCCAATAATTTTCTTTTTATTATTATTAAAACACCTTGCATATTGCTAGGACATACCAGACGATCACTTATGGTAATAAGTTAGTATTTAAATATGCGTGTGGAGGCTGTAGGAATTGCATGATGAAGGGTATAAGGAATATCAGTTTTATTATAATCCCCCCCAAAAAAGGGAGAAAGATAAACAATCGCGCAAACTGAAACAAGAACAGACAAGGCACTGAATGTCCATCTGTCTGTCTGTTGGCCAAAATAGATACTTGCTCATTCATACATTCATCTTCATACTACAACGTATTCTGAAGACTCAATCTTCCAGGTCTTTCCAGGTCCCTTCTTTTTTTTCCCCTCCACACATCTAAATGACAAAATGGCAATCATCTGACCAGGAGGGTACTGTAGTGAAACCTGTAAGAGTGGCAAAAGATTTGTTCTGTGGGAGTGATTTTAAGGATGCACTTGGGAGTGCATACTTAGCCTGTAGCTACTTTGTTCTGAAATTTGCTTTATAAACCATTAACTTTGCTTTGTTAAGGTTGACTGGCCTAGAACAATGTAGAGTCCTAATAGCACAGCATAGACCCTGTCCTGAGCATGGCTAATGTCTTCTGAAAATATGTGCGTCTGTTTGTGTGTGTGTGTGTGTGTGTGTGTGTTTGTGTATGAGATTTGATGGCTCTTAATGATTTACGCATTTTAAACAGTCATCAACAGATGTTAATGAAAATGATTTATGAAACACCTTAGATAAAAGCAGGGGAACAAAATACTCCACAGGATGCACACTTTATTTTTTCCTTTGTTTATCTTATTATAGTTGAAATAAGAATAGATTAGCTAATAATAATAATAATAATTCATTACATTTATATAGCGCTTTATCAAAGTCTCTCAAAGTCGCTTTACATGGAAGGGGGGATCTCCTCAACCGCCACTAAAGTGCAGCATCCACCTGGATGATGCGACGGCAACCATATTGCGCCAGAACGCACACCACAAACTAGCTTTATTGGTGGAGAGGAGACAGAGTGATGATGCAGCCAATCAGAGAAAGGGGATGGTTAGGAAGGCTTGATGGACATATTTGGCCAGAATGCCGGGGTTACACCCCTACTCTTGCGAAAGACATCCTGGGATTTTTAATGACCACAGAGAGTCAGGACCTCGGTTTATCGTCTCAGCTAAGAATAACTGGTTTCTTTTACTCTCTTCCTACTCTTTACTAATAGTTATTTAAATATTTTTTAATCCACAGTACTTTTTCTCTGTGACCTGGTCTTGTCTAGAGCTAGGTCACAGTGCTAAAACTGCTTACTAAATAGAACTATTTACACAATTTCTTGTGTTTATTATTATTTTTTGTATATAGTAATGTAACAAAGATGTGTTAAATTGAACAAAGGTACAGTAAAGATATGTATAATATTACATTAAACATTATAAAAAAGATTTATATTTTAAATAATTCAAATACATCTTTTGATATTTCAAGATTGATAACAATACAAAATGTTTTTGAGCAATTCAAACCATCATATTAGAACGTTTTGTTAAGGATCATGTGACACTGATAACTGGACTAATGATTTTATGATTTTAATGATTACAGGACTAAATTCAATTTAAACACACACACACACACACACACACACACACACACACACACACACACACACACACACACACACACACACACACACACACACACACACACACACACACACACACACACACACACACACACACACACACACACACACACACACACACACACACACACACACACACACATATATTTATATAAAGATAATATTACAATATCAATTACTATTTGTACTGTATTTTTAATCAAATATCTTCTGAAATGTACCTTGTTTACCATGGATGCATTTTAAATGGTGTTATTGCACCTACTCTCAGAGTAAAATACAATTATGCATGTTTAACATGTTAAACTTACTGTAAATGCATATAAATTGTTCTTTATGAACACTTCATAAACAGGAAAGACCAAAAAAGGGCTATTAAGGAAAGAGAAAGCACTGAGTCTAACTCAATACATGTGTGCTTGTTGTCTTTAAACTGTGCGAGACAAAAGTGGAACGCTGTTGATCTAATGCAGGTAACCTTTAAAAGCCCTCATTACGGATAATCCCTCACTAGGATCACTGACCTTTTCCTGTCCCTCTCACTCCCCGGGGCCTTATGGACCATCTGATGAAAGCAATAAGAAGCCTAGAATGACTGGAGACTATACAAATGCCCACCAAAAGCTTCATGAATATTCCTAAGCCTTATCTTATCCATTTTAGAGAAGATTGCAGGATTATACATCAGAACGTGGTTATCAGAGAGCATAATGTCTTCCGAGACATAATGACCAGCATTTATATGTAAGCACTCATCTAGAGAACCAGAGTTATTTAAAAGATAGTGCTAAATGCACCATTTCCTAAAGTCCATTCACTGTGTCTAGGTGTTGATCGAAAGACATTTTATGCATGTTGAAATTTAGTTTCAATGCCAACCTTGCAGACATTTTGTATCTGAAGCTCCATACAGTGGTCCAAAAAAGTATTATTTTAAAATCTCAAATCACGTGTAATTTATTTGAAATAAAGAGCACAACTACATTTCGTCACAAACCAGAATGATTCCATGTTGGTCCAGTCGCATTTATGATGGTTGGAGCTGGTATTCACATGCTGGTGAGTGGCAAACCAGCAAATAGCATCCCATGCTGGTCCCAGCATACAAAACATACCTGACAATTTTGGATTTTTCCTGCAGGGATTACAACTGTCAAACATTTTCATGTGGCCAAATGTGGCCAAGTATTATATTATGTGGCCAAGTATTGATGCCAAATTTAACCACATGGCATGACAAACAAAATCCACTGTTGTAGCCTTTAAAGCTCTTCGTGTGAGTGATATTGTAGATTGATTGAGTGATATTGTTTATTGGGGACGGCAAAGTAAGAATTTCATTGTACAGGGAAACATCCTTTCTGTCTGTATACATGACAATAAACACTTTGAATCTTGAATCTAGAGCATGGCAGGGACATACTGGGCTTGTAGCAGTTGTTTCAATGAACAGATGAAGGTTCTGGTGGCCAGATTTAATCAGTGTAGGATCTGATACTTGGCTCTGACATCAAGATAACGGCCTCTCCCTTTTGAGAGTATCTCCATGGGAACAATCTGATGGAAATCACACGTCCAGGACCCAGCCTTCATGCCTCATTTGATCTTGTAACCATCTGTGCTAAATATGGGTCTTACATTTAGCCCAAAGTTTTCATTGTCCTCAGTTGGCTTCCTACAAGACAGCTCCTATTTCAACACTGATAATAACAAGAAATGTTTCTTCAGGAAAATCAGGATCATGTGATAATGGAGTAATGATGCTGAAAATGCAGCTTTGACATCACAGGAATAAATTACATTTAAAAAAAAAAATACATATATATATATATATATATATATATATATATATATATATATATATATATATATATATATATATATATATATATATAAAAAAATCGAAAACAGTTATTTTATATTGAAATAATATTTCACAAAATTAAGAAAAAAAGACTTTTGATGATGAGTATATACTATATATACATATAAAAAAGTAAATGTGTTATATATGCATGTGTTGTTTTGGCCTATTTTAAACTCTTGTTATCCTATATCTTTTGTCAGAACTTTCTGTGATAATTTTTTGTGGTCTACAATAGAGCCTTGATGCAATTCAAACTAAGATTGTCAAAAAATATATGTTCCTGCCAAATGAGCGGCTGATGCTCGCAGGCTTCTTACCAAAATGCAAATTGAAAATCTGTTCCAGTCAATTCAAGTACTGCTATAATAATGTGAGCTCATCTTTTATTCATGACTGTGTTTTTTCTTGGGCTGCTGCATGAGGTTGACTGTCTTAACATTAACACAGATGTCCGTTAATCCCATCACTGAAGAGGCCGGTTCGGTCTCTTAGAGAAACAACTGGAAAACATTTCACCTGCTGCCTTCTTCTGTGATTGTGATCTCACTCAATCCTTTTCTACCTCTCTTTCCTCACCATCAGTCCTGGTTCAATTTTGACACAGCTCCACATGATAGAAACATAGGAGATGTTGGTCATTGATCTTCACCCTGGTGATTAAAATCTGTTGTATTGTTTAATCTGCCACTGCTGACTCTGACCTTAATTGCATGCTAGGCATAAATATTTTATTTGAAAGAGCCATTTGTGCTCTTGTGGAGTTATTCCTCAACATGATGTCAGGTGCACCTGGACACCAAGCAGGAAATTAAATGAAATACTGGGAGCACACCATGCCTGACAAGATAAAATGTATCTAAATTACCACATCCCGCTGCAGTTTTCGGATGTTCTTTGTTTCAGACACATATTCATCTTCTGCCTTGTTTCTTTTTTACTTTCTTTTCTTTCTTTCTTTTTTGAAAATGGGAATGATAACTTTTTTAAAGTAAATTATATATTTTTTGGAAAATAATCTTTTGTAAAGTGTGCATAATTGAGCTCAACTGCAATAAAATTTGGTTTGTGCACTTAAAATAGGGACATTTATTTGAGAGAACTGATTTGTACTAATTTACACATAAGCATTCAATTGATATCTTAGTTGAAATGTATACTAAGTTGAAATTATATTCAATCATATCGCACTCAAGGATAAAAGCATCATTTTTAAATGTTCATTAAAAGAACAGCAGAACGGCATTAAAAGAACATAGTAAAACAAATGTTATTATATATTTTTCCAATTTAAAGGCAATTGTGAAAGTGTCTTATCTATTTGTAAAAATTTGCAAAACCTTGTCTTGTAATGTTTCCTTCCTTCCATTTCCAAAATTGTTGTAGAGCTATTATAAGTAACTTAGATAAACATTATTGTTTGTCATTAAGTGTTCCCTGTCTTGTTGTCAGTTATTGACAGGGAAAGATTACACCATGACATTCCTGCTGATTTGGCATATTAGCCATCTGGCATGCCCTCCTCCTGAAGACACACAAATTTACACTGGTGGCACAAACCCACAGCAATCCATCTCCCCTTGTGTCCATTTAGTACACAGCCGAAAATGATGCCTGTTGACTAATGGTGTGCGTGCCTTCTTTTAGTTAGCATTAATAACCTCCTGATTGATCTGCTCCCTTTGAAAGTCTAATGACATCATTAGAAAATTGCAACTTTTCTCTGTTGTGTTCCTGCTCTTCAAGGGAGTGATCTGCTTATGAGTTGGTGCATCCAAAGCAGGGACTGTGCTTAAAGGGATGGTGCCCTGATTTGATTTGATTTGATTATTTTCATTTTTTATTTGCTGTTTAATACAGCTAATAGTATTACTGAATAGAACTATTTTATTTTATTAACACTTACACACAAAGTCATTGTTAGAATTTGTCATAAGTTCACAGCATTTAACAATTAGAATTTAATTGTTGACAAGCAGTTCGCAAAATGTAATGTTGGCTGCAGTTTTACCCTGAAATAACTGACCCATGCAGTTTGACTGTACAAATTGATGATTTGTTCAGTAGGTTTCTTTAACTGGATTCAAATAACCAATTAGGGCAACCATTCAGTCTTTTCATGCTTGTAAATCTTATACTCATGACCCCTTACCATTAGCAGTGGAGGGAACACTACATGATTACAGTGAGCAATTGCCATGGAAACATGCATAAAGACCATAGGACTAATGGCAAAGTACACTCATGGAACAAAGAAAGTAAGAAACTGTAAGTTCTTCTGGGAAAAAAACAAAGTTAGACCCTTCTGATAATTCCAGGTTGCTATGGTCATGCAGGTTATTTATGCATTTAACTCATGGTCACAAGGAAAATATATTGTTCCCTCAACATAGGATCTCGAGGCCACGACTTCACATCACGTGGCCACAACATAAAGATGTTGTTACCTCGATCAAATGATGTATTGGCCATGACTTCTTAAGTTCCCTCAAGTAAATATAACATTCCCACAAATTATTATCTCGTGGCCACGACATATTGTCACATTACCATGAGTAAAAATGTGGCCATGACAAAACTAAGTGAACCGAATATGTCCCCACCCTGTTACCATATGTGCAAGGAGGCAGGTTGACTTGGAAAACGTACTACCACATTGTTAGTGCTCCCTATTAGCATCACACTTTAATATTTGTAATTTGCACATGCCCCCAGAGGCCATGGAGAGATGTTTTAGGTGCAGATGCAAAGTAAATTATATAAATAAGTTGCTGCCCAGAAGAATTAAGCAAACCAACATGCTGTCCTTCTTAAAAAGCTGTGCCAGTTGATTACGCAAGGATTTAAATGACTAATGGCACAACTGTGAACACACAGTGAAGTCAAGTCAAAAACACTGTTGTTGAGCCTTTATATACATTGAAATTTCCAAGGAGCTTTGCCACTGATTTTAGTTGTTTGGTTAAATAGAGGACTGGCTAAGAATAAACATTTAAGATTTGAGCAGGTGTTTCCAAATAATTAATGTTCTTTTACCAGATGTATGTAGAAACTTTAAATTGTTCAGATGTGCATGGTTAAAAATGTTACTCTAAAGCTGTGGTCAAGCTCAAGATCAATTTTCTGTAATTACAAGTTACACATTACAAGTTTCCCATTGGTCAGATGTTTAGTACCTGTCACATGTCTGTCTTGTCTTTTGTTTTCATCTGGTTCCCTGTGTGATCTCCCAGTGTCATTCCATTCACCTGTTAATTACCCAATTCCGCCTCCAACCTCTATGCCGATCATTCCACCTCTCGACACTTCAGCACCACCCTGGCTCCTCCCTCTCTCGGTTCCACCTGAAACCATTGGCCATATGGCTCCTCCAGGTTCCCTCGCCCCTCAGGCTCTGCCTTGATCAGTTGTCACCCTACCTTCGACTCCATTTGGCTCCACCCTCCCGCTGGCTCTGCCTTCGTCCTCAGTCCCACTGGCTCTACCTCTGTCCTCTGGTTCTTCAGCTCTATCTTGGATGCTTGTCGCAACGACTCCACCACGGTCTCCAGAGCAAGCAGTCTCACGTGGGCTCATTGGCCCCTCATCAGTGTTATGACCACCAGGGGTAAGCTGTAAGAGGACAAGGAACAGCTTGCCAGAGATAACAAATAACTTTGAACAAGGGTTTAGCGTCAAGGGCAGACAAGGCCAAAATAACAAGCAGAAATAATCTTTGTTTAAACTTCTACATTTCCTAAAACAAAAATAAAGAAAACAAAATGCAATTTTAACTTAACTACCTCCCTAAACCAAAACAATGTGAAAATATATAAAATAAAATAAAACGGCATTAAACTCACTGGATCCCTTAATTTGGCAAAGCTATATACAAGATAATTTACTGGAGATGAATATAAATATAAGCTCATAGCAAACAATGTAAAATCAGAATTCAAAATCAATGTAAATCAGGCATGGGACAAGTTAACAAGAATTATCACAGGACTAAATTCACAATCTCAAATGAGTACTCATAATTTCTCAGATATGACTCTCTAGACAAGACAAAGAAACAACAATGTGAAGAGGTATGTGTCACGGCTCTGTCATTCCAGTTTGGTCTTTTCGAGTGTTTGTTGACAGAGCCTTGACACTGTCCCATTGTTGTGTCTTGTCATTGTTTAACCCCGCCCACCTAGTTACCTCGTTTCCCTTGAGTGTTGTCAGCTGTTCTCAGCTCCTTACCTTTCCTTATGTGTTCCTACATATAGCCCTTTGTGTTTGCTGTCCTTTGTGGTCTCGTTGTCTTTCCATTTATTCCCTGTTCCAGATCTGTGTCCCCTACCTTGCCGCCCGGTTTGTTTATGTTATAGTCTTGTGTTTATTATCCGGTTTATGTTATGTTTTCCCCCTCGTGGGTGTTTCTGTTTTATATTTATATTGTCATTAAATTCCTTTTTACTTGCACGTGAGTCCTCCCGCTTCCCTTTCCGTCACAGTATGCAATCAAACACGCAATGGCACAATAATGGCCTAGGTTTGGTGTTTGGGGCGGATCAAGTGTGACAGAGAACTATTCGCAGACTTCAGCAAGTTACCATGGGGAACCGCCCACCTGAGACACAAACAGCACAGAGACAGGATAGGATAGACACTGGACAGAATGGAATGACTGACAAATGACTCAGGATCATAACAGTGGTTTATAGCACATATGGTTTATATGCCTGTCAAATACTCTTAAAATTCAAAATAACATTAAAAATATGCAACATGTACTTCTGATATAAAAAGACATTTGTACAACTTTACAATAAGGTTTAATTTGCTAACATTAGACATTAGATTTATCTACAAGACAGTAGACAAGGCACAAAACAATGATGGAAAAGTGACGGGCAAAACAGGAGGGCAGGGCAGACAATAGGGGAGCTGGCTGGTCAGGACTTAAGACAGAAGAGACACTCAGGCTGATAGAGGAGATTAGCCAGCAGCTCATGAGACTTGACACTTGGGGATGTGGTGTAGCACCAGACTAGCTGCCAGGCCAGGAGTCTCATCAGCCAGGGTGAAAAAGGAGGCAGAACAGGAACCAACAAACCAACAAAAGACAACACTCAAGACAAGAGATTAAAAAACAACAGCAAATAAAACTGACAAAACTATAACTAGAGAAATACATGCAAACTAATTAAATGAGCGTAACTAGAGAAGAACACAAAAACTAGACTATCAAAATAAAACACTAATTCTAAGACAGTAGAAAAACAAAAGCTAGTTTTCAGCTAGCAATCCTTTCACGCAAGGAACTCACACAAAACAAACCAACAAAGACATGAGTGAAACAAGTATAATATAAAGGGTGCAGAGCACATGAGGGACAGGTGAACACACTCAAGCAAACAAGACTAAACAAGGACTAAACAAGGGGGTGTGGTAACTGGAACTGATGAGGTGGGACAAGAGGAGCGCATGGCAAACACGAACAAAGACAGAGCCATGTGCTCAAGCACAAGACAAACAAGCCAACATTAAACAAAGACAAAATAGACAAGACTGTCAGGGTAGGATCCTGACAAAAACAAATGGCATGCTTGTGCAAAAACCACTAAGGAGACAAGGAACATGGAGAGACATCCACCCACAGAGGACAACATCAACAACTGACAAAGACAAAGGAACACAAGAGGGCTAAATGCATGAGGAGGTAATGAGGGTATTGGACACAAAAGACAAGACAAGCGAGGTGAGGAACACATGGGAGAACACGGAAGAGAACAAGAAGTGCATGAGTTATACAACTGACAGGAAATGCATGACAGACAGGAACTACACGACTGACAAGACAGACAAGAAGTGCACGAATAACACACCTGACAGCAAGTGCATGACAGACAGGACACGACTGACATGACATACAGTACTGACAGTACAATCTATCTATCTATCTATCTATCTATCTATCTATCTATCTATCTATCTATCTATCTATCTATCTATCTATCCAGTGTTCCATGATAAATCAAATCAATACCACCCTTTGCGTTAAAAATAGCTTTTTTTTCCATATACACATGCACATCGGTCGGTTTCTTCAAGCATCTTGGAGATGTTACTGTTGCAGTTCTTCTGGATTTAGACTGTCTCTTAGGAATGTTTGGAAATGTAATCTGATATGTCCTGACACACTATAGCAAAAGATAAAAATAACTGTCCCAAAACCATTTTATTTTGTAAAAATATGAACGTAACTAAGACATTTCCTCCATAACTAAGACATTTCCTGACCGCCAGACACTGTCTCTCTCGGACACAAGTAGCTCTTGACAATAAAGGAAATAAACTTGTCAGCTGTCTTTATAAACAACTACATAGAGAGACCGTTACTGATCACATGAAAACATTGCGGCAGCAGTGCAGAGTTCATGAGCATGGAAATATATGTATTGTATCTATTAATGGAGTAATATGGCAGTGTAATTTATGACAAAACAACATGGATGAGAAAAACAGCTGCCATGATTTGTGGAGTGATTATCTCTGTACTTGACTGCATCACCCAGCACTCACGCATGGAGCGGTTCTGAGAAACTAGAGGCAATCATTGGCCCTCACCTCATCACCGCTCATTTATTTTTATTTTTTATTTGTAATAAACACCGCTCTGAGACCTGATGACACACCCTCTGTTTCTATCTCTGATCAATCATCCACATATTTTAACTGTAGTTCCTTTTTGTTTTATTTAAACCTCCCCACTTGTAAGTTTAAAATGAATCCCCAATTGAGATTTAAGTCTGAGTTTGAATTTATGGAGAAACAGGATAAAATGTCTCACAGGATCTATCTTAAATATAAATTAAATCCAGGATCAAAGTGATGGTTTAAATGTAAACCTGCTTATATTTAAACAAGGTTGAATGAATCCTTATTGGGTGCAATCTACCCTGAAAATGATAAAGGATGAAAACATTTTGGATGTTTACAGTACATGAGTTATAAAATGTGAAATGCATGCACATAATCTGTATTTACAAACACTTAACTTAAAAAAATAAATGAATTGTTTACATCATAATGATACACAAACATTAGATATAACTCACCATGCTCTCTTCATCATGGTGGTTTTTTTTAATAACTCCCGGCTGAGACGTGTCACCTGGTTTGTGTGTGGGCGCTACGGCGCTGTAGCTGGATACTATTGCTTCAAACAGAGCATTCAAATCAGAGGGGTAAAAATAAGGGTAGGAAAAGGGACATTTTGAAAAATTAAGTTTTGATGTGTAAATCATACTAACATTATAAGTGCACCCCAGGAAACACTATAAAATAATAAAATAACACAGTTCATGTCCCCTTTAACTAAATAATAGATCTGCAGTTGTTTTTATAATAATTAAGAAATGTCCAGTAATGAAATACGGTTTGGCAAGTGGCCAAATGTTTTCTCTTAGTACCAACTTCTGCCTGAAATTAAACTATCCCTTTATGCTCTGCATGAGTTTGCCGTTGACTCTGATGAGAGGAGAATTTAAATCAGATTAGATCTTTATGGACCGTAGATTTCATCTTTCTCAGGGCTGCAAATTTAAGAAAGTGCAATGCTGCATTTGTTATTTACAGCCGTTTCCTAAATCTATAAAGGAGCATGTGCATGTTGTTGTCTGAGTTTTCCTCCGTTGGTGTTCATTTTCTGAATGTGAATTCATTGAATAGCAATTCATTGAATTCACTGAGCTATATGGCTCAGCTTTTGCAGTTTATACAATGTATTTACCACCTGACCTCCAGATTTTGTTGTGACTGCCCATTTAATGTGCCTTCGCCCTCAAGAGGATGTAGTTTTGTGCTGGCGCTGGCTGTGGCTTACTCTGCAGTGATTAGTCACTGCTGAGTGTGTGTTTGAGGGGGAATAAATAACCTAGTTGGTAATTCAGGTCACGTCAGAATCACTCTTTACAAACACTCACACGCATTTTGTGAGAAGTACCAGGCTTGGTAGACGGCACTGGTCACCAAAACAACTGATCCAAGAAAACTTTCATGCAAATGTATTAATTTCATAGAGGCAGTGACACCATATGTGTACAAAAAAAAGTGTCTTTACAAACACTCTCTGACACATTTTATGTAACATTGAGCTTTCTGTGAGAACTTGAGAAAGAGGAAGAAAAAATATCAGACTGTGCAGAAATTCTGTAATGATTCTATTACTATTCTGAGAAAGGGAAGCAGTTGAATGTGAAACGTGCCACTTGCTTGGTTATTTGAAAAGGTCAGAGATGGAAGCTTGTGTGTGCTGTGTGTGCAGATAGTTTTCTCACCTGACCTTCCAGTGCGGAAAGGAACAATCTTCCAGCACCAATGACATTTGATTATGTTCAGGAAATTGTATTGTAGGAATTGTCTATTAGGAATTGAATAGAAATTGTCTATTGTAGGAAATCTTACCTTAGATATCTCAAGTCAAGACCCCAAAAAGGTTCAGGTTCTATCTATCTATCTATCTATAAAAAAAAAAAAACAAATACTGCTGCTACCATAAGAATACCACCTAAACTGTCCAAAAGTCATGAAGGAATGAATGATAGTTAATTTTCTTAAATATAGCAGTTCAATGACCCCTGAAAAAATAGCACACTATACTGAAGTTCTATAATGATTTTATTACTTTTCTGAAAAAGGGAAGCAGCTGAATGTGAAATGTGCCACTTGGTTGGTGATTTAAAAAGGTCAGAGATGTTGGGAACTTGCATGTGCTGTGTGTGTAGATAGATTGAGTAAATCTTCTCTCCTGACCCTCCAATAATCTTCCAACTCCAATATCATTTATCTGTCTGTCTTCTACTGTAAGTCAGTGCCACCTAAACTGGCCAAAAGTTATGATGCACTAAATCATCTTGGTTATGACTGTAACCTTGTTTACAAGAATAGGAATTCACAATGCATCAAAATTGATTGAGAGTGCCTAGAATGACTAAGTTGTGAAATCGAACCATTGTTGTGAATGTGTGTCAGAGACGATGAACCAGTAAGCTATAAGAGAATGCCAAACACCGGCAATAGCAGCTTGAAGTGGCTTAAGTCACCAACAGGTGTGCAAAAGGTGTGACAAATGTGATACAGAATCTCGTTCCCTCTTCAAGGAACCAAGGTTGCAGCTACAACCAAGATGTTCCCTTTCAAGGGAACACGCGCTGCATCAAAGATGCTCTGGGAACATCACCACAATGACGTGGGGATGTTGAGTGAAACATAGATCACTACTTTAGCACCCGGGATCCAGAAGTGGAGTTGAGGTCTAACTGGTAGAACCTGGTGAAGGTGTGCGGTGAGGACCAGCCTGCCGCAGCACAGACGACTGACAGAGGAATTCTTGGCAAGAGAGCCTCAGAGGCCGCCACACTCCTAGTCAAATGGGCTAGGATTGCCACAGGAGAGGGCAATATGGCCGACTCGTAAGCGAGAGAGATAACCTCGACTATCCACTTGCTCATTCTTTGTTTTGAAGCTGGGGCCCCTTGGGGACTCCACAGCAGATGTCCACAGGAGATCACTGAAGAAATCAGTGATCATGGTCATGTTCTTTTAATGGGGGAGGACAGGAACCTTGCAGTACAATAGGGTGTGCCGTGTCGACCTTGGGCACATATCCTGGCCTAAGTTGGAGGAAGGGCTTCAACATGCCAGGGTTGAATTCCAACCATGAGGGTGCAACTGACAGGGCTTGGAGATCTCCTATCCTTTTAAGAGAAGTGATAGCCAAAAGGAGCAACACTTTTAAAGTCAAAAAGTTGACTGGAACTTCCTCAATTGGCAGAAAGGGGACCCAAGATAAGCCTTGGGGTATTGAAGTCAAATCTTAGGGCATACTGCAGGCTTAAGTCTTGAGGTACCATGGAGTAAACGTGTAAGTAATGGGTCTCTTCCTAAAGAGTGAAGAGACTCCATTTGAGTGGAAAATGGTCTCGACAACCTTGAATAAGAGATGGGCTCTATTGAGTCTATGAGCTGGGCTCCCTCAGAGCTAAGCCCTCAGCTTCTACAGTTCTGGGCATGATGAAACTCACTGCCTGGGACACCAGATCCCTCCTCAATGGAATCTCACAAAGGACACTAGAGAAACACTAGATCCATGAACCCCACTCTGCACGGCCAACGTGGAATGATCAAGGTGAGAGGGACCTCGTCCTGGCTAAATCTCTTTAGAACTCCTGAGAGCAGAGCAATCGGGGTAAAAGCATACAGACGTAGCCTGTATGAACCAGAGTAGACAGTCAGGTGTCCTCTCGATGCAATCAGATCCACTTGTGCCTAGACAAACTTCTCCCATAACTACTCCACCATTTCTGAGTGGAGCCTCCATTCTCCAGGCCTCTGCCCCTGCCTCGCCAAGATGTCTGCTCCTACATTTTGGACCCCTGGGATGTAGGCTGCCCTGAGTGAGAGCAAAGGACGCGAACACAGACACACTCCATATAGGCGACCATGGATGTGTTGTCTGACTGAGCAAGCACATGATGGTCCTTTAGGTCTGGGAGAAAGGCTCTGAGAGCCAGAAGGACAGCCATCATCACTTGGAGATTTATGTGCCAAGAGAGCTGGTATCCCCTCCAGAGGCCTTGTGCTGAGTGGTCCTCTAGGACCCCTCCCCACTCCATGAGGGAAGCATCCGTTGTTAGCATCTTGCAACAACAAGTAGCTTCCAGCATGGGCCTTTGTGATAGAAGCCACAGTTTCTTCTGCATAACACGGCATGCAAGTATTTCCACGTGACCTTAATCATGCCTAAATGGGTTGCCCCTCGGGAAAGACTGAATGGTGTAACACTGGCTGCTGCCATGAGGCCCAACAGTCTCTGAAACGGTTTTACAATGAATATCTGGCCTGGCTTTATTCTTTTTACAGCTGACATGATGGCTTTGATGCACACGGTTGAAAGGGTGAAAGGCGTGCATACATCGGAACCAAGTCCCATACTATGCATAGGAAGGTGGTCCTCTGTAAAGGAGAAAGCACACTCTTCTTTGCTTTCAGCCTTAACCCAAAATCCTTCATGTAAGAAAGAACGACATCTAAATGTTGGACTGCTAACTGCTGTGACTGAGATAAAATTAACCAATCGTCGATGTAGTTCAGGACACAGATACCCTGAAAGTGCAGCGGAGCTGACACTGTGTCCATGCATTTTGTGATGGTGCGGGATGATAAAGCAAGACTGAATGAAAGAACCCGGTATTGGTCTATCTAGCCCCCAAAGGCATACCTCAGGAACTTCCTGTGCTGTTGGAGGATGGAGATATGGAAGTAAGCATCCTTGAGATCTATTGTTACAAGCCAGTCCTTGGACCTGATCAAATGACTGTTTGGTTCAGTCCACGATTGTACGCAACCCTCCATCCTTTTTCGGAACAATGCAGTTCCGGCTGTAAACCCCAGCTTCCCTGTCTGGGAGACTTACATACTGGGCCCATTTCCCCATTAGAGATTTTACTTCTTGTTACATTACCAGAGCCTGTTCCGGGCCCACTGCTGTGGGCAGGACCCTAATAAACCTGTGCGGACAAAACTGAACCAAATTGTATAACCCTTTTCGATAGTCTGCAGGACCAATTTTTGCAGTAGCATTCATGCTGCCAGGAATTCTACTAAGCCTAACCCTAACTCAGCCTCTTGAGGCTTGCCTCTAGTATTTTTTGTATAACCACTCCAGTGCTCTGAAGTGCGCAAGGTGGCAGTATCGTCAGAACGGCCGCCTGAGATATGCTGTATACTCAGATGTTATCCACTTCCTATTTGAGGGGACTGCCCTGACAGGTCAGGCATTCTGGATATCAGGACATTTTGCCTGCAGCCTTCTTTGCGATAAGGACAGTTATCAGATCCGTCCTACCTTTTGAAGGCTGAGGCTGAGGCTGAGAGCACCAACCCAACCTCCCTTCTCTCTGATGGTGTCCTCAGGAAGCGACGCTCTTGTTTGGTGGAGGTTATTGGACCCGCCAGGTGAGGGCAGAGATAAGGACAGGCCCATCTATAACCCCTCTTATGGGTCCATTTGTGATCTCCAGGATGAAGATCATCACCGCAGATTCAACAGCAGAGGAACCTGAACCCTGCCCGTAATATTACTAGAGAAAGATGTAACACACAATTCACTCGCCATAGCCATTAATTAAGATTTCCCTAACTTTTTAAACTAGCTTGGGATAAACAGACAACTCCATTTAGACAGACATTTCACAGAGATTACATACTGAAGACACATGACCTGTCATTATTGGCATTCGGCATGCTCTTATTGCATGCTGGTTCATTATGTCAACTCGCCTCTGATTCACACCATTGGTTTGATTTCACACATGCTTCACGACATAAGTCACGCAAGTCTTTTCCAAAGCGTCTTCAATGCAGCGCGAGTTCCCTTGAAAGGGAAAAATAGTTAATATATACTCAATCTTTTCAGCTAATTTTCTTAAATATTCCATAGAGTTTTATGAACCTGAAAAAACTCTATACTTTAAGATATGCATGCAATTGGGTCACTTGTATTGTTGGTAATACAGAGCAGCTGAATGAACAGATGTACATGTAATGGAAAGATGAAAAATTAAAACAAAAGTTGTATCAGCACCTGGAGTTTTTTAAATTGCATAGATTTTTGTACTCAGTCTAAGTGCCATTCTCCCTTTGTGTCTGATGACCTGATAACATAGTTGGAGAGGCTCTGGTAAATCATTGCTAATAATCTGTGTGGTACATCTTAGCTGCTTGGTCAAGATGTTCTGGGAGAACACAAACAGGCAGAGCTCTAAAGAGCCTTGGGAGCAGCTGAGATTACAAGCCTGCAGATGAGTCAGAGAGCAGTGCTAGTGGCACAGTAACACTTCTTACCTTCTGAGATCCTGTGTGATTGCTGTGATTTCAGTGTTAGCTTTTTTGGGGGGGTATGACTATACATGTCTTTTTACCCAGCCTTGAAAATCCTGACCTTAAAAATTGATCCCATAAGCAACTGAATTATTTATCTTTATTTAAAATACAACATTTAAGGGTTACATGAAAAAAAATCATCATTCATCAGAGATGATTCCAGAGTAATAATCTTGCTGATTAATTTGTTTAAAATGTATAAAAAATTTAGTGGTACAAAGAGAAACATTTCGGTCCGGTAATCAAGTTGTCAAGTTGTAGTGAATACAAGTCGAATGGTACAATGCTAATTTTATTGTTTGTTTGTGCTATTCACTAAAATCCTTTTTTTTATTACAGTACTGACTTATTTCTGTTGTTCTGGGTTTGAAATGACGATTTTGCCATTTCGCATTGCACACACTGGCTGATGGAAGAAACCATCCTCCTTTGCCTCGATAGTAGGCACGCTCAAGAGCACAGTTATGGGGCGATGCTGAAAGTTGAGGAGGCGCTTGCAAGCTACCTTGATCCACAATCTTCATCATCTCTTAAGGTTCTGATACTGCCCACCAAGCCAGTTAGAGTAACATCAGCCTTGGTGGGCAAAGCATTCTCTGCCTCTAGTCAGGGTCCACTTCATATCAGCATGCCTCCACTAAAGCCATTGCTGCAAGCTTACCAGGTAGACCTCTTAGGAGAACTCAATGAGTGTAGGGGAATTGGCGGCCTCTCTATGGCAGCACTGGTTTGTGGTTAAACCAAACCTCTTTAAATGAAAGAGATAACAAATACTTTGGACAGAGCTGTCGCGTAAATCAGATCAACTATTTGTTTAGCTTTTGGTCTATCTCTCTTGCTTATGAGTTGCTTTCCCCTATGGCGGTCCGAGCCCACTCAACAAAGAGTGTGGCTGCTTCTAAGGCTCTTTTGCCATACATTTCTCTTTCAGAAGTTTGTGATGCATCAGAATGGTCCTCCCCGCAGACCTTAAATTAAGTTCTACCAACTAGACCTTAAAATCGCTCCGGGAACCAGATTGTTAAAGGAGTGCTCTACATTTCACTCTTCAGGTCTTCATTGCAGCAGTGTCGGCATTTTCGTTCCCATAGCATTCTTGATGCAGTGTGAGTTCCCTTGAAATGAAATATCTCAATTATGAGTTAGGGTCATAGTTTTGATTAAATAACTTTTTTTTAAAGTTTTCACTTAAACAGTTAATTTTGAACCTTGATATGGACTCCAAATTAGAGACTCAAAATGATCTAATTGCACTATATATTAAGCCTTGGGACACTACTTGGATTCTACATCAGACACTTAGCTATACTACATTTAGATTGATTTTGGTTCTTAAAATGTCACATGTATGGTCAGGGTTAATGTAAGCATATAACATTTCTATTTACATTGACTTTTCACCGGGAAATCAAGAAACCTGTTATGAAGTACCTTACTCAACAGCACAACAGTAATAGCTTTTGATTTACTTCTTGCTTGAATCAAACACTAACATTATTGTTTTCATCACTTTATCTATTTCACCACAGCAACAAATCTGATCTTGACAGTTCTTTAGCATACTGTTTCCAGCAGTTACAGTGCTTCATTAGTCCTAACTGATGTGTAACTATTATAACAGCTCAACAATAGTCAGGAGGACATCATATTCATTAGGTGTGAAATTAAACATACTGTATTTTGACTTGTTTATTGTGTCACATCACAAAAAACAGGAGCACAAACTAGTAAAAAAAAATCTGATGCTTGAAAATAACTAGGATGGTTAGAGGTCCTAATCATGCTACAAAAAGCAAAAAAATGATTTTATTATAGATATCGCACTTGCATTTTCCACTTGCAGAGCACCAGGTACACAATGATTGCAGTAGATTGAAAAGTTGACATACATTATATGTTTGCTCTTTACCCTACTTCCATCCACCACTTAGATCATAAAGCACCCATGACATTTTAGATGACATATTCAAACTCCCTCTGGCTGCTCCACGTACTTGATTGAAGGCACTTTTTGCTTACCATCTTGTATCAGTCCAAAATTACTAGTTGTCATGGTCATGTAACATTTGTGGAGATGCTACAAGGGCAACAGGTGGCTAAGGAGTTTTATTTCTTTCTAGTGAAAGTTTCTCTGTACTGATGACATGTAGTGATGATTTTAATCTATGCTAGTGTGCCTAAACAAGAAATGCCATCAGCTGGCACACAGACAGGTTGATTTTTTTTATTTATTTTTTGGTCTGTTCCGCTGTTGTCAAATACAAAATATGTACTTTGATTCTCCATGATAAGAACCTGGGGCTTATATTGCATCTTCCTCCTGGCTCTCGATAAATTGTTGTTATATGTTTTGTCGCTCACTCCCTTTGTACTTTAACTCTTCTGTTGTCTTCAGCTTTTACCCATTAATTTTGGTCATCTATTAGGTGCCCATAGTCCCATTATCTCAATTCACTCCCCTTCGCCTTCTCCCCTTCTCTAATCTCTCCTTTAATGAGTTCATTTTCTGTGGCTTTACAGCAAGACAGACTGATGTGGTATCCTGCTGGTCACTCAGACAGTGAGAAGAACAAAGCCAAAAAGCTTCATTCTGACTTAAAGTACTATATATAGCAGCATGTCACAGATTGTCATGAGTCACATGCCCTGCAAAAGAAGGGCTGTCATTCATGATTACCTGTGATTATTGAAATATGTTAAATCATTTATTTGGTTTCTAGGGGGGGAAAACATCTCTGGTTACTACTGTAACTTTTTTCCCTGAGAAGGGAATGCATCCGATTTGGGAACATATTTGAGCAATTGCATATGAAGCACGTGGAAGAGATAACCCTGCAGAAAAAGTATCCTGTAGTAACTCCAGTACTGTACCAACCATGCAGTAAACTTGTTCCCACTGTCGAGATCTGCACCATGAAGTGAAAACCCCATCTTCAATGCATGCATGCACAGTTTCGTCATAAAAGGAGCACTTCTGGCGTCAGGTCTTCTCTTTGGTTGTATCATTCTTCGCAAGAATGATGGTCCTCCGATCCATCTTCTGATTCAGAGGCTTTTGCTGAAAATGCCGTGCTGGTCCCCAATCTCTCTGAGGGGGAGCACAAGAAGTGACACTTAGAGCTTATTAACGGCTGGCGATCCCACCCAGTAGTTTCAGAGACCCTCAGAGTCCGCAAGGGAGATATTCCAGATCTTTTGGCAGGTCTGCCTGCTGCCATGTAGGCCTTACCAACAAGCTCCAAAGTAATTCTTGCCAGCCTGGATGGTAATGTTGGGGTTTTAAGGGACGATGCCATGACTCTTTCTGCATCGCCCCATGCCCATGCTCTTTCAGGCCCCTTATACATACATATACAGTGGAACCCACTTATCTCGACCTTGGTTATCTCGACCTTGTTATGTCGACATTGTATATGTAAGTGGAACCGTAGCATTTTCTTATCCGTTATGTCGATTCTTTTATGTCGCTGAACCCTGATATCTCAAGCACAAAAGAGGGACAAAGTCGCTACTTAACATCAGTTATCTCGATCCCCATGACCAATGATAGTACCGAGTTCACTGTGCATGCACTGAGTTTGCGTTGCACGTGCATCAGTCTGTGTAGTCGCTCACTCTAATGACGCTTCACTCACTCTTGTGGCGCAGTGCCGTGCAGCCGCAAAAGAAATCACAGAAAAATCAAGCTTTACAGATGGTATCTTGGAAGAGGGGGTGCTGGAGTTCGCCATCACTGTCCAGGAATTCCCAGACTACATTGACATTGACAAAGACGTCGTGGCTGATAGAAGCTTAGAAGCATTTGTTTAAAAGCAGACTGTTAAAGGCAAAAAGCATCAAAGTATTTTAGACTTTGTAAAGAAACCATAGTAACCGCGTGTGCAATATTTTTCAGAACTGTGTCCGAGCAAAATGACTGTGTTATGAGCGAATGTGTTTAAGTGTGTTGTGATTGCGTTTACACTGTGAGTGAAATTGTGTTTACAATGTTGGAAAATATAATTAAAGGTTTGTATCGAGAATCTAAGGTGTTTTTTTATTGTATACTGGTAAATCTCTACTGTTAGTTGGTACACATATGCCTTTTGGTGTTAGAAAACATATAAAGTGTATGTACATTTTTATAGCATGCCGATCGCTTCATCAAACAAATCGCCATATTGGCTTTTGGTTTTCTCGATCCTCGGTTATCTTGACGCTTTTTTGCAACCCCCGAGGCCGTCAACATAATCGGGTTCCACTGTATTTTTAACTGAGAACTGAAACACTGAGCTGAAAAGGGTTTTAATCCGCAATTTCAAAATCTCATGGAGGAGATTGTAAAAGAATGGAAGACCCTGAAATGGAGATTGTAATTGTGATGACAGGAAATCCTCATCTAATTTGATATTTGGCCGAGCACACTGTCTCTCGGCTGGCCATTTGATGATTAACTTCGCCACGTCCTGTGTTAAAACCTCCACAAGATCATCATCCACAGCAGATTGAGGAGACGAATTTCCCCACTCAATACTCAGCACATCCACCTCCTCTGAGCTGGGCAGCTGCAGCTCAGTTATATACCATTTAATTCCTCAAAATTAAATTCAAGCAAAGATTAGTTAACACGTTAACCAGGCAAGATAACATGGTCTGGATGAAAGGCTGAACTAATACATCAATCTAACTTCTCAAAGTCAGATAAGTATTATCATTTATTCCTCAAAACTAATGATAAACCAGTCATGTCAATAAATGTAATTCCTCAAAATTAAATGGAGCCAAAAATCAACCAGACAAGTTAACAGTCTGGATGAAAAGCTGAGCTAATGCATGCATATAACTTCTCAAATTCAGGAAGTATTATCATTTAGCCCTGAAAACTAATGATAAACCAGTCAAGTCAATATGGTGTGGATGAAAAGCTAAATATATTGAATTTGCGTGTTTACAATGCCAAGGTCATGGGTTTGATCCCCAGGGAACTGATTAGAATGTCAATGCAATTTAAGTCGCTTTGTATAAAAGCGTCTGCCAAATGCTTAAATGTAAATGTAAATGCATAGCTTGAAAACATTCTTCTCTTTACAGACTCATAAAGAGAGGTTCAAGCCACTAGATTCTTTTTTGCATACGACTTTCTTCCCCCAAGAGCAAAAGTCAACAAGCTAAAACTCCCGATAGTGTTGGGAAATATTATGAATCAACACAGCTAGCAACACCCCCCCACACACACACACCTTTTTTTTAAAGAGCTGACTGTGCATGCTCCTCATAAGCAGGAGAAGAGGATGGTTAGTCCTCAATTCCCCCGCATTGATGTTTCGTACATCTTCTCAGAGGTAGACTGTTGAAGCACTGGGCTCTCACTCAGGGCAGTAACTGCAGCGCGGGCTTCAAAAACTAAAGAGAAAGAGCGTTGGATACCATGGGTGAAGGCAAAGGAAAGGCAGAGCCTGTCTCTAACCCATCCACGATATCCATTTGTGCTCAGCCGCTGTGCTACCTTAGCAACCGCAGAGTTGGAAAACAAGCCCGATCACCCTCCTTGAAGAGTGACAGGCGAGAGTGGAGTTTGTAATCCAGAATCTCTTATAATGCCCGCATACATCTTTCCATTGCACAAAAGGTTCTTTATAGTTAAAAATGTTCCTACAGATTAAATAAAATGTTCTTCACGCTAAGAATTAAAAAAAAAATAATCCATGGAGAACTGTTATTTTTGAAAGGTTGTTTCATGAAACAAAAATAGTTCTACCATGCTGCAAAAACTCAGAGGTAACGACTGAGAGGGAGAACCTGAATGTTAAGACAAAATAATTTATTTTCTTGTTATATTTACTTTTAATTGCTTTTTTCCCTGTGTAGGTGTCAAAAATGCATTACAGAATTAAAGGAAAAATGGAATGTATTCAATCTAGATATCTTAGAAATATCACAATAAATTCATAATATTTACAGAACCTGAATTATTCACAAAAAAGTAAATACATTAAAAATACAAAAAAGGTGAAAACAAAAAAAAGAATATTTTTGGGAGGGGATGGGTGTGTTGAGTGTACTGCAGCTCTGGGTTTTTCTCCAGTGTTTTTCATTGTCAAATTATTTTTAATTATTAAAATATGTAATTATTTTAGATGAAAAGGTTAACAATTGTTTTTATTGCCGACATATTTACATTTTTATTTAATATTTTAACATTTTATATATTTTATGTATATATATATTTTATTAGATCAGATGTCATTTTAAGATGTTATTTTCAACCAAACCATTCAGGAAACAAACAAGTCGTTGTATAATTTGATTAATTTATTAATTTGTCAAAATCTAAGATTTGTCAAGACCAAAGCAAGCAAGACTCTTGAGTGAGTCATTGGGTTACATTTTATTTCGATGGTCCATTTTAGACACTCTACTAACTACGTAACAACTACATGTCAACTCTCATCAGAGTGTTAGTAGTCTGTAGTAGACTGTTGGTAGACTGTTAGGTCAGGGTTAGGTCTGATTGCATGGATTAGTAGAAAAAGTTAACATGTAGTTGCAAAGTTACTTATAGTCAGTACAATGTCTGTTGAGGGACCATCAAAATAAAATGTTGAATCTTTCGCTCAAACGATTCATTCAATAACAAAACAACAAGTTAATCAATATTAAGTATTACTTGTATAAAAGAACTGGAACAGTCGTATCCATGCCATAAATCTTTTTATCACAATGTATTCCCTTCTTGTCTCACAGTAGTCAGTGCTGAAATGTCATTTGAAATGTGTTTCCTAGCACATATAGCAACCTGCTTTATAATGTTTCAAACAGCATGAACTAGTATGAACTAGCAGGGTGAATAGCTGCCTGTTGTGCTGTAACCAGCATAGCATTGATTGAGACGGCCACCACTCTTTAAAGTTAGCTGTGTGTTTTTTTCCAGGTAATTACCATGATTCACTTGCTGTTTGCTGCTTTCTAATTTGGCTTTGTTGGTCAGCCACTCCTCCCTCCATCGTATCTCCTTCTATCAACGTCCTTTGCAAAACCCATTCAATAATATCAGAGTATTGTGTACTAGAGTGTGGATGAGAATGGGAATATGCTCTATTACGATTTCGTCCGCTTGCACAAACACTAGTAATTTCCTTTCCTGACTGATGAGGCATAGCACCTTCTATTAATTTCAATAGTCTTCTGCTTTTAAAGTAGTAGGTCTGTGATTATGGGGTAAAGGTAATTTTTCACATCAGACACATTTGGCAATGCCTTGATTAAAAAACTCATAGAGCAGACTGAGGTCATTGATTACTATTGCTATTGTAGTACTGTTTATTCAGAATACTATCTGAATTATCACCTTGACAAAAGGCATTCTTTTTTGGAATCTATTTTTTACTTTTATTTTTTGGGAATTTTTTTTTTTATGCAATATTGCAGTATTTATATATAATGATTTATTTTCAGTTTCAATTTCAGTTTCATCCCAACTTTAAATATTGATCCATTCAGCTGGCGTTTAAGCAGTGCTTTGTGAATTATTCAACTTTTTCCTAAAAATATATCATTCCTTATTCTAGAGTGAGCTATAAGTAAATTAGGGAGGAGAAATCTGTAGAGAAATAGCAGTACAAGCTCATCTCCCTTAATTTATTATAGCAAATAAGGAACAAATCATGTGTACTAGTGCTTCATGTACATTAACACCTAATAGTACTCCTCTTTTTGCAATGTTTTGGTATGATTACGTTTGACAGTAATACCCACCACTGTGCAAATACTCCGACACAGCATTACCCAACTTTCTCAAAAGGACATTTAAAAAAAATTAAAAGGCATTTCCATGTGTATTTTTCTGCACTAGTAGCTCAGTCTGCATAGCCAATTGGCTGCTATCTGCCATTTTTCTAAATCTCAGTCTGTGCCTCCACTACGCATACAATATTCTATTCCATAGAGGTCATCTGTTGATAGCGGGAAAATAACACTAATGACTCAGTTTGACAAGGTTGTGCGTGTTTCTGCTCGTTTATTTCAAGAATGGCTTTGTTGTATGTAATAATGTTGCCTCATAACAGGTTACAATTTTATACAATTTTCTTTTATACTGATTCTGACACAATCAGGGAATCACATTGTTAGGTTATACCTATGTCTTGTGTGTGAATCTCTGTGCATTCTATGTGGGCTGGAATGGACCGGATGAGTTTGCCATCAAAGGAATAGACTAGCTAGATAACAATTAGACATATAACCGGAATTATCATAGTAACATATAATGCTTTGCAGAAAAAATCACAGCTGACTATGACAATATGATATTACATATCTTCATAACTGAGAACACACACATGTGAACAAGACATGCCTGGATAATTTAAAAAGATGTCATAATAATATGTTATATTGTGGTTTGAGTCATGGATAATTTTTTCGGATCAGCAAAAAACAAAAAAATATAACAAGTATAGCAAAAAATAAAATAACAGTCTCAAATAATCATTTGTTATTTAAAGAGTACTTTAAGTTTTTCTCACACCACAGCAAAATATATTAGCCTGACTAATAAAGTTCAGCCATTATTAAAAATAAATGAGCAGTCAATAATAAAATAAGACCAAACAAACAAATTACAAGCATATATGAATACAATAGAACAAAGATACAAATTAATGAAACAAATGAAATAATTAAATGTAAAATAACATTGTATAGTCTTCACTGTATAAATTAATTCAACTTTGTTAAAGCTACAAATGTGATTTTCTCTTTGCATTTTGTTGTTTAATTAACATTAACAACAGACGGCAGCAGGTAAGGCTGCTGCCACTCTAATACCCAAGGCACAGATCCAATATAATGATACACATATGTTTTCTTGCTCAAATATTGACCATCATTTAAGACCTAACTGTCTGTGTTTTTTGAGAAGACTCTCAGAGATGCATATTTTGGGATAAATTTGTGTGTATATGTCAGTTCAAGCACAGGGACATGAAAGCAAATTGATTTGAATGTATTGTTTGGTAATTAATTAATGTCTTCTTGTCATTCAATGTTTTTTAATTTGCTCAAATTTTAAATGGACTCCATTGTAAACTTTCCGTTCAAGTCCATTTGGATCACGGATTAACTACGGTCCAAATTTGTGGTGGGTGTTACCAAATGTAAGAAAACATGATGAAGATGTCAAAGATCTGCTACTTAGCAGTGATAAAGTACATGTAGCACCCCAAACATTCAAATCACAAACCTTTTATCCTGTGACAGTTTACCACCCCTAATGCAAATGAAGGTGCTCCTGCTGTAACAACTGTTGTCTGTAGGTTAATGAAGTTGAAACACCCCATTGTATGAAATAATTCTCAGAGTCCCTCACCTACTCCCATTCTACACCTGATGACCATTTGACCATTTAATAAGCCCAAGTAGTGCAGATACAACAAAACTGTTTAGTTTCTTTTTCTATATGATAATTAAGACCTTTTGGGGAATTAGCTTGTTCTAACACCTACCATTCTTGGAGTGGAATCTGGGTCGAGGTAGACATTGTCATTTATTTACTAATTTGCCTAATTACAGCTGGATTAGCTGGATCAATAAAGTGGATCATCATTTTAGCTTGTGGGAATACCAGTTAAGAGACATACATATTACAGACTTAATGTAAATCTGTCACAGTCCTGCCTTAAGCTCTGACATTTGAAGTAGTATATACTTCTATAAACAAATGTAAGTAGTAATTATAATTAAACATTGACCTGTATTTTTCCAAAAAATGTTGTGCTTCATATCATGTTAAAATGTTGTGGCTCATATCTGTGCTAGGTGATTGGGTTTAGATCTTTATTGAAAAACATTTTATGTAAAGTAATTGATAAGGATACATCTGGGTCAGTTGAATGCACTGAATCTGATGCCATTGTGTTTAGATTTATGCATTTCACATAAGCTGTTTATTCAGACCTTTGTGAGACAACATGCTGTGTTAAAGAAATGTGATTCTTCCAGTCGCTGCACATTTGTGCTTATGTTCTTTTGTACTCATTTATGTTTGCTAAGATGATAAGATAAGGGGTCACACTGAAGGGTTCATTTCAGACTGAGATCATATGAGCACTCAAAGAATCTGCCTGAAAGTAAGCAAAATCAGTTACATGCTTGCTGTGAAATTAAACGCCCCACATACTGGGTAAATTATAGGCGTACTGGGGAAATAATAGGCTAAAGGATTCTTCTGTGCTTTTTATTGTACTTAGTGGAGTTTTCTAATGAAAGGGATGAAAAACACAATACAGATGCAAATGTTTTATATTGTACTTACTCAAACTGAATCAAGCAACAATTTATAGATGCACTGATTTCCTGGCCGTTTGAATAGTCTCTGGAGGATATGAGATCCTGGCGGAAGTGCGATGCTAACTGATAAGTATTGGCTCACAGGCTTCAGACTGAAGTTGTAGATTATACTTGTGATTTTAGGACAAAGAAGATAATGCAGATCTTTCTCCTGCTGAAATAAATTAAATTTTGTTTTAAGTTCACCACTGGCCTTACATCATTGCCTATTACTTTTTTGTTTGCTGCTTGGTATTAGAACAACCTTTTATACACAAATCATTTTAATATTTTTGTCTTTCTACTCCAACAATGTATTGCCTCAATGAACGGTCAGATAGGTCTAAGACAATGCTTTACAAGACAAAGTCAAGCCCCAGGTCTGAACCTTCAAGTCACTTCTCAAGTTACAAGGTTTCAGTAAAGTCATGAATCTGAATTTAGCCCTCCAAGTCTTACCAATGAATTATAAATCACATTTATTGTAATTTTATTAAGTCTTATAAAAAATACATACAACTAAGGCTAGTAATGCAATATAGATAGAGAAATCAATTTTGCAAATGTAGCTCTTAAATCTAAAACAGTCTCAACTTTGTATTAAGTAATTCCTTCTGGTTTATAGCTACAACTATATAATATGATAAAGATGTATTTGCTAGTATAATGAAGAACTGAATAATAAGAGAAGAAAAGTACTTAATAAGAGAGGGATTGTTCACCCAAAAATGCCAATTATCATAATTTACTCATATTTTTCCAAACGTGTGTTATTTTGTTCTATGCAACAATGGTATTTAATATGCTGAGGATCAATAGCTGTGATTAATGCGCTATATTCCAAATCTTTAGAAGCCAAAAGTTTGTGTGATAAACATATTTAGTCAATAGACAGTGCTGTCTGACAGCATCAATATTCAATTTATATCTGCCAATGACTCATTTATATGTACCAAGCCCATGTTCCCCATCTTCATTAATGATATTTCACTGAGAGAGCAGTTTTGGTTAAATCTTGCACTCTCTCTCTCTCTCTCTCTCTCTCTCTCTCTCTCTCTCTCTCTTTGAAGTCTTGTTTTCAAATGCAGCACTTGCAAATAAAAACAAAGGGATTATTGGCTAATTAGGAAAACCTTAAAAGAGTGATGTGATGCATCAAATTGTATGTGATGAATTCAGTCTGTAATAAAAGAAACATCCAATTATCACTCAATCTGTTGCTCTTTTCTGTGACTGCCATTTGTGTGGCAAATTTATAATTTGTAAATTTGCAAATTATAATTGTTAGATCATTTGGATTCTGCAAATGAAAATGAAGAAAATTAGTGAGTGAACTGATGAATGAATGTATGAAAGTAATAAACTATACAAATTGGTAAACTGCTCTTGTTATTTTAAGGAGCTATTTGTACCTAATTTGACCCTTCATTTTAACCATGAGGGCGTAAATACACCTAAATAACCTAAATATAATTAAGGTTTATAATAAAATCAGTTAATTTAAATATTAGCTTTTCTTTCTTTCTACTAATTGTAAGCATTTAACTTTAAGTAGAATTTTAGTCATACTTTTTTAATGGAAAAAATAGAAATTGTTTGATTGTCAATGAATAAACTTAACTATAAAATATTCTATGTTTGCTACTTGATTTTAAGCAGGTGTGGCACAAGGTACCACTGGAAAATATTCTCCATACTGTCTTGCAAATCTTTAATAATTAATGTTTTGGTCATGCTAGAATCATGCTTTTGGTCAAAATCTCTTTTTTTAAAGTGGTTTGGCACACTTGTGTAGCTTGCAAAGAGAGAAAATCACCAAAAATGTATATAAAGTACATGAAAAGATGTGGCGTGTGAGAGAAAGGAAGTGTGGAACACCAGTAAGCTCTTTTGGATTTTCTTCCTACACAAAAGCAACCCTCCTACACGCTCACACACAGGACACCATTTTACATTTTAACAAGCACATGAAGAGAAACATTAGAGTGACTCTTTTGTTTCTTTCCAGCCTTGTTCAAGAAGCAGACAGTGAATAAAATATAGAGGCATAGAGAGTTTGAGAGAGAGAGCGTAAGAGAGACAGAGAGTGTGCGTGTGAGACAGAGAGTAAGCAAGAAAGAGAGAGAGAGAGAGTAAGCAAGAAAGAGAGTGTGAGAGAGAGAGAGCTGGCACAGGCTGAGCCAGGCACTGACTGTGTGGACACGGAGGAGTGCGGAGAGAACAGTAACGACGGAGCTGAAAGAGGAGGTGAATGGACGGAGTGACCCAGGAGGAGGAGAGGAATGCTGAGCGAACAGACTGACAGAGCGTGAAAGGGAAGACGAGAGTGGCGTGGCAGCAACAGCAGAGCAATTAAACTGTGCAAAGGAAAGCAAAGGCTCTCATGCCGAGCAGCTTCTGTCGCTCGCTTGTGCTCTCTCTCTCTCTTTTGAGCAACCAAAGAGGCAGAAGTGAATCCATCCAGACAACGATAAAGGACAAGTGGATGCATGCAAGAGGCTGGGGGAGGAGCAAGCACGCTTTGATTGACAGAGTAAAGAGGAGGGACATGGACGCAAATTGAAGAACTTAATTTTCTGGAAATGGATATTTTTGGCAAAGGAAAAACAAATGAGAATAAGACCAAGGATGCCATGTCAGTCTAAAAGAAGGATGGAAAAAGAAAAGGAGAGAGAGTGAGATGCTGAAATCGGACCATGTCAGAACAGATTCCACATCAGCGGCATTCAGACCTCCTGCAGGCAAGAGTCAGTGTGTGTGTGTGTGTGTATGTGTGTGTTTGAACTAGCACGAAGTACGACCTCTGTATCACCAGGCTTTTGACCATGTGCCCCCATTGTTGAGGACAGAGGCAGAGAAATGGGAAGGTGAAAAGTCAGTACTGTATCACTGTCAAAGCCAAAGAAAAGAAAAAGACAACATGAGTGTGATCATGGGGTTGTGGGGTCAGTTGTAGCTAGTGTTCAGGAAACCCTCTCTCCAGGGACTGTGAAAAGGGTCGCACAAGATGGTCTGTTATACCAATAGGACAGTTTGCCTTAGTGTGTCTCAGATCCTTCTTTCTTGTGACTCAGTTGGTGCTGCCTTCCACAATCCATCTCTTTTACATTATTCTCTCTTACAGTCTGTTTTGTCTCTGTTTTGAATATTTTCTCTCATTAAGATCACTTCCCATGTACCCTCCTCATTCTTTTCAGATTCACTCTCTAGAATCTCAGATGCAGCTTGCAGGCTAAAAAACCCAGACTACACAAACCCAGACTAAATCTGCATACCCTGACCAGATGGACTGAGGAGGGGAACGAAATAGAGGGAGATAGAAAGAGAAAAGAAAAAGGAAAATAGCCCGGGGATTTTGCCGACGGGGCTAGAGAGAACTGCCAGCGGGTATGAAGACATGCTGAATTTGGTATATCTTAGGGAATAGTGTGTTTGTGCGTGAATGTGTTTATTCAATCTAGAAATGAAGTTTGCATACATTTGACAGGATATTAAAGTGGAAGTCAAAGCAGAGTTGGGATTGTACACAGTTAAACATTGAGTAGTTTTGACTCTAAAAGTCAGATTAGTATTCAGGAAGTCAGTGTTGTGGCTCTTTCTGTGCTCCTGGAGCCCCATGAGGGCCCCGGCTGTGGAGGCCTGGCTGGGAGATGAAGCCGTCCCCCCTGCTGCTCTAGCAGCCCTGTGGGCCCTCATGGCTCTGGAAGGCCGCTCTCTGCGCCCTGCCTCGCCCATACCGGGCCAACGCAGGGCTCGCCGTTGCCGTACCCAAGCCGGAGCACCACGAGACAATCTGTCCCACCTCACCGTGACCCTCCTTGCGCGGACTCGCCTCCACGGATTGCGGCACATCTGTGCTTCATCCAACTCACTCAGCCGCCGGGCCTTTTGGATGCTGGCATTCTGCACTTGTTTGGGTCTTCTGGTTTCCTGGTCATCGAATCGGCTGCTTCACTGGCTGGCCTTTCCCACTCACACAAGAGTCCACACAGAATGGGCGAGAGAACTCGCATTTCCCACAGTCACTATCTGCAACAATAACCCCATACGTTTGAACCAAGTCACTAAGAGTGATCTGTACTTTGCGGGTCACTGGCTTGGATTGTTGTTGGCCAACCGCACGGCCCGGCCCTTGGTGCTGGACCTTCTTCAAGACGACAGGCGGGCATGGTTTAGCAAGCTGTCAGATTTCCGTCTTTTCCTGCCTCCACGGCGCTTCGAGGGGACCAGCTTGGAGTTCATGGACCGACTGGGCCACCAGCTGGAGGATATGCTACTGGCCTGCAAGTACCGCGGAGAGCCCTGTGGAGCCCACAACTTCTCCACCGTGAGTCTGAACAAATGACCTCCACCTCTCTCTCTCTATCGCTCTCTCTCTCTCTCTCTCTCTCTGTAACCTTTTCCCTCAAAGTGTTTGGCAAAGATGGCTTGTTTTTTTAATGCAGCACATACACAGACTCTGCTCTGATCTGTCGTTAGCTCTGGCATCGTGTTGCGCCCTCCGCCATGCTTCAGGTATTTCACAGCACCTTTTGTACATCATACCTGAACTTTCTGACTCCAATTCATGTGGAAAGATTTTTTTTTCTCAGGCAGCCTCATGTTGAATTCCAGCTTTTACAAACACATCAGGTGCACTGATCTTCCAAGGCTCATTTTCATAATGCGATTCTGATGGAGCATAATGTGATATTTGCATTTGTCTTGCTCATAAAAACCTCCAGCTGTAGGGCACTCAACCTATTTCCACAAAGATCTGGTAATGTAGCAACTGTCTAGCCTATCAACAAACACTGATTTTTCATGCCAATAAATGGTATAATTCTCTCTTAGCCAGATGTGACATAAGATGTTCAATTTTTCTACCCACACCTAAGAGAAAATTTCAATCAGTATCAACAGTTTTATGATTAAATCTCTTGCAGCGCACAATTCTTGATTTTACATGAATATTTATTTGTACTTTTCAGCAAATTTTCTCCATATTCATAGAAATTAGGGTTTCTTTATGTTTCTTCACATTACAAAAACTGTCACCAGTCTCAGACTCCTATTGTCAGTGAACGTGTCTTTCTCCTCATGCTCATCCTGTTTCTCTACAGTCACTTATGGTGCTACTCTATTGCATACACTCACTCAGTCCTCTCTCTGCAAAGACATTTCTCTGCGAAATAACAAGCACTATTGTAGACAAGTGTAAATGGAGCCTTTAAAAACAATGAATAAATCAAAGTAATAATAGTCTAAATAATAATAGTCTAAAATGTCATTTGAGTTAAAAAAATTTCAGAAAAGAAAAGTGTTTTTAAATGCAATGATATAGTTGAATGGGTATTTTCATCAATATATATACAGTAATACCTCGGTTTATGAGCGACTTGGTATACGAGCAAATCGGTGTACGAGCATGGAGGGTCGTATCGGTGTACGAGCATTGTCTCGGTGTACGAGAAAAAAATTCCCTCACCCATGCACAGTTTTGCGTAGAAAAGATCCCTTTATCACCCCTTAATTCGTTCATTCTCTCAGTGTCTCTCAGTATGGGTGCATCATTCACCACAATGCATTATTTTATAAGTTGTTGTGAATATGATTACATGTGAATATGATGAAACTTTATTAATGGAGCATGTTACCAACACCACACATTGCATACTAATGAGACTCACGTGTGTTCACAGTCCAACGCACCCAATGACGTTCTTAAAGGGCCATACACTTTTAGAGAACAGCATACTATAACAGTTATAACTCTGTACAGATCATATACATAAGTGATTTACAGCGGTTTTACCTCGTGTTGTTGCATTAATTGTGATCGCTACTCTTCACGTTGTAATATCGTTACAAATGTTGAAGGAACTAGTTAATCTGATGTTCAATAAGTATTAAGTTAACAGTCTTGTCACTTTAAGAAGGCGGGGTTTCAGTCGGCGCTAGAGAGAGTGGAGTTCTGCGGGATTAGAGAGAGAGCTCCGAAGCAGAGATAGTTTTGATTCTTCTGTTATGTACGGCGTGGGTTGAAGCCAGAACCGCAATCTGATAGTTCTCAATAAAATCTCTGAATGAGAAGGAACCTGTCTGGTTATTAAAAGAAGCAACGCTACAATGTAGTGAAATATATAAGCAGTAACACCCCACCCCCACTCCCCTCTCCTCTCGTCTCGATCATGCCAGCAGTGAAGAGGTAAAGTGTGTGTTACAGTAAATAGTTAATAATGACAGTTAAACTCTAAAAATACTTAATTAGTATTTATATGAGATCTTAATGGTTATAATTTTAAATGTAATTAATAGGTTAAAACCAAAAAAATATTTAAAATGGGCATTTATGGTCGTGTGGAACGAATCAAGTGATTTTTAGTGCGTTCTTATGGGGGAAATTGTTTTGGTGTACGAGCATTTTGGGTTACGAGCTCGCTCTTGGAACGAATTAAACTCGTAAACCGAGGTATTACTGTATTTTATATATATCAATATAAATATAAATATCTATATAAATATATATAGTATTTTAATGTTTTTCAATAAATGATGGTCATTTTTTAAATACTGTATCTATAACACAATATTATGAATTAGGCTCAGAAGTTTAATTTAATAAATTATTAAATAAGGTTTTACATGGCAAAAGAGAACCAGTTTACCACAGCTTCAAACACTTGAAAAGTTTATAAATATGATAATAATCCAGACCTTTCACTTCGGTACCATTAATAAGCCACTTTTAAATGTTGTAAGGAGTTGTGGGATGTTGCTGCCAGTATCAGAGTGACAGCTGCAGAATGCACAGTTACATTGACATTGCAAATTTGAATGTAAATGTAAGTAATTTACTACATGTAAGTAATTTACGTTGTAATTGTAAATTAACTAATGTTGTGGGACTGTTAGAAATAATTTTTTTTCTTAGGATGTTGTATGCTATGGGTTCTGTCCCTCTTCTCTCCCTTTCTTTCAGTCTCATTGTGTTGTTTACACCTCTGTTGTTTCTCAAATTCTCTTGATGTGGGGAGAGGAGGAGCACAGGCAGATGTTCTCTCTCAGGCCACGTTTCAGTAGAGCTTCTTACTTGCATGTGTGTATTTGTGGGAGATTACTTTGCAACTCTCACACAATGATTCTTAATTAGGGCTGACGTTACTGAGATGTTTTTCACTGTGTTTAGGAATGGAACTGCTGTTATTTTTTAACAATTTTTTCACAATAAGAGAATATTCTCCTGATGTAATCTTATTTCATCATACTTGTCCAACTTATCCAACAGAATATCTGTAGTTGTTTAGCTAAAATTGAAGTCACAGAGGTTAAATACACCAGTTTTAAAAGTTTAGAAAGTGGAAATCCTGTGGGTGATCGCCAATTTTCTTCTTCCTCATCAGCTCAGTTTTTTCTCTCCACAACATTAGCTGAACATTAGCCACTCATTATAAACTGTATTAGAGACACAGTGAAACTATCGGAGAAGCTCAAGCAGGGAAAGCTCTAATACCCAACTTTTGGATCTTGCATGTGGCTGCATTTTATCTGTCAGATATTACAAAAATGTATGCTCTGAACAAATTCTGACTTACTCATAATATTACATTAAGATGTCTGAAATAAATCTATGAACAGCAGAGTTTAGTCTCTCAACTCATTTTTAACACACGTTTTATTTTCAGTACTGCTACTACTAGCCATGCAGTACTAATATAATTAAACTTAATGAAGTTCTACTGCTAAATGTTTTACACAGTGGGACTATAGATGGCAATGTAAATTTACAAATCTTTGAATTTGGCTATCTATATATTCATAGTCTTACTTATGAAGACAGATTTCCATCACTGCGTCACCATGGTAATGTTGTTAGTCTGCCATGTCCATTACCTGATGGAAATGGATGAGTTTCATTAGCTCCAACACTGTGTTGATTAGTTTGGACTGGCACTGTAATGATCCTTGAGGTTCAAGCTTTCCGTCAGGGAGTCTCTCATCTGGAACAAGAGCGAGAAGCTGTGCCTCCCTTCTGTGGTCTTTCTAGTTTCATCGAGAATATCTTTCGATTTTTCTGTTATTTATCCAATACATTTTTTTGTGTGACTGGTGTTTAGCTGAAACATTTCATAAATGCAGTATACTGTGAGAGATTGTGTGGTTTGGGGGATTCGCTATGAAATGTCAGTTACCAAGCCCAAAATAAGAACATTTCTAATCAAGCAAAACATATGCCATGTTCGAATTGTCAGTGCAATGCATGTTGTGTGCATCATTAGAAACGTATTATCAGTATTAGGCCAGATTGACTCATTAATGAAGTTATGTGTAATAATTTGTCATTTGTACATCACTGTGTGTCAGAAACTATTGAGATCTGGCTGTCCATGAATGATTTGAAGGCATACCTAAAGCATTTAAACTTTCGAGGTCTCTGTCCTATGGAGAACTTCAACTTCGTAAACATGCACATGAATTTGCACATGAATGTATTTGTTCAGCTTCAATTTTATTTTAATCATTAGAGGAAATTAACATAAACCAATGTACAGACGGGTAACGTCACTGGAACAGCTCATGTTTGAAAAGGTTACTGGCCTGCATTTTTCAGTTCATCCTTCATCTTTTTCTATTGTTGATGATTTGAATAATAGTTCTGAAATGCAACATAATGTCTAGACCGACACAAGATAATACCATTAAAACCAGTATTTGGTCAGTGTCCCAAACCACAAAAAAGAAGACTTTTTATTTTATTTTAAAAGCCCTGGACTAACATCCTCTCTCTTCTTCTTTTTATATCATACTAAATCTGCTCACATTCTGCTTCTGTCCAATAAGAAATCATGATTCATATCATAACACATTCAATTTAAATGAGTCTCATCTGATTTGAGACTCTATGCTCTCTCCCTCTCTTATTTCCTCTTCCTTTCTTCTCACCTCTTTTATCATCTTGTCTCTTTCTTTGAATCTTTCAATGCCATCTACTCTTACACTCTCTTCTCTTTCTCTCTTAATCCCATTCTCACTTTATCTCAGTTTTGCAGTTCCTCAATGTTTCTCCAGCTTTCTCCTTGTTTCTTTGCTTTGGGTTCACAGGTGAGCCTTCTTTTGAGGAACATCATGCCATATATTGTGTCACCTCCAATAGTCAAGTGGCACATGTTGCTATCTACCTGAGCATTGTGTAAATAGTGTTTCAACCCATGTTTGGGTCAAAATGGTCAAAATTAATAAAATGAAAAAAAGTAAACCAATAGTTTGGTTTGTCCGTATTTGACTGTACATACTAAACAGCGGAGCGACATTTAATAAATAAAAAGTTGCTTTCAAACATAGGTGTTTATTACATACCAGAGTAATTATTTTTTTTTGCAAGTTAATTTTGTGTGTGTATATTTATTTATATATATATATATATATGAATTGTATTTAAATACATATTGTAATATGTGATAGTATTTATTTGACAATATAATATAGTAATATTATAGTATAGTAATATTTGATAGTACTTTTTTTACTACTTACATAGAATTGGCAATTTATCTGTGTCATTTAAAGTTATAAAATAATATAGACTACTTAAATTGGTAACCAAAACTAAAAAGCAAAATGCTCTAATTAAAGTGCTATCAACCAGCCAGGGTATGTGACAAATTGGTTATTTCATATAACTGTAAACTAGAATGAGAGAAAATACCACACACAATTACAAACTGACACCTAGAACTCCGAAATGCATTATGAAAACTGGCAGCAACCTTTCAGAGGCATGCTGGACCTAAACACCGGTTCTTCACAATGAAGAGTAATGTAGGTCTATAGATATTATATAAACTGGATGCTGGCTACAGCAAGTCAAATAATATAACAAAATATTCAGGTATCTTCAGAAGAAATGCACGTTCACACTGTTAAAAATGTTTTATTTCTTAATACATTATTTAGTGTTTTTTTTAATTAAATATTAAAGCCATAGATGATAACTACTAACCACATTTTACATGATTTAAATTATATATAAATTATGTGCATATATTTAGATCAATTTCAGACTCTGATATTACTTATTCTACTTGTTTTTGATTTTGCTACCATCTAACATCTCAGGTTACGTCAGTGGCGTAGCCACGGGGGGGCCTGGGTGGGCCTGGGCCCCCTCATTTACATGTCCGGCCCCCTCAGATTATCAATTGTTTAAAATCGCGACTGTGAAAACTAAAGTGAAAACACATATCGCCCGCCGCACAAGACGATCGCAACGCACCCCCAAAGTCAACAATAGCGCGCGCGCTTAACACCACAACCAGTCTTGGCTGAGAGGTGAAGGCGATGGACTAGAGATCAATTGGTGTGTCCCCGCGCAGGTTCGAATCCAGCTTACTACGTTATGCTCAGGCCCCCTCATTTGAAGCTGGGAAGCATTTGAAGCCCCCTCAAAAATAAATTTCTGGCTACGCCCCTGGGTTACGTACGCAACTACGGTTATGTACAAGAATACCAACGGGGGCAGGGATGGGGGCATGCCGAGTGAAATGTTGCTCACCACAATAACACTCGTGTTCTTGGAGCGGAATTGTCTAACTGGTGACCTGAAAAATGTATGCAGGAAGGAACATTCAGCCGCATCGTAAACTTCTGCAAGAGATATTCCTGCTGAAAGTGCCACGCTCCAAGTGGTGTGGGCTCGGATCACCAGGGAGGCAGTCCAGCCGACTCTAGGCAAGAGCCTAAACTAACCACTTGATAAGGTCTGTAAGTGGCTGGAACCCCCTCAGACAAACAGTTGATCAGGCTTGCACCACAGAGCCTCAGCTGCTCACACTGGACTGCAGATCCTTTCCTGGTCACGATGGGAAGACAGAATGCCTGCAGTATGAAGAGTTGAGCCGCGTTAGTGGCTTGAGATCTCCTAAGATAGGGAGAAAGAGTGAGGAAGAAGACCACAAAGGTAAAAGGAGGGACCTGGGATAGGCCCTGGAGGACCAGGGACAGGCCCCAAAGTGTAACCCTAGAGCGTACTGCAGGCTTCAGCCTTAGATTGCCACGGAGGAAACAATTGATTAAGGGGTCTCCTCCCAGAGAGATACTACTTACAGGTGCATGGTAAGCAGCTATGGCAAAAATGTAGTCCTTTAGTGTGGAAGGGGGCACCCCTGCAGTGGATCTGACTTGCAAAAACTCAAGAGCAATGCCAATCTGGCTGGTAACTGAGATCAGTTGCTTCTTGCTGCACCAAGAAGTGAAGAGTTTTCACTTCTGGGCATGCAGTTTAATCATGGACAGAGCTCTGGAGTGTAAAATTGTCTCAACAACCTTGGTTGAGAGATCGGAGTCTATAAGCTGGGCCCCCTCGGAGGCTAAGCCCACAGTTTCCACAATTCTGATATATTATCTTGCCCTGGGTCTGGGACAAGAGGTGTCTCCTGACCAGACTCTCACATTGAGTTCTGACAGTGAGAGACATAAGGTCTGTAAACCACATTCGGCCTAGCCAGCTTTCTCCAGAACTCCTAGGAGCAGAGCATTTGGGGTAAAAACACACATATGCAGCTTCGGCTACGTCTGAAACATAGAGCCAAAGAGGACAGCGTCTCTTGAGACACAAACAGATCCACTAGTGCTCGCAAATCTGCTCCACCCCATCTGGGTGGAGCCTCATTCCCCGGTCCTCAGCCCCTGCCTCAACAGGATGTCTATTCCTAAGGTTTGGGACCCCGGGAAGTAATCATTCAAAGAGGGAGCAGTTTCCCTTGGGTCCAGAGGAGTCTGTCGTGCCAACTTGTAAAGAAGATGTGAGTGAAGACTTTGATGATTTATGTAGGAGACTACCGATGGGTTGCCTGTCTGGACAACATGACTGAGCCAAGGATCAACAAATGATTGATGAGGTTCAGAGCACAGATGTCTTGGAAGCATGACAGAAAAAAACCATGCATACAAGGATTTAGTGAAGGTGCGGGGTAAAGAGCTAGACCAAACAGAAGAACCCAAACTGAAAGCCCAGAAACTCTGGGGTACATACTCTTTCTCCAGCAGTGAGTTCACTTCTTTTTCCATAACCAGAGCCAGCTCTGGGCCTACCACTGTGGGTAGGAACCCAGAATGTTTTTGAAATATAGTGTGCAGGACCCACTAAGAGAAGTCTGGCACCTGCTAGAAACTCTAGGGGAACCAACCTCTAGCCTAAAGGGGAAACTAGGATGTCCCACATTGGACTTGTGAGCCCTGGCTCCCTAGAGATACCATGGGTAGCACAGTGTCCGAAGAAGCATGGGCAAAAATAAAGGTTTATAATAATGGATGTGACTCTAGTATTCATAGTAACACATCATAGATTTATTTTGTGTTTACAAAAACATGGTTTTCATGATCAACAACATATAGTACTCATGTTAAATATATATAAAAATAATTGATTATCATGAACAATTTATTTCAATTGGCATATTTATCGATTTAAAAAAGGGTTACGTAAGAATACTACAAATTTAAACAAAGAAAAAACTAAAATTATATCAAGATAAAGACAACAACTGCAACTAAAATGTATCAACTACAACTATTAATTATATTAAGTGGTATAATAGAATGAATTATTTTGCATAGCAAGCTATAAAACTGTCTTAAAAGTCTTATCCCAAGGCTAAACTGATTTTTAATGTTCTTCTGTGCAATAGTTTTTGTAAAGTTGCATTCAAACTTATATCCAATATTTTCAGAGAAGTTTATATCCTTCCGCTTCCAGCAGTTATGGTTGACACATCTTTTGATATCCTGTGGCTATATCAAGTTATGGTCTATAGTCCATTGGGTTGAGATAGGCTATTCAGTGAGTTCCTAGCAGATGAATTAAACTCTGTTGTGCTATCTCCCAAACTCTCAATACACCCATACTATGCAAAGATTTTAAATTTGATATGTTCTCAACACTTTCACAATTGCCCCCCCCCCCCCCCACAATACTGCTATCATTCTCACAGTGTGCTAAAATGGTTTGTAGAATGTTTTATTTCATTAATGGGTTATGCCTCTATTTGTGCTCACATACTTTCTGCCAGGTGAGGCAATATGTTAGATGATTGTGTGTGTGTGTGTGTGTGTGTGTGTGTGTGTGTGTGTGTGTGTGTGTGTGTGTGTGTGTGTGTTCAACCTTTTGGCTCTCATGGCTCTTATTGAGACAGCTGTGTGTGAATGCTGGTCGATAAGAGTTTAATACAAATAGCTACACTTATAGTTTTGCCATGAAAATAAATCATGTTCCATATCAGTAAACAAAGACATTATGTTTGAGCCGTACAAATGGCTCATCACTCAGTTTGGAATGATTTTAAACTTTATTTTAATTGAGTCATATGTATGTCCATTGTTCCACATACAGTTTTTGTCTCTTTGTATAGGTTGGGAAACATTTAGAAATGGATCCTTTTCAGTTCATGAGATGGAGTTTAAATTTGAGTAAAGTGTATTTTCCTTATATATAATTCCAAGAAATTCAACATATGATGGCATCATTTTCAATTTAATTTCCTGAATCTTTCTGTCTCTCTGTTTGTGAGGCTCTAAAATAAATTAATAACTTCATATAAACATTCAATTCACATTAAAGTTTATTCCAAAAAAAAAAAAAAAAGGTTGACGTGGAGCCGCTAAATCTCAAACCTCTTGAGAATCATCCTTTAAAAAAAAATAGAGAGTAATTGCCTGTTTGTGTAATAAATCTTTTATGACTGTTAATTGCTACATTTTTGAATAAATGGAAATGTAGAATGTCGGCAGTATTTGTTACTATTTGGAAGGTCTGGATGTTTTCAGATGTGGCTTAGTGTGTGAGTTTATCTAATAAACAGTCACATCACTGCTTATATAAAGTAACAATTAAATACACACTCACATATGAGGAAACATGCGCATGTAGATTCACATCGGCTCAGTGTTCACAGCATCACACAATACATCAGCACATTAATGAAAGAAAGAGACGTAGTTGTTTTGAAAAATGCTTTCTTGTTTTGAAAAATTCTTTACGGAAATGCTTGTGCATTGTTAACTTGACGAACGTAAGCTGTGACAAGTCCAATAGTGCTGAGAAGCCTTTGAACTCCACAAGTGATATGTGAAGGAGAGAGAGCATAGATGACAGAGAAACTGTGCCATAATGACAGTCAAACATGCATCAAAAGAAAAATAACAGATCTTTGTGAGGTTACTGATTTCAAAGAAGAGATGCTGGTGTTCTCACCATGTGACAGAATAAAATTAGAGTGGATCTGACCAGTGGTAGGATGTGTAGGACACTGTATGTGCGCATGTTTTTGTTTTTGTTTGTGTCTATATCTGGTTGAGGATTTGGCACCAAAGAGAATTCTGAATTAACTAAAAAGTTTGTAAAATGTATCATATAAAAAATGTTTCATGGTTTGATAACGCTTAAGTGTATTTGCAATAGTCTATGTTACGCTTCTTTTTAGCACTTCACATAAATGTAGACACATAAAATTCTCAAACACTGAAAGGACTTAATGTTTCTACTATGTGTATTAATTTAACAAACCCAGATTTCTAATTGAAGGTTGCTCTTACATTACACAATAAAAACTGACAATCAGTTTATTGTGATTAATTCTTCTCAAGGGCAGAAGAATTAAATATAAAATATTTATATAGTATGCTAAAAGATTTCTCACATGCTTGTGCTAGCCTCTTGGTTTGTTTGCATTCATTTTTGCCTGTTCTTGTTTGAGTTATTAATGTGGACCTGATATTGATTTCTTTTTTCTTTTTCATCGTGAGTCATTTATCTATGATTACACTTGAGTGCAGCAGTGGCCTTCATCAATAATTAATATTACTCCAGTCGCAGTACGATCCCCTGCTGTTTTTAAATGGACTACCTCGCCAAAACACAACAGACCACTCCCTTAAAGTAAAAATAAACCTGGCCTATTATAATATAAAATCAATTCAATGCAGGTTTATAGTACATTTTACACAAAAGCCCTATTTTCAATGAAATGCGGAGTAAAATCACACGGCAGAGGATTTATTGCCATTATCAAATACCACTTGCAGAGCACAATGGATATGTGTTGTGGATATTGCCAGTGGTATGTAAAAAAACTTTAATTGACATTCCGTGGTGTTTTATACATCAGTAGTGTAAACTATCGATCTGGTTTGGAGCAAACAGAACATGGTATAACCGCAGAGATCGGGCACAGGGTCAGTGGTCTGCAGTTTCTACAGCAATCGTATTAAAGCACGATTTAGCTCTAATTTATGCTCTTCAAACCCACAATTAGAGTAGGACTTACGCTATTTAAAAATCTATAACATCACTCTCTAATCACAAAATAGGCCATTGAAGACATTATCAGGTCCATGTGAGAGTGTGTTAGTGTGGGCAAGGAGCTTTATGTTTTATTCTTATTCATTTTGTGTCTGAGCAGTGTGCTTCAACCATATTAAGTGGAAATTTCCAGATTTGCTTCACTAACACTTGCTGCAGATGGCAGCAATAATCAGCTTGTTGATATTCATAAGGATCAACCCATACGAGAATGTTTAGTGTTTGAGATGAAAAGCTAATAGATTGTTTGGGCCCATGAATACTATTTGCATTGGCAGCACGTTTGCTCACCTTAACAACCCAGCAAAATTCTTCATTTATTTCATTAGAAAGTCAGATTGAATAGTACAGCTGGAAGTTAGGAGTTGACCATACTTTTACCCATCAGTTCAAGCCAGTGTGAATTAAGAACACATGCTTATGAAGGAATAAAGTTATTAAAGACAAGACATTGAGACATTAAAGACATTATTAAAGACTATGATAGTTAAACTTTGCAATTAATCCACAAATCACATGCATGCCAAACCACGGGGTCTGGTCCTTACGGATCACGGATCAACTACGATCCGTTACACCCCTACTGAACCCTGTTCCACTTCCTGGATAACTGGAAATGAAGTGGACTTAATCCAGCCCTCTTTACCCTGATGCTGTGAAGCGAGAGTCCCTCTACAGCCAAGCTGCTCTCACTGCCCTAGCACAGCCTGCTAAAGCCATCAGACTCTGGCTAGGGAGCCAACCTCACTGGACTTACTCTTCCAAATGGAGTCACTCATCCATCTGCTCAGTCCTATTTCTGACTTCAGTCTCAGTTAATCAGAGCTGCACAATGTCCAAATCTTTCCATCTCCAAGCATGATCTTCGTGGTTGCTCTGCAGGATGATTGAGGCTTTGGGGTCAATACAGGAAGCAAAAGTTTATAAAACGTGGAGTTTTATTTCATGTCAGCCATTTTCTCTCTCCCTCTCTTAAAAACCTGGCAAGGATAAAAACAAGACCTTGTTGTGTGTAGCATGATGAGGAATTCTGAAAGATTCCTCTCCAGGTAAAGCTGATATTCTGAGACCACAAGTTGGTAGCCTGGAGGAACTAAATGCTGAAATCACTTCCCCACAACTAGCAAAAAACTTCTATTTTATTCATGTGTTTATTGCCTTTTCCCAAGAAGAGAAGCTCATGGAGCTTCACAAATAAAACCACTGAGTAGTGTGTTTGTGATGATACAGACGGAGAGAGATTGTATTTCAGAAACTGAGGCTTTTTAGTAATCCCAGATGTACAATATGAAATGATGTCTTAGACAATATTTTCAGCTTGTCAAGTAGAGCATGAGAAAGGATCTGGGTAGAGCGGTCATCAAAAGCTACAGGTTATTGTATTGTAGGCATTACACACACTGTCCTTTCAGAGTCAGATAACAGCAGGCTCAAATGATAAAGCCATATGTTATTATGTATGTGTATGACAGCTGAGTGTTATTCAGAGCCTGTGGACTGTGAGAATAACTTCCATTTTGATGTTCACTTAGGTGGAATATACAAAAAGGTGCCATCTTTTGCCTATAATTGCCACCTTTTAGTTTTGTGTGTGTTTGTTTGTTTCAAACATCCTGGGGGTTAAAAAAAAGTGTCACTTTAAGTGCTTTGAAGACATTTGAAAGGCTCTAACTTTATTCCTCATAAAATTCAATCTTTGAATCTTTTTTTCAGGGATGTAGGTGTGGCTTACAGGGATAAAGACATAAAATAGCCAAGTGATTGTATAATGAGATTCTCTAAGCTTACATACAAACAAAATTGAGCAGTATTACATTAACGGAGCTCAAACAGGAAGCTATATATATATATATATATATATATATATATATATTTTTTTTTTTTTTTTTTACTACTAAATTTTACTATATACTTTACTACTACTAAATCTTTTCCTTTAAACGCTGTATTATACTCATGGTATATATCTCGCCTTTCTGTTCCAACATTTAGTCCAGTTTCGCTCCATTCATTGAGTATAGATATTAGATATATTTCTAACAGCATTTGTTGGAACAAAATTGCTTAATGGAGTGTAAAAACAACAACAACAAAAATAATAAAAAGGCAGAGGATGATAACAAATATGAATGTACTCAGTTGAGGTTATTGTGGTTCTTTTGTGTGCATTTAGTACAGATTTGCAATTTGAAGATGTATGATGCACTTTGTGCACTCTGGCACATCTTATAGCTCTCCAATGATGTGTGTGTAGAAGACTCTTTACAGTGAATCACTGTTTTATTGATTACACTTAAGACAAACACACGCAAAGAGCACTTCACATCAATTTCCCAGCCACATGACTCTGACCTTGACCTCTGCATCTGCTCTTGATCTATGCTTGAGCTCCCACAGCTTTTCCTCCTCCGCATTTCTGTTCTTTTCTCTAATACTTCATCATATTACCCATTCATCTCTCTCTTTCTCTGGAATCGAGTGGTGCAGTATATTGTTGGAAGGAGAACTGATGATACTTCTGTGGCTTTTAAAGTCCACATGAAGCCTGTTCTTGTCAAGAATACATGTATTTGGGAACTTTTGGTTTCTAGACCTACATCCATTCCACTTTTTTATGCCCATCAAAATCCAATATTCCTAAATCCAATGAGACTTTATGCAACTTTGAGTTTCAGAAAAGCTTGCGGTTCCTTGTTTCGCTGCAGGGGTTTGGAAAATTCAGAAAGTTCTTAACTTTCAAACAAAACCCTTTTTTAAGTCATCACTTTATGAAATTCTTTAAATTTCCCTTCACTTTCATTCTGTGTAGCTTGAAATATAAAAATGTGGCATCCTATTTGCTACATTAATTCAAGTACATTAATTTTTATTAATATGTTGTGCTCTAAATGTAATTTGCTCTGAAGCAAAATTCTCAACACTGTTCTATCACTTCAAAATCAGCATTTTTATGATGTTTACTCCATTAAATTGATTTCCGGATTTTTCTTTGTACCTGTTATAAATGGAATTAAATGAATGCATTATCTTTCAAGGCAAATTCTGAAATCAGAAAAAGCACCAGCTCTTGTATAAACTGCTTAAACCTTTCTCCCCTAAGTGGATAGTTCGCCTAAAATTAAAATGAATACATTATTTTTACACTTATTTTTTATGAAACACAGCAACAACAGAAAGTGCCTTAAAAGTAGTTCATATAACATATGCATTGATTTAATGATTAGGCAATTTCATGAGAGATTATTCTTAAAACCATTGAAACTGGTGTCACTTTGTCTTTTAAAGTCATACAGTAACTTTATATGTGGTACAGGTTGAAATTGAAGTTATTACTCCCTTACAAAAGCAGAGCTATGTGCTTGTGTTTGGCTGCTGTCGGTGTTGCTGAAGATCTGCTTGTTTGCATCATGTATGTGTGCCATCTGTACTGCTGAATGCTTGCTTGCCTTCTCAGTGCTTTTGATTTCTGACTGCTGCTCTACAGTAGCACTCAATCTACCTTTATCATCCTTTTAATACTGTAATATCACATATTGAAGCTCAGCCTGTACACTTCACAGGCTATTAGTACTGATAAGAAAAATGTCCTCCGGTGTTTAAGTGTATGGCTAATAGCGGTCCATTTTCGGCTTTCTAAGGAAGGCACTTTTCACTGTTCGTAACAGTGGCATTTTGCTAAGGCCATTAGCGGGGCAGGCCTCTCACTGGGGGTTCAGAACATTGTTGTCTCTGTTTTTCTACTTAGCTGTTTTTCCCCTCTGATGATGGTTCTGTACTGCACAGGGAAAATTGTCTCTGTGTGGGACAGAATATAACAACACTCTCATGGCAACTTGAAATAATTTGTACAAGATGGTGAAATCATATGAGCCTGAATGAAAGTATACCTGACTGGAAAATAGGCAAGGAGGGTTTAAAATTAGCACTTTAAACAACATAAAAAAAAAACTAAAAAAAAACACACACACACACAATGTTTTAAATGATAATTTCTTATGTATTCTGACATCATAACAAATTATTTTAGTGATGAGTGCTAGTATTTATCGTGCTGGATAATCCCTTGTTTAAACACATATTGAGATAAATTTGCAAGCAATCACATCCACAGATATTGGTCATGTGGGATTAACATTGATTAACATTACACTCGTTTGAGTTAGAAGTGAAAAATTAATGTTTTTCCTCTGCTGTCAGTTGAAATAGACAATACAGAGGAATGTGTATGTATGTGTGTTTGTGTGTGCGCGTATGCGTGTACTTATGTGTTTTTAACTGAGGTGTTCTGAACAAATCCGCTATCCTTCAGAGTTAATGAGACATGTCCTGTGAATGGTATTTACTTATTCCAATCACATTCCTGGTTCATTTAAACCCATAGCCTCATTTCCCCCTGCAGGATGTGACATGCATTTCTATAAAAACGCTGCTCTGCTCCACAACACTATGGAGGTGTTGAAGCATTCTGGGTTTTGAAATAAGAACAATTAGATGATATTGTGATGCCAGAGCCAATATCACACTTTCAAATGTAACATTAAGCCTGAGATGTATGAAGAGATCACGCCAACAGACTTCCACTTTTCTTTCCCAAGTAGTTGAGCGAAAATTCAGACAGCACGCACACACAGAGGCAAGCATTACAGAAAAAAACTGCCAATACAGAAAAAAAACTGCCAATTTAACATTGGCACCTTCTGTTGCTTCAAAGTTTTTCTTTGAGAAGCAGTGAAGGACCAAAAGACCAAAGTCCTCCCACGTACAGACAGAGGAGGGTAGACAATTTCTTTTAATGAGATTTTCCCTTACGCTACCAAATATAAGTACAGTAGGGAAAATCAATAAGTAATAAACATACTGGCTGCTTTTATTAGCTTATATTTGAGGTGCATGTACTGATTTGTCTGTCAGCAAACATTGGTGGTTTTTATGAGGCATTTTGTTATTGGATGAGAGTGACAAGAAATTAAAATGAGGTCTTTTGTTTTCTTTGAAGACATGCTCTCAAACTATTTCCTCTGCATCTGCAGTGTACACACAGAGAGAGCTCACTTTATGACTACAATGCTGTCTCAGGTGCCCTCACCCTATTAACCAATCCTCTCTCAGCGGAGCCTCTACCTTTTTTGTGCTTTCGCGATTTTCATCAACCACTTTTTTTCCTTTTTACTGAAGCAATCAAGCATGTCCACTCTATTAAAATAATAATTTAAATGTATGACTTGTGTACAATTGCATAAATTCTGAGTTCAATGTAAAACAAAAATAATACCAGCAGTTGCCCAGTTACGTCAGTACATCAGTCAGTTACGTTCAACGTTACATAAGAACTGAAATGACAAATTGAGAACTCGCTTGACAGACTAATCATCTTTAAGTTTAACTAAATTAACCAATGCAGACTGAAATGTGAGATTTGCATTGTTTGCTCCATCCTGCAAAACGGCATTTAAGGAACTGCTGATACTACTGTGGCTGCTGAGTTGTACTGCAACCTTATCCTGTGTGCTTCAGAAGTTAAAAGAGAGCATTTACAAAACAAAGGTGTGATGCTGCATCTTTTTGAAGATGTCATTCCACCCGTGTGTTTCTGGATGCAGCCATTACCTAGCCCCGTCAGTCAGTCATGGCCACTGCCTTGTGTCTGGGCTTAAAGCACACTGAGATAATATTCATGGATGAATCATGCTTCCACTGCGGGAACATGACCATCTCAGTGCTGCAGTCAAGACTCCAATATCTGAAATGTGGAGTCCCCTCTCCTATATCCTAATCTAGTGTCTTTGCTGGTCAGAAGGGGGCTACTTCGGTAAATAGGCAGGGTGACCTGAGGATCACCATGGGGGCAATGCTACCAAGCCAAACTCCGTGGACTCCTCAATACTCTTGCGCACGACAAGTATGAGCAGGTTTAGATAACACATTTCCAAGGCTCTATAACCTTAGTGTAGAGCTAGTGTCCTTCCGTGTATTTGCCATTAGTAACCGGTGGCGTGAGGGCCCTGCTTGCTGTCCCCTTGTAATGCCATTCCCCTCTATGGACCAGATGCATATGCTTATTCTGTTCCTCAGATGAGTTCCCGACTGGAGAACCATGTTGTAAGTCCTCTTTCTAATGCTTTCCTAGTGTTGTCCAAAATATCACTGAAAAAACAGTGTCACAAAAAACAGCAGTGATTGACTTTCCCTGTGAAAGTCCCCCAAAATGTGTTAGTTCAGGTTTGACATAACTTTGAACATGACTGATAAGGAACGTCTGCGTTACTATTGTAACCCCTGTTCCTTGAAGGAAGGAATGGAGACAGCCACAATTGCCGTACCACCACGTGATTGCACTCTTCTTCATATACCCGTTTTGCAGGACAAATCTTGCATGGCAATGTGCATTGGCTCATTTAGTTACACACGAAAATGATTGGTCTCTCAGGTGAGATCCCAGTTCATCAGTTCAGTTCTGAAATAACATCTCCGTTCCCTTCTTCAGGGAAGTATAGAATACTTGTAACCAAGTATGGAATGGTATTTAATGGGGGTTTAGTAACTTAGATGTTAGATCACTTATCTTCCCTTTTACACTTAATTATCTTGTCTCCTACTTGTGCATATGACAACCAGTCATACGTTTGACATCTTGACTCTCATTTATCAGATAAATGTGTCCAGTCTGAGACAAAATGAGAGATGTGTCAAACCTTTTATTCTGTGACTAATATGTTCAGTGTGTGACTGTGTCTTTTACCTGCCCCCTCTCCTGCTGTTGATGGTCTAATGATGGCCAGGAGAATCTCATTAGAGCACATTTAATTATATCAGACCTGAAGCTGCATGCAGACATGATCAATCAGTGCTCAATAACATCACTGAGAGAGGATGAGTCTCTAACCAAATTCCTCCAGTGTGCAAAGTTGGCAGATTGTTTCACCCTCAGGTGTTCAGTGTTCATGTCAACAGGGTTGATGGATCAAGGGCTCATATGTTGAAACTATCGATTGGATGTAGTAGGAGAGCAGTTTGTGTGTGCAAGGGTGACCTAACTAACTCCTTTCATATATGGAGGTGAATTATGGAGTGTGACTCATGTTAGTGGGTGAGTGATTTGGCTATAATGATGCCCTGTATGCCCTGGGTCATAGCTGGGAGGTTTGAACTGAGCTGTGTAATACTTTCCTAAAAAGGGAGAGAAAAAACGAGATGATATAAGAAAGTCAGAGGTGTAGAAAACAGATGAATAACAGAAACTTAAGCAAAGATGAGAAAAACAGAGTTGAGATTACTTGAGAGTTGAGTTTAGACTAGAAGAGAAGGTAAGTGTCATGAGGCAAGAGTTGCCTGATGATCAGTGAATAGGAGCAAAGTGAAAATGGGGACATATTTATATTTATGTTCTCTGCAGATGTTTTCATATGAAAACATATTACTACAAAGTGCATGTACAGTTTGACAGTTAAATAAGCAGACAGCTTCTTTTCTAGGTTCATAAATGAAATCACAGGAGTCCAGAAACTCTGCTTTAAATGCAGTTGTAATATTAATACAGTTCCAGTGCTATAAAAGGGTCGAGGTTCTTAAAAAAAAAAAAAAAAACTAGATTTCTTTCTCTCAGAAATATGGTTTTAGGTTTATTCAAGGGTGTTTTTGAAATGTCTGCATTTAAATAAACTGCCGTTCAGCCTTTTTTTAAGAAGCAGTCAAATGCACACCCTTTTATAGTTGGTTCCGGAGGGAGCTTAATGGAGTATGTAGAGTGGGTGCTGGTGCAGAACAGCTCACCGCTTTCCCCGCAGACGAGGACATTGCCATACCCTCTCCAGCTCCATAGCCTAGCCAGCCTCCGCCGCTGGAATGCCAAAGCCCATTGTTGACTGGGAGCCTGTCATAGCAACAGAATCGGAGTGATTGTCAGAGGACAAAAACCTTGCATGGATAAGTGTCTCTTGGTCCTTTTCTTTATAGAAAGAATAACTCTGACAAAAAAAAATCAATTTCCTATTGAACCAATTATTCTTCACCAATATTTCACCATTAACTTAGGGACTTATATTGTAATTTTCTCTCTCTCTCTCTCTCTCTCTCTCTCTCTCTCTCCAAGACTCGCAAAAAAGGACAAAAGAGTGCACAAAATTGTGATCCTGCAAATGTCTACTAAATTTCCAAAGCAAGTGCTTAAGTGTGATCTTTGCAGTAGAAACTTCAACAGACATATAATGATGACCAGATACAGCAGTAGGAATAATATAACTATTCAAAAAATACCCTTAACACTTTACTGTTTAAACATTTTATCAAGCCTGGCTCCAGATACCATATTGCTTTCATCCAGGTTACACTGTTTAGTCTGAGGGAAATTGTCTCTCCAAATATCCACATGACAAGTTATGAAAGTTATGAAATTCATCTGCCCATTGAGTATGGGGTTCTTCATGGTTCCTATCTGTTTTAATATCAGTGACAGCAGATTGTGTTTGTTTTTCTTTACCATCACTCTAGCTTTGTAACTGTGGGCATTTGGTTTTTGGCTTGGCTATCTCCACTGGGCTATTGTTTGAATTAACTGGCACATATCTTTTTTCACATGAGCTAGTCGGAGTAGATTCCACTCTGGGCTGACTCTGGAAGTTGTTGATGCAGTGTCCAAAATTGTGTGAGACTCCATCATTATCTTCCACACTAAGCACAATCTCCATTATACTATTGCCACTATTTCCATTATGATTCCAAGTCTTACATGTCCAAATTCGCAAAAAAAACTTTCATAGACTGAACTAATAAAAATAGTGTGATCCTCACCGTCGATGGTTAATTTCACCAACAGGTTCAAAGGATGACTGAAAACTGCTTAAGTTCAAGATTTTTGCATCTGAGTGAAATCATCTTGATGGGATTCTAGATTCTAATTTTTAACAATCAAAGATGCTTTTGACAAAACGATCTTCTTTGATGGGCTTGACAGAGGCAAAACAGGCTCAAAAATGCCTTTAATTATTAATCTGCTTTCTATTAAGTCATTTCTCATTTGCTTAGACTTTGGAAGATAACTATTGCCTTGCTCATACGGAATGCAGATCTGATATTAACTCCGCCGACTTCAGCACTCATGGTCAGGAGGCAATCCTCCACTGACATAGACACATCAGGGATAAATTTACAGCTATATCTAATAATCAGTAAAGAATAATCATCTGCATTTCTTCCTATTTTCCCCACTTGCTGACAGAATTCAAAGAAGAGAAACTGGGGAAAAGACTACTCAAATCAGAAAGACTTTTACTCATTCCAAACTCTCTTCACTCACTACAAGTATACAACACATTCAGAGAGAGAGAGAGATAGAGAGAGAGAGATAAAAAGAGAGAGACGGGGAGTCATGGCCCCATGAATCCCAGTGTGAAGGTTGTTCACAGTTTCTTCAGTTCACGAAGTCATAACCCTTTCATGATCATCTCTGTACACCACTGCTTGGAAAGCTGATATGATCAACTGTATTTTTGTTCTTTGTACAAATTTTAATTATTAATAGTGTTAGGAGTGGATTGTGTGAAACTGTGCTAAATTTACCTGCTTTTTATAGCCTTGGATAAGACTGTGCTCCAGTTTTCACCTTTTTTCCCCCCCTAAGCTAGTGGGAAAAAACACCACAGAGAAACACAGATAGCATTTTTGATTCAGAGACATATCTTGTCTGCGTCTCTTCCATTTTCTTCTCAGCCACCAACTCCCTTCAACTCCCTTGTATATTGAAATCTGTTTTGGCACAAAGACATTTCAATATCTCTCTCACTCTTTTCCAAGCTTTGGCTGTAACTCAAGGTCCCTGAGCATGTATGTTTCAGGGAGGCTTTTTTGACAGCAAATAGACATGCCTCGTCCTCTAGAGGCTTTCCTTTTTTTATCTCTGAAAAGTCAGTCATGCTCCAAGGCCCTGCCATGGACTATACTGATAAACACATTTGTCAGTCATTGAAACACTGGGTTTTAGGTTTAGTTCAGGAGAGGTTATTGAGGTTACAGAAGTGTTTTGTCCTAACAAGAGAAAAAACTTGTGCATGATTCATATACTCCACACAATAACAATTAAATCAGGGGTACATCAGATTAATTATGTTTCAGGTTTCATAAACAAGGCTCAAGCCTATTCCCAGACTAAGACTGTTTGTGCTAATTTAACTGAAACAACTTGCACTGACATATTAAAACACATCACCTCCATTGTTTTGTCTCAAGAATGCACACCAGCAATGTTTTTTGTTTTTTTTCTGAGGTATGTTTCTAAATGTTCCTTAAATATCCTACTTAAACTAAGACATAATCCTGGCTTAATCTAAGCCCTTTCTGTGAAACCAGTCATTAATTGCTGCGTTTATTCATAAAGAGTTACCAAGAGTGTAAGAAAGATGACCTGGGACTTTTTCTTAAAGAGTTATCTTTTAGCTGCCAGACTGACACACTTTTTTTAATCTTCAAAAATGGCACTGTTGGCATCGAAAACATCCATAATAAATTTGTTCCTTGGAAATGGTAGTATCTAAGAAGCCTACAGGTCTTGTGAAGATTGTTCTGCCTTTTCCACCTTTCTGCTCATTTCTGCACGTTTGTCTTGAATGTGTTGTTCATTTTATCAGCCTCACGTTCTTATTTCTACTGTGAAATCCATTGTTTACCCCTCACATTGTAGTTTCAAATTTTCCTTTGTGTCCTTACATTGTTTCTTTCTCTCCCCACTCGCTCACTTCCTTGTTATCAAGAAAATACTACATAATCAACTGATTATACTCCAATATGGTCAGTTTGGTCAGTGATTTAAGAATTTTTTAAAAGACCTTTTGAGTGATAAGTTAAATTACATTTTTAAGTCTTACCCGACAGCATGAAATTCTTGTGATGAGTGTGTAAGTTAATTATATATCAACTTATAGATCTGAAATAACAATAGCTATTTTAGGACCATCTGCTGCAGATATATTTTCAATTGGGCTTCCGCTGAGGACATGACATATTTTGCATAGTAACCCATTGTTGTACTTTTTGTCGTCTGGAGTTTCTGATTAGGACAAAGCACAACACGCTTCCTCTCTAGATGTGGCCACAGCACTATGATAGATCACATTGTGTCTGGACTATAAACTATATCTGTTCATAAAACATTTTGTATAATTCTTCATGGTGGCTGGGGGCATGTCATACGTTTGCACCACATGTGTGTGTTGTAGCATTTAATCGTAAATCAGCCATTGCTAACCACACTGCGATCAACCTTTAACACCGAAAGAAACATTGGTTCATTAAGTAATATGTTCAAAGATAATTTACTGCTTTTGAGCGTATGAGAGAGAGAGAGAGAGAGAGAGAGAGAGAGAGAGAGAGAGAGAGAGAGAGAGAGAGAGAGAGAGAGAGAGAGAGAGAGAGAGAGAGAGAGAGAGAGAGCAGTGGTACACAAGCAGTGGTGTTCATGGTAAAATATATCTTTGAACCTCTGTAGCAAAAATCTACAGATTATTCCAAATGTTGTCCTTTGGAATCACACAGTGTTCTTCAGAGTTCTTAATAAAAAAAAAATTCTAGTAAATTCATTTATTTTTTCCATTACAAATGACAAGATCTTTATTCTGTTGTTACTTGTTTTTATTTTGTGCCCAACTAAGTTTAAGAACTGTAGAAAGGTATGAATTAGCATTCCATTCACCTCAATGAAATTCATGACTTTATATTTTGTTTTTAAATTTATATGTATACTTTTTTTTGCCAGATGGTGTAGTTACAGCATCTACCAGCAGGGAACCAGTATCTTTCAGTAACTGAAGACAAAATATCATTGACAAAATCTACGTGCCAAATCTGGTTAGGACAGAGTGTAAGACACTAACAAGGTCCCTCTCAAGAGACCTTTCAGATGATTATTCATTTCACTGTGAGTCAGAATTCTAAAGACTGACAATCCGTTTTGCATATTCATTAGAAGATTCCTATTGTTTGATGATGACATGAGTGAATCATGAGTGTTTGAAGGCACACATTCAATTAATTAGTCACATCATTCAATTAGTTTGCATTACATTTTTTGCTTAGCCATTTATGCTGATTGCATTAAATACTCTGGAACAGTAAAGAGCGAGAAAGGAAAGAGAGAGCTGAGTCACTCAGAGCGTAGCTCTATTTAAGATTGTGAAGAAATTAAAGACCTAAGCCTAACCCAGACCATGAAAAACAGTTTAAACTCATTCTCCAAAAAGATACTGCCCTTGCTTCCCCCCCCCATAATCCACATGTACACCCTTCCCGCAGCCTTCTCACTTCACACTTCTATGAACAGTTAAACAAAGTCATTAAGCTGTTCTATAAGATGATATCTGTTTTAAAGGACAGGCAAATCAAGAAAATAAATCTCATTAGAGATTAATTACCCTCTTAATCATTCAGCCTACCTCTTACTCAGCACTGGCCTGGACCCCATTTCATATTTATTGTTCCACGATTCTGCTTTTATTATGACATATTTATTTTCGGACTGCTCTGTCATTCTGTGGGTTTTATTGTACACTGCTTGCTTTCCATCTGGATAGACACTGATGTCCTGAGACACAGATTATGTGTATTTAGAGCAGTGCTCATGGGTTTAAATACAGAGTAATGTGGTGGTAAAGGGTGGATTTAAAAAAAATTGATACAGAGGTTTTCTTTTTCCTCTGTGAGTGGGCATGAGAAGATCTTTATTTTTTTGGTGGATTTGTTTCGCATTTAGCTCTTTTTTGATGGGTCTCTAATGCATTTAAGGGCTAATGCAGTGAAACTTTAACAAATGTTCACATTTTATTAAAGGAAAGTTATAGCAGTTGGCCAGAGTCAACTATAAGAAAAGTATCCAAGTCTTAGAAATAATAGAATGTCGTGTGATCGGTTATCCTTTAAAGTGTGAAAATGTCACATTCTAAGGAGGTGAGGGAGCCAATAAGGAGTTGTACATTCAGAGGGAAAGTGCGGCGCGAGTTTCAAAATTGTTATGGGGCGAATCTCGGACTTTCAGAAACCTTTCGTATCTTGAAAACTTTTCGTATGTAGAGCAGTAACATTTTTCGTCTTTGCTTTCGTAACTTGGATTTTTCGTAAGTTGAGCCTTTCGTATCTTGAGGTACTACTGTATAATACTAATGTGCAACAGAGAGAGCAAAATGTAATATGAATTAACAACTATAAATTAAAATTTCAGCTCATAGATACCAAACATGTTGTGTGATTTTGTTTAAGTATTGGGTGCCATTCTGAAAAGAGTTCAAATTAATATATACGCAAACCGAAAATCATGAGGCACCTACTTCTAGCACTCTCACAGTGCAGGGTCACAGGGCAACGACGTATTGGTAAGTGTTGGTAAGTTCACTTGAGTTGCTGTACCTGGACAACAGCAGGGGCCCGTATCGGGGCTCTGTGTCACGATGGATGCGTCCTTTACAGGTGGCAGTGATCCTGGGGGGGTCACTCTGCCCAAGAAGAGTGTTGTTACTCAATAGTGGTGGCCAGAACCAAATTAGGGGGGGGGGGGGTGTTCTCCGAGGAGTAAAACCAGCTCTTCACTATCAAGGTCACGAGGCATGCCTACGTAACCCTGGTTCTAGGACCTATATTTCCCCGTGTTGCGACGGATGCATCCTTTACAGATGGGGAGTGATCCTGAGGGGTCACTCCACCCAAGCAGAGTACCGTTACCTGCTATCCTTTCTTAAAAACTGGGGTGTCGGGCCGACGCTCTCAGGCTCAGCCCTGTGGCATGGGGCCGGATCTGAGGTCTGCCTTTTCTGCTAATAAAGCCAAGTGTGTCCAACCTCACATTTGCAATCCTCCTCAACTGTCAGATCCGAGTCGGGTTTCTTTGGAGAGTTGCCCCCTCCAAGATTTTTTAGCAACTAGAAACTGTTTCTCTTTGTCGATGCTTATGCTATAGATGAATGCACTTTTATGGTTTGGGAGTGGTACTGAGGGGTCACTCCCTCATTCACAGCCTCGAGAGGCTGTTTCCCTTTGGAGAGTCTCTGGTCATGTACCTACGCCTACCAGAGGTCTCCCAAGGGGTTCTGCAAGGCAGACCTAGGGGCCATCAATTTGTTGTTTGTAACCTGGCAACACGGCGGTGGTCACCTATCATATGGGAGTAGGCATCCTGTCGAGGTAGGGGCTGAGGCCCGGGGACAATTGGGGAACTTCCCGCTGTTCTCTGCATTGGACCCCCATAATCTGGGCTGGAAGGTAAAGACCCCTGAATAGCCCTTACTTATTGTGCGTATTGTGACCCAATGAGATGTATTTGGCAGAAGCTTCCATGCTGCGAGAAATTCTACCAAGTAACCAGCTTCTCAAGACTGGCCACTGGTGTTTTTTGAGGAACCAAACTGGCTTTTCTCAACTCCTCCTCAGTGGGAGCAAGCATTCCAGTGCTGCTACTGATACTGAGATGGAGGCTTGGTGAAGACTGCGGCACCCTGAAGCAAACTTTCTTTTGATGTAGGTGGTGACCATCCCTCAGAATGGTCCCGGCACTGTATACCGTATTTTCCCGCATATAACCTGCAGGTTATTCCAGATTTTGTGCGGGTTATACCAAAGCGATTTTTTTACACAAAACCTCAAAACCCACAGGCTATTTGAGGGTGCAGATTATCTGCGTCTGTGGGTTGTATGCAGGAAAATACAGGAATTACGTGTTAACCACTTCCCTCTGAGGGGACTGCCCTCGGAAGTCTGGCTCCATTGATTTCACAACCTTTTACAAACGATTTACACATTGTGCTACTAAAGACACAGAAGCTACTGGTGCTTTGTTTGGCATGCCTCTTAAAGTTTTCTGGTTCTTGACGGCATTCGCTTCTGACTTCTTTTCACACGATTGGTTCGATTTCACATATGCCTCACAATGCAATCACTCAGAGTGTTCCCATAGCGTCAATCGATGCAGTGCGAGTTCTCTTGTAAGGGGATATATTTTTTTTTTTCCATTTTAGTTAACAAAAGTGCTTTCACTTACCTTTGGTTTTTAATAACTGATTTAATTATTGATTGATTTACTTATTTATTCAGTCTTCATGTAATCAAATTATTCAATTATCTCTGTTATATTATGCTTTGCAACACTGTCTTCAGACACTTTTTGCCATTTTAAATTTTTCTCCCTTTCCCCACATATATACACACAGCAAAACCTTATAGCAGACAATAATAGGGTCTGAAAAAAGCTAAATGCAACACATTCTAAGTAATCTTTCACCCATATCTTAGAGAAGAGAGCCAAACACTGGATCGATACCTTGTTGCTGCAGTCTGCCCCCCTGTCCCTTTCCAGTTGTAATCTGGACTAGTTGCACTGATCCAGTCTATTTGTTGAAAGCACCATAAAATCACAAGAGGGAAGAAAATAAGTTAAAAGCATGAAGAGGGAGAAGGAGACAAAGCAGGCAGTAAGTGACTGAAATAAACCCTTTGACACATTGGTCCCAGAAGGGTATGATTACACCGGTGTGATTAGAACGGTTGCTGCATCACGTGATCAACTGCTAAATTCAAAAATATTTTTGCGCGTTGGCTGGCGCTGATCCAGAGACGGGCACGCTCAGTGTTTGTCTTATATCACAGCTATTCAGTGTTTTCAACCCCATAAGGTTTCGGACATTTAAATGCTCATAAGTAATGGAAAAACAATAAAAAAGGCACACTTATGTCCATGGAAGCGGACACACAACATTAATATTATAATAGAATATAAATATTCTGATACGCATTGCATTGGTAACTATAAAGTTCACTCTATTCTTCTCCCAGTTCACTGCCCAGTTCCAAATCTGACAGATCAAATTAACTGAACTGCACGCAAACTATCATGGCGGCCACCATCATGCATCATAGATCAACTAATATGATCATTATACGTTTTTTTATCGACAAAACACATTCATTTTCACATATTTGAGAACTGGAACATCAGGTATTTGATGACATATCCAACAAGTTTGTAAATATTTTGAATATGAAAAGAAAAACTAAATAAAAGCGATGCATCTCTCAAACAGCACAATTGTGGCTGCGATGTGTCATGTGACAAGCATGACGCGTCACTATGGAAACAATAAGGGGAAACATTCTACAATAATAGTCGCCTTAAAAAACTCACGCTGCGGGGTCAACGTGAACAATTTAAACTTACGTGAGAAAGGGTTAAGAAAGTGACACACTTTTAAAGTAGACCGAACAGACAGGAAGTGAAAAGTATTACAGTATCCATATAATTTCCTATAGCAAACAATAATTCTGTTCCTTCCATCCTTTTGTCTCTATACCTCTTGACAGAGGACTGTGAAGAAGCTTAGGCTTTGGCTTCATTTCCTACTCCATCAGTGCTGTTTATTTGCAACCTGCTTGACTCCAGATATTCATATGGGGCCAATAAAATGTGATGGATGTCTTTGCAGCAATCAAGAAATCTGCTTAATAACTGTTGTGTTGAATTAAATGTTAATTGCATTTTGTTGTTTATGCACTGCTCCTCTTTAAAAAAAAAAATCTAATTAGATCATAAAATTTGGTTCTTGAACTGTCGTGGGTTACAAATACCTGAACAAATGGAAGACTGTCTGTAGCTACTGTGAATTTCAGTGATTCGGCTGTCATTGCAACAACCCCTCTCTTTCACTATACAGAACATTAAAACAGTCGACCTATCATCTCACTGAGGGGGCTTTCAAATCTGTTGTTCGGTTTATTTGTTCTGGATCAAAGGCAAAGGAATTAAACATTGTAGCATGTTTCCGTTGTTTTGGTTATTTTCCTTTCAAGAGAACTCACACAAGGTGAAACTCACAGAAGAACTCACACAAAGAACTCTAAAGGTGTGCCAGAAACTGGAAACAGCAGCTTTAGTGTCTTCAATAAGTGCTGTGATACCGTCTAAATGAAATTGTGCTGGCAGTGTGTGTGTGTGTTTGTGTTGAAAAGATCTCCATCTAGTTTTAAAAGAACAGGGAATCCCACACCATACTAGGGAAAATCTATCATGGTGAACGAACGTAGGTTGTGTGTTTTTCCCTGCCCTCGCTACAATCACAGGCAGGGATACATACAGTCTTTGTGTTGTTTGTTTGCGAGCAGAGCATGCATGGTCAGTGTTTGAGGACGCTGGCTATATTTACAAAATATGCTTTGCTCCCATCTGGCATTCAAAACAAACGCTGCCCAGGCTTGTGATCCTCAGGTTCAGGTCTCGCTGTTGTCGAGGCACAGTGGCAATTTTGTCGTGGGGTTCACAAATCAACCTGTCAGATGGTGGAAGCACGTGGTTAGATCGACCTCGGTAGAGGCACCGGTGCTGCAGTTCTTAGCATTTAGGATGTTCTTTTACATTGAGGCTAGAGATGAAGATTTGCCACTTCAATCTCCAGTTTATGAGTCGTAACAAGTATTTTGGGGCCTCCTTCCTTTTGATCCTCACACTGAGGTGTTCAGGTAAAAAAAAAACATAAAAAACAAGGAGCAAGCTCTGTTGGGACATGATTTACACCTCAGTATACGCTTCCCATATCTGTTCAATGCCCTGTACAGACTTCTGTGCCATCCCTGGTATCCTGAAGTAGCCTTGTTGGCCCCTCCAAGGCAGAGTGAAGGTTCCTGAAGTGGATCTTCAACAAATTTCAGAGGCTAGCTGTGAGAGGCTGGTTCCCCTAGTAGAGTTTCTGGTATCTCTGTGGGTCCTGTACATCATCATTCAAGATTCAGGCGACAACATAAGGTGTCATCATTTGAAGGCACTGGGGCTGAGACTGTACGTGAAGAAGGTGCGCTTTATCCTCTTCTTCTTAGGTGTTATGTGGGATTCTGCCATTGTCAGACTGGCTTTCCCCCTTGCTCATCGACATCATCCCGACAGCAATCAACAGCATAAAGGTAGACCAGTCACTCACTGAGCAGTTGAGACTGCTGAGCCTCATGGCAACAGCTTTCAGTTTATTTCCAGTTTTCAACAGCCTTCTGTACATGTGACCCCTTGAGTACTGGCTCAGAATCAGAGGAGTTTTGCCTTTCTTTTGAACTCCAATTCTGGGAGTGCCCTGTCACTACGTAATGCTACCGACAGATAGCTCTCTAATGGACTGGGGGGGCAGATCCTGAGGATCACTCTGCACAGGGTCTGTGGAGTGGACATCATCTCTCCTTGTACATAAACCTGCTAGAGATTTTGGCTGTCTAATTGGCTCTTTGAATGTTTCTTGCAGACTGGGGAATGGAGGCTCTAACCTGAGGTGGTAGAGTGAATGTGGTTCAGACATGAAAGATGCTACATCGGTATACTTTTCCCACGCTCACTCTGCTCCCGGGAGTTCTGGAGAGAGTTTTTTTGTCTCACCTAGTGGTCCATCTCACCTAGTGTGACTTTTGGACATAGTGTTCCTGGGGGTTGTCACTGCAGGGTTATCCCCTTCTACCCTGAAGGTTTACGTGGCTGCCATAGTACTAACCGTGTACCTCTGAGTGATATTTCAATTGGAAGAGACCTATTACTTATACATTTCCTACCTTTTGAACCTTCAAGGAGGGTCCATCAAGTTTCTGACTTTAAAGCTCTGTTGAAGAGCTTCCTTCCTCTTCCTAACATCTCTTAAGCTTAGGAGATCTTCAAGTCCACTAACGTGACTCACTCTTCATACTGTAGGCATTCTGTACTCCCTTCATGACCAGGAAAGGATCTGCTATGTTCAGTTTGAGGACTGGACTCCTTTGCCACAAAGCCGAGACCCTGTGCTCAAGCCAGATCATCTGTTTTGCTGCTTTAGGCCCCCCAAGGGAGCTCCAGCAACTAACAGATTATGAGCAAATGGTTAGCTGAGGCTCTCTCTCACTCGGACAAAGATCTCAATATAAAATGGTTTTGCTGTCACCATATCTCTTATTCACACTCAGTTACAAACAGAAAAGTGTGACTTTTGAGCTGTAATTTGTCATGCAATAACAAGTATACTGGCTTTTCAATAGTGGCTCTTCAAAACCACCCTATGGTGATCTGTGCCCACTCTATAAGGAGCGTGGTTTCCTCTAAGACTTTTTTAGCAGGAGTATGTCTTGCAAACATTTGTGATGCCTCACAAAGGTCCTCCCTGCATACTTTCACTAGGTTCTTCCAGTTATACCTTAACTCCACTTTGGGATCACTTTGGGATCACTTTGGGATTTGCTTATGTAGTGAAGCAGGCCCTTGTCACTGTGGTGTAGTTGGTATACTCGTTCCCCTGGCATTTACATTTAGCTCAAACAGCCTTGAAAGGAAATGTCTCACGTGCATTCACACAATCGATTCGATCGTGCTTCACAAGACAATCATGCTGAAGTTATTTCCAAGCATTTTGATGCAGAATCTCATTGCCTCTTCAGGGAACTAGGGATACATGTAACCTGGGGCCTCATGTACTAAGACTTGCGTTGAATTCATACTGAAACATCACTTACGGACAAAGCTGTGAATGTGCGAACGCACAAAAAAATCCAGATGTATCAATCTCTGCGTTCGAAGGATCCCGCGCATATTCTCTTCGTACATCCCGATTCACGTGAAATTGAGCGCACATGCACGAGCACAACACTCCACCCAGTCTCCTCCCTTAATTAAACTGATTTAAATATGGTAATGAGTCCACTTGGGCAAAAGGAAGCGGCACGAAAACGAAAGTGAAAGTACAGAAAGTGAATTGGAGGTGCTACTATCGGAGGTAGAAATTAGAAAAAAAAAATATTTGGAACTTTGTCCTCCGGAATTAATAACAAAAGGAAAAAAAATATGAAAATATGGGGGAGTTTAGCTGATGCCGTCAATGCGGTTGGATCTGAAAGTTGCACTGTAAATGATCTTAAAAAGAAATGGTCTTATAATTGTCTTTAGTGGATAACCGCGGTCTTCTGAAGGGTTGTTGTATAATTAAATACAATTATTATATATAATTGTTATATAATTAATTTAATTAAATGCAAATAAATAAAAATAAAAAGTACTATTAGATAGAACCATAACTTTAAATGCATCACTCATCAAGAAGCCATCGCGCACTCTGCCAGCTACCAGCTGTCACCCAACCAAGCTTTTTGTAAGGATGTATGAATCATGGGTTGACCCAGGCCACCTTGCCACAATATTTTTTAGGCGTATTTGCGCATCACATATAATCTGCACATTTATTGAATGGAAATGTTTCCGATTCTCGTATGCAAATTCATCTTCAGATGGTGCCTTATATGTGTGTGCAGTCGATCGCTCCGATTACATTAGGGAAGTTGCAAATCATTTTGCTGTAAATTGCATTTTAATGTTTGGCTGGTCAACTGCATCATGTGGGGACAGCTGGTTTTGCGCGGCTCAAAGACGACTCGCTGATTCCTGAGCGGTTGGTCAGTTCCCTTTGGAAAGAATCAGTTGCCAGGAAACCAAGCGTTGTCAGCACCTGTAACGGAACGGGAATCGCGTGTTAGCTCGCTGTCTCTCTCTCTAGATTCGGACCCAACTAGATTCGGAGGATAGCCCTTGGAAATCTGAAATGGCTGATAAGGCAGTCATCCTGGGCCAGGAAATCATTGTGGTCCCTAAAAACTCGTTCTCTTCGGATTCTGCCATTAGCAATGTCCTCTAATATTGCCAAAGCTGCCATTGCCATAGACTAAATGTTCATTTTACCCTTCAATTTGCACGTGTTTTATATGTTCTTACTTAATTGCATAATTTATAGAATATTCCCATAAGGCTTGTGTGACAATATATATATATATATATATAAATGATTTTATACATTGCAAATAAATAGCAATGCTTCACACAGACTTATAGAAAAATTTGTTGTATAATGTTTGCAGCTTCACTTCATTGCCTGTAGTAGTCGCCAATGGACAAAACAATGAGATATGTACTTACGCCAGACATGAACTTGCCGTGGAGAAACGCACATTGTCACGTTAGTTTCACTTTTAGTACATCCGACCGTGAGCGTGAAAGCTGGCGAACGCAACGTTTTTGTGCGTAAGTAGTGTTGATACATGAGGCCCCTGCTCTTCTTGTAAGTTTTTGAATGTTAGGACCTAATATGGTCATCAGACCAATTTTCTTTGAGGTTCCGCACCTCCTCACAACTCCAAGTTTGTCATCCAGCTTCCACACTAACGCAAAAACTGTCATCAAAGACAGTTGATCACTTGTCATTATCCTATTGGTTAAGTCCAAAAATTAGCAGTACTTTTACTGTTAGGTCTGTTCGACGTCAGATCATGTTCTCACAAACAAAACTCTCCAGTGTTTGTTTTAAAGCGTACTGACACCACCTCTTCAAGAAGTTCTCAGTTCTCTTTTTTGGTCTGCTTTTGGTGCACACCTAAGTGTATCTGCTGCATTCACACCTGCCAAAATGAACCAAAACAAAGTGGGACAATGAACTCTAATGTGATTCAACCAAACAAAATGAGGCAGGTTTCTGACTCACTGATAAAAATATTCACTCGAGCAAAGAGCCATGTGTAGAACTAACTACATTTTTTGAGAAGATCAGAAATCTAATTTATGGCACTTCACACACGCAGACACACACGCACACACATACTCACACACATAAAATCCATATAGTTTCCCGGTGTTTTTAGCCCTCCACCCACTCAGTCTGATTTCTGTCCCTCTCGGGTTCTCTATTTCATTAGGCTCAGTGAGGAAAATACATGAGTATGTAAATAAAAGCTGTCTCGTAATGACTTTATCACTTTGTGGCTGCCATTTTGATGATTTATCACCATGGTGTCTTGGAATAAAGAAATGGCAGGAGCAATAGCGACAGACTCTCTAAGGGAAGGAAGGAAAGACACGTTAGTGTCTGATTATGAAGTTCAAGTTTGAGGGCAACTGATGATGAGATTTGAGCTGCAGTTGAAGTTGTAAATGGTCTACTTCAAAAAATGTTTTCAGTTTTCAACCAAGCTTCACAACTGAAAGGTAAAGATGATGATGATGTGTGGGTGTTTCTTCAATTATGGACCCTTTTGGCCCTTTGACACTTAAATCGTTAATTCTGAATCATTTTATTTGCCTTTGACAATATTTTTTTTTTTTCTGGAAGTGTTATAATGTCATTTCATGTCTCACTTCATGTCTTTATTAGCATTCTGTAAAGGAAATAAATAATAATTTAAAAAAGAAAAATCTTTTCAACTTTGTTTGAAACTAAATGACTGCAAAGGGATGTTTTTTAGCCTGCATTTTATGTATTCAAAATGTACAGAATTAAATAATTGACAGTTAACAAAATATTTACACTTTGCATAATTTAAGGAAATTATAATACAATTGCATTATTTGAGAAAATCTCATGTTATATGTAAAGCCTTTTTTCAGTTAAGATTCTTCTGAAATAAAATATATTACACAAAAAACTTTAAACTTAAAAAGTTAAGAAATGTAGTGGCAGTTAGCTGAAATGCAATTTAGATTTACTACTAAAATGACTAAAAACTAAAATTAAATTAAATCTAAATAGAAATAAAAAAAATTAATACAATAGAACCCCGAGTTACAAAATTAATCCGTTCCGAGGTTGGCTTCGTAACTCGATCTTTTCGTATGCCGGTCAGGCTTTTGCATGTTAATTGCCTAATCCGTTCCAAGCTCTACGAAAACACCATATTCAGCATGGGATGAAGCGCATCCCAGCTTCATGTTTCTCAATTATTTCCCTTTACGTCACTGTAAAGAGCATCCTCTTCTTCAGTTTCATTTCAGCAACAATCTTCACATCCATGGCTAGTGATTAGAAAAAAGTTTGTTAACTGGGCACAAAATAATGGCGATGCAGCACGATGAAAACAAAACTTGTATGCAAAAGCGCGGAAGAACTTTAGCATTAGAAATGGGAGAACAGAGATGGGAGAACACCGCTATGCAGAGGCTGGTGGGAGTGATGCTGACCAATAGGAGAGCAGGATTGTAAAAAGTGTTCCCCTTCTTACATGCACTATTCCAGCCATCCCTGTCATTCAGTGCGAAATTGACTATTCCAAAACTTTCCATCGGAGTTCAGGAAGTGCCTGAGAGAGAGCTGGTGGATGACCACACATCTATGTACCTTTAATAAATACCAGTTTTGGATTATTCCCTGAGTGAGACATCATTATTCTGACTGGACAAACTGTAGCCTTCATCCAACCCGAACCAAAATCAGCGTGAATTTCAAAACAAAACTCGGAAATCGTCGCTTTTCGCATCTCGATCATTTTGTCGTTACTCGGGCGAAAAAAACCCCGAAATCTTTTATCGTACGTCAAATTTTTCGTACGTAGAGCGTTTCATAAGTCGGGGTTCTACTGTATTACAAAATCACTAAACATAATTATTAAACCTAACGCTAAAAATATAAAACTAAAAGCTAATTAAAAATAGTATTAATTCCAATTAGCTTTATTTACACAAAACAATTAAAATAATATTTCTAAATATCTAATTAAAAAATACAGTGATTTTACTATTTAAATTTGTAAAACTTTGTAAGTTTTGGTCTGGGACCAAATGTGTCAGTGTAATGAAAGGAGGCGTTAAGCCGAATAGAATCCAAGTGCAGTTTATTTTGGGGACAATCCAGATCAGAAACCATATACCAGGCGTGAGGTCAGCAACAAAGGATCAGTCCAAACATGAAACAGACATAGAACAAGGCATGGACAAGACTAGACTTGGCATGGTAACAAAATGAAGAACAAGGCATGGCATGGTAAAAACAAGGCATGATAAAATAACAATGAAACATGACATAGCTAGACATGGCATTAGCTTGACATGGAATGGCATAAGCTCAACATGACAAGAAACATGGTCCAGTAGGCTATGCTACCAATCAGGTTGCTGGCAATACCACTAGCGGTACTAGCTACGGCGTAGTAGGGCTGTGCTACCAGCAAGGTTATGGCAATCCCATAGACAAAACCGTTCAACATGAAATGACATGGAACTAAGCACAAAACATGACTAAGCAAGAAACCAAGAATAGCATTAACATGACTAGACATAACAATGAGACAAGACAATGGCTAGTAAAGCGGCTCTGCCCATGGAGTGGCGGACAGACCAGTCAATATGTCGCAAAGTCCATGAGTGATCCTTGCACTTATATAGTCCTCAAACAGGAAGGGGTCGCAGAGGGAGCGGTAGCAGACAGACCATGAACATGGACTCCCCCTGGTGGTGAGGCGAGGCATGACGTTACATTCAGATTGTCTATATATAATAAGTAGCTGAAATAAATAGCAAGCAATAAATAGTAAAAAGTTTCCTTTTTTTCTGAATAATAATAATGATAATACGCTAAATGCATGAATGTAAATGTAATAATAAAATCTAACGTCTGGAACATAACCGTGTCCAAAATTGAAGAATCATCCATAAACTGAATGCAACCCTTTGATAAGTCCTCTAGAGTTAGGGTTAGCAATCTGGTATGAGGTCATGGCTGCTGTGGACTGTGGTCCATTTACAGAGCAGAGAAACAACTCACAAGTCTGAGGCATCAAGGCCTGTGTCAGGACAAATCTCATCAGAATTATCTCCACACCAGAGAGAGGCTGGTAAGAGGACAGCAGACGGCAGAGAGTGAGGGATGAGTTTCAAAGGAGTGCTTTGTCAGATCTTGTTTTTCTTTTGCCTCTTCCTTCACTCTCTCCCTACCCTCACACATTTTCTGTCCATTTGTCTATTTAAATCTGTAATCTTCTCAAAGTCTCTGTCATGATCTGTTGGCCCAACTGTCCATCATGAGACCAGATCTTTCCCTTCTCTATTGAAAAGGTCTGCATCTATTGTCTCACTCATTTACTCCTGCTCACCCTGTGTCTGTTTCACTCATTCTCACTCAGTCTGTCCTGAAATCGTATCTGCCCCCCACATATCATCCATATTGTCCTGTGTCCCTCTATGTCTGACAGAATTGATGTAATCTTTAACCTAATTAAACATAAAAATACAGTGCCAATTGTGATGTTTAAATGTGAAAATAGATATGAGCTTTTCTATTGCAAAACTGTAAGCAATGTAAATTATTTACGTATATTATTATTATTACAAGGTCTAATTATTTACGTATTATTTTTCCCCCAGCAGAATTGCATCAATTGTTCCTCCATCTCAGTCATGCTGCAGACTTTCCATTCACGTTTGTTTTCTTTAATTTGTACTTTAATTAAATGCTATAAATGTCCACGCTGTTTTCTATCCCCAACTCTCACAAAAATGTTTCAGCATTTTTAGACGTTTTTTTTGCTGCCACTATTGAAGAGCCAGTATACTTGTTACTGCATGACAAATTACAGCTCAAAAGTCACACTTTTCTGTTTGTAACTGAGTGTGAATAAGAGATATGGTGACAGCAAAACCATTTTATATTGAGACGTAAAAATCACATTTGTGGAACATGGAATGCTGAAAAGTTGACATTAAGTCGCAGTAAATCAGTCCTAAAATGGTAAAAAAAAGAACCATAGCTGAGCTGAATTTGTATTTAGTACATAACTGTTCACGTAACAGTGTAATTAACTGTGTACTTAAGCCCTGAAGGGCCAGTGTCCTGCAGAATTTATTTTAACTCTAATAAAACGTAACTCTCTCTTGTGAGAAAGTTACAGTAATCAAGGTTTTGTGGATTACTTGAAATTACAGCATGGTTTGATCAGAGTGATTACGACACTGGGCCTCCAGGACTGGTGTTGAACTGATTTTGTTGGTTTCGATGTGGGGATTGCTGAACGAGCCACACATTATTAGTGTTTTTATGTTTTACCTTCCCTTCTGTGTTATCAGTAGTCTCCAAAATGTAGGCAAAGCCTAATCACACACATATCTTGTAAATCACGCGCAATCTACGTAATTTACTTTACCAATTTACTTAATTGGTATTATTTGGTTTCGCGTGAAGAAATTAGCAGAAAAAATGAAGAGAAAAGAAAAAACAAACACACACAGACAAAGAAAGCAATAGTAAAGGGAAGGTATGAAAGTAGAGGGAAGACTGTTTCGATTAAAATAACCTGGAAGTGTGGAAGGACCATCACGCTGCCTGTCATCTGAACAGGTGTTTCCGATGTGCTGAGACAGAAAGAGAGAGAGAGAGAGAGAGAGAGAAAGAGAGAGAACAACAGAGCGCTACTCAGGGCAGGGTGGGCACCTCTCCTCCTGCTGCTTCTCTCCAACTGCTGTCTGCTTCCACTGCGCTTCTAATTTTTACATCACATGGTGGTGACACATGAAATAAATTTGAGAATATTATATAATTTAATAGCTGGCACATACAGGATGTATTTAATAAAAGTATAAGGATGGTTGTTTTGAGTGCAATAGATTGCTATAAATCACCTTTAAGCATTAGTTTTCATGCTTTTTTCCTGTGGTGTCCCAGTTCTCTCGAGATTAGAGGATCCAGAGTGTATCAAAGAATGTGCTTATGGCAAAACATCAATTCGATATCTGTATCTTTGGGAACAAAAATGGAACCAGTTCTGAATAATCAACTGAACCAGAGAAAAGGCTGCTGAAACGAAGAGAGATCTTATCCCATTGTTCTACCTGAGTTGTGAGCTTACTATCAGAGGTGAATGTGATGAGAAAGACTAGGCATTGTAAAATAATGCAATGAGATCACTAAACAGACAACACATTAGTCAGTTGGTTGCACGCAACAACCAAAATACATTGTCACTTGTGTAGTGTTGTTTGTAAATGACTGAATGACTCTTTTGAGAAGAGTCATATTAAGTATTAAGTCATATTTTCAGTCATATTAAGTATACCTTTTAACCCCTACTTCAGATGGCATTACTTAATACTTCCACTAACAGAAGATTGTGAAGGACACATCAACTGGATGATGCCTTCAAAAACTGACCATATTAAGGCATCTTAGTAGACAGGTATGATGCTCTTACTTTAGAAGGACTCATAGTTTGTTTTCATTTGGTCACATGTTCATGTGTTTCATTTTTTTCAGTTTCAATTGTCATGACAACGGTTTGTCATTTATATTCATGGTCGTTTGTATTTAGTTCTACATTATCACTTTTGTGCTGTCAGTTGTTGTTTTTGTTGGTTATGTGTGTAGAGGTACTGATTCTTTCATCAATGTGAATTCCCTTTGTTTGTTTTTTATTAAAGTACATTTTGAACTCTTTATTATGTTCTTCATCCGTGACAGATGCAAGGGTCAATACAAAACAACCTTGTTGCTTTCCAACCTCCGTATACTGCCTGCAAAAGACACAGGCTCAAGCAAACTATATGATTCAAAATACAGTTTTACTTGACACAAAAATTAAAGTGCTCACTCGCATGTTAAAAAAGATCCAAAGTTCTTGAATTGATAATCTTATCATTATACATAAGTATCTGGAATCATTCCATTCCTTATGATTCCTATTCAACTGATTGCATTGAGAGGAGAAAAAGCTGGAGTTCAATTCAGCTCTCAGTTGCTGAACTTGGGTCATGTGATGGGGTAGGTCAGGTGAATGACACATGAAACGCGGCAGGGTCTAGGCTCTTCAGTGCCATCTCTGTTTCTGTAGGCCTGCAGGGACCACTGCACATCAGCATATAGTCCAAACACACACACACTTGAAAAAAAGATGCTTTGAACTGCATGCTCTTTGAAGCCCAGTCAAGCTTTTTTGACTAATGCTGAGGAGAAAGCTAGAGAGATAGAGAGTGGAATAAGGAGTTGTGTGTAGTCTAATCTCAGACAGAACTGAGACTTTTGCTTGAATTCAAGGGACCAGGAATAAAACTATTCTACAAAATAGTGACCCGGGTGTGTGTCAAGCCTATTATAAAAAAAGTAGAAATGTATTCTCTCTGTCCAGAATTAGCATTTCCTTTCATCATCTGTGTGTGTTTACTCTAAAGCAGTTCTTCTTTGTCTGGTTCGCAGAGGTCCCTCCAGCATTGTACATTTTGGATATCACCTTAATCTAGCATACCTGATGCAATTCATCAGCTCATTAGTAAAAGGTCCAAGACCTGAAATGTGTCTAATACAAGAGACATCCTAACTGTAGAGTGCTTGGGTGCCTAAAGGAATAGGGTAGACAAACACTTCTCAGAAAATTAGCAGTCAGTAGCTAAACAACCCTTTTTTTTGATAGCTGATACAAAACATGATTATTGTTTTCTATTGCAGATATAAAAAATAATCATGCAAACGTTATTTTTTAAATATGCTTAAGTGTCTGCTTAAATATACATTTTTATATTCTATTTTATATTTTATTTTATATTCATTTTTGTATATATATATAAAACTATACCTTTATTCGTCCCACAATGGGGAAATTTCTCTGTTGCTGCACAGCAGCAATTGTAATATAATATAATAACCATACATATATAGATGTAGATAGATATTATTGGTTCATTGCTTTTAACCTATTGTCGTCCGTATTGTTGCGTTGTGGGATGAGAAACTAGAGGAAAACCATTTCACTACATTGCATCACATGTATAGGTCTGTGTTAAATAAAGAGCCTTGAACCTTAATGTCTAGTATGGAACATGAGAGTGAAAAGCAAAAGAAATATAGATGAAGAGTGTTTGGTTGTGTTGACACTTAGTTTTTTGGATTGACAACTGCATTTACTTTCAGATATGAATCTCGAAATGCCCCATTCAAATAGCATAACAAATACTGATTTATGAACGTGCAACAGGAGTCAAGCCTGTATTCTCTTAACAGTAAACATAGCAGGCAAAGAGAGTCCTGAAAATGTACGGATTTCTTTGGCTGTAGAATGCAGTTGTCACTCCGAAATAACTGACCGAACTGTGTGTGAACATAACCGGCTGAAGGACTTAAATACAGGACTGACAACCATATTGTCCTTCTGTATGAGTGTGGCCTATCACCTTATCTATCTATTTATTAACTAATTCATTCATTTGTTTCCTTCGTTCTTTAAACTTGATTTTGTAGGGGAATTTACAGTTAAGACCCGAGGACCAGATGTGTTCAATGAAGACCAGGAGTCAGAAGTGCAGTCAGTAGAAGAAGTTTTAGTGAAGTTTAGTTTGCAGTATCATCAGCAGAAGCCAGCTTCAGGTCTCAGGAGTTTGTAGGCCTCCCCACTTACAATAACAATATTACAGCATTATACTCTAACAGAGGGTGCTAACTACATCAATGATGATGGTTAAATTATTCTCATTGGCTAAGAAAGAAAGAAAGAAAGATAAACAAAACTTGTAATTTTCCACACAAGAGCAGACAGTCTGAAGCATGTCTTCGTTGAACACATGATTGACGGGTTAGTGACTTTCTACGTGACAGAAATGCGTTTCTTGGCGTCAGATTGTCCAGAACAACAAGTCATTCCATCTCCTTATGGTGCCAGTTAATCACCTCACCAATACCGACCATATTAACCCTTTCGCGCATACGATCACACCAGTGTGATCAGTCTTGGCTGTGCCCTGGAGGGTACGATCACACCAGTGTGATTAGAACGTTCGTGCTTCACGTCATCAACTGCTAAATTCAAACGTGTTTTCGCACGTCATCTGGCGCCGATTCAGAGATGGACGCACTCAGAGCTTGTCATATATCACAACTACTCTGTGTTTTCAACCACATAAGGTTTATTTTCGGTTTCAGACATTTAAATACTCATAAGTACTCGCAAAACAATACATCTATAGTTTGAAAAAATACACACTGACGTCCATAAAAGCAGAAATGGCAATCGTTCAATTGTAAATTGATCAGATAAATTTATTCAATTTAATTCAATTTATTCAATGGATTTTCTATCCATGTCCTCCTTTTACTCTGTCTAAAATTCTTATTATGATGTATCTTAGAAGAGATCACAATAGTTACATACAGGGCTTGGCCATAGGGGACATTTGGGAAGCTAAAATACAATTCTATGTAATTATGCAAGAGTAAAAAGAAGAAACTCAATATAAACTCAAGCATTTTTCATCAAATTCCTAACAAATGCCTCATTGGTGTGAATTTTAGGTGAAACATCAGAGACTGAGTCCATTGAGCTATGAAAACAATAAACCCTTCCTCCAGGACCTTTATTGATTCATGGTTCCATTTTGATGCATGACCACCAGGTTTCATCTCTTTGATTTCATCAAGTTAAAAAAGGGACATTCACTATATAAATAAGTGGGGGAAAACAAATAACAGCATGATATGAGGCAGCAGACACAGACGTGAGAGAGTAAATCATGCAGGAGAGAGAATGACGCATATGCCCTTGTGTCAGAGCCGATTAAACAGACAAACTGTTGCCTTGAGTCTGTACCTTGCTGTTGAGGCAGTACATACCTTCATGGTTCACTGCATTCAAGATCAAATCTCATCTGGGAAAATTAACCTGAAGATTCTTTCACCCATACAAACTGATGTTTTATCCTTATAAAACATGTCTAATTTGTTTTGTTTGGAATAAGAGATGGAAATGTTGTGATGTCACGGTTATCTCGGCTAGCGTTGGAGATAACGTAACACGGCAACGCTAGCATTCGATGTCATCCTACTGTGTCACAACATTCCCTGTCATTGTGCTCATTTACGAAGTGTTCACACGTTTCGTGCAGCTTTGCGATTAGTGTCATGGGCAGAGGATTAATGATTAGCATCCCACTTGTGCTGGCGTAATTGCAATATGCTTGTCTAGCAGCTATACCTAAAGCTGCTGAAAATCTGCTTCTGAAGCCCATCGACTGCAATCTCCACCAAGCCCCTGTCATGAAACATTTGAGATTCAGTCCTCAGTTAGTCAGGCTAATCAAAACTCATCCCCAAAGTCCCTGTGTGCAAATTATTCCTCCTTTATCTGGTTTAAGGAGGAAAGGCCTCTTAATAGTTCACAGGAAATCAGATGTGCGTCTGCAGACTTTCTGACTTTTCCCTGTTCTAAACTCTATTTGGTTATTTACGGATGTACTAAAAATGAATTGTGGATTCTGATAGCTTGGTTTATTTGTGCGTGCCGTATGTGTTGTTCATCCTGATCTCATGAGAAATTCTAAATACAGTGGATATAAAAAGTCTGTACACAACCCTGTACCAAAACTATTATTTTAAAAGATATTTGTACAATGTACAATTGTGTGTTGTGCAGTTACCTTAAAAGTAAACATTTGACAATATTTAAATAATTTGATGCAGCTTTATTAATAATAACTGCAATTTTACAGAAATATAAGAAAAATAATAGGTCATGTTGAGAATTTCAGAGGGGCTCTGTTCTCCTCCCTCTATCTCTCACTCTAAGAAATGTGGGAATGTTTTACTCTGACATCCTGAAATAGATTAAAAGATTTTCCATGTATTAATATGGGTTTTGATTAAGGAACGATTTCATCCCTGTTGCACTGAACCCAATTCGTGCTCTGCTGATTTTTTTTATTTTTTATTTTTTTGCTTTCAATGAGGACATGTTGGATTACAAATCATTCAGCCTATTTAATAAGCCTTTAAATTATACACTTCAGAGCTTTTTCACCTGTTTAGAAATGGGAGTCTTATTTTTCTTTAGAAACTCTCTCAAGTCTGCTTTGAAGTGAGATAACACCTGTCTCTGCTGTAAATACTTGCTCCTTGTGAAGCTAAGCTTTCTCCCAGATAATTAGCTTCAAGCTCAATATGTTCTTCAGAAAAATATCACCTTGCAGTAATGATTATGTGTGTATGTGTGTTCTCACACTGTTGCATTTGTTTGTGATTTTGTATATTTCAAGCTTTATTATAATCCACTTGACAGTGATGATTCTTTATAAAAGTGAAGAAAAAATACAAGAACAAAATGAGATAAATCTGTGTACTGTATGTAAACATCAAGGTCTACTATAACTGGAGAGAATGATCTTTTTGCATTCCCATTCATCTTAATGGCCAATGTCTAAAGGCCTTCTATTTTCAGTGTGTCCTTGTCTTGCTGCCTTCATTGAGATGGAAAGAACAGGAAAAAGATGATTATTTATATCTGCTGAGCTGAATTTGGCAGCTTTGGAATGCAGTTGAAATTATTGTAAGAGGGTTACTCCTGGATGGAAAAAAGCCCACCTGTTATTGTTTGAATGGAGTAATCGATTATTCCAGTAATGAAACAGCGCCATAATGAATATGTGAATGAATATTATTAAAGGATGCAGGTGTCCTACTGTTTCTATGTGTCACCATATCACCTACCATTTTGTTTTTAACAGGTCACAAACTATAACTTTGTGATCATTCATAAGATGTTTGTTAGATGTTGGTTCATAGTTCAATGTGGTTTTTAATTGAGGCCAGAACTTGTAATAACCTTAATGTGTTCATAACGGAGGTCTTCATTAAAAATATAGAGCTATATTTAAAGCTATTAAAATTTAGGTCATGCTCATTGCTGGTTAATTAAGGGATGTAAAGCCACACACATTGTGTCTGATGCTGACATAGAGGCTAATGGGATCGGGTTCATAGATCACTGAGAAAAATTGCCAGTGTTCAAACACAAATACACTTGGTTAATGGTTTTCTATCTATCTATCTATCTATCTATCTATCTATCTATCTATCTATCTATCTATCTATCTATCTATCTATCTATCTATCTATCTATCTATCTATCTATCTATCTATCTATCTATCTATCTATCTATCTATCTATCTATCTATCTATCTATCTATCTATCTATCTATCTATCTATCTATCTATCTATATATCTGTCTGTCTGTCTGTCTGTCTGTCTGTCTGTCTGCATGTCAGTCATACTGGATATTAATCACACTGAAAGTTAAACTATGTAAATGGCAGATTATAAATCATACTAAGTTATGTTTTTGTATAAATTACAAATATTTTTCTGTGTTGGGTCGTTTAAGGGGTAGATAATATAGACTATACAGTTTGTACAGTATAAAAATCATTATGTCTAATGTCTAATAAAAAGCCCGGCAGGTGTGTGTGTGTGTGTGTGTGTGTGTGTGTGTGCGCGTGTGTGCGTGCGTGCGTGTGTGTGTCCAGCCAGTCCTTTCTGAATATGAGTGGAGTGGCCCTGACTGATTACAGGGCAGTAAAGTTTGAGCACATCCTTCCTCACACTGACTGTTCTTGATCTTATGACTCATTAATCAGCTGTAAGATGCTCTTAGTCATTAATCAAATCGATCAGTTAAAGTGTACAAATCGTATATAGGAGCAATAGAAATAGAACTTTAATGAGAAAATTGCAATACAGGCCTGCCGGAAACTTGCACACATTCTTAATTAGCTCATTCTAAACCCTCTTTTCTCCTTTTTGATCTCTCATGGTTCTACTTCTAATCCACTGTGGCTCACGTTTTCTTTTTTAAAACATGTTTTTTACTCATTCATTATGCTGAGTCTCGCATCCTTCCACTTCCTTTTTCTTCATCCAGTCCCATCTACATAAAACACACATTTATATGCTTTTTGTATGCATGTACTTGGTTCTTTTTTTACACTCTTACAATAAGATATTATATCTCAGGACACGGGGAGACAAAACACTCTTGATGTTTTTTTTATGCATGAATATGTGTGTTTGTGTTTGGGAGTAGGATTAAGGGATCTAAAAAGTACCTATAAAATGGCAAAAGGGCAAGTATATAAATATCTATGATATAAAAGATTCATAAATATTTTACCTTTTTTGCTGTAAATATGTATTAATTTGTATGTTTAAATATGCTCATTTTGTATATATCAGCATCTCTCCAAATATAAAAAAAGTAAATTTTATATTTTACATATTAATGCCTAAATATTAAATAAATGCTATGTAACCTTTGGCTGTTTTGCAGTTAAATACCAGAACATAATGCATTTTTGCTGAAGAACATTTTTTTGGCTCTGGCTGTCAATTGTACGGATGAATTGGGTTATCTTACTGCTCATAAAACATTCACTGCTAGGCTTAAGAAATATTATAGTCTCAGGTAATGATGTAACCATAGTTCCCTGAAAAGGGAACAAGATGCTACGTTGAAACGCTAGGGAGAATGCCTTGCCATGTATTCTCGTGAAGCACTGTGAAATCGATCAAAGGATTATATGAATGATCATCACGGATCAGTGACGTCATGAACCAGGAAATCATAAAAGGGGCCACGAAAACAAAACATTGTCTAGTTCCTTCTTCAGGGAACTATGGTTACAAACATAACCTGAGAAATTCCCTTTCAAGGGAACTTGCACTGTGTCGAAATGCAAGGGGAACGATGTACCAACAGCCACCTCAGTGACGAAGGCCGAATGTGTGTCGCAGCTCACTATGAGATTACCTGCATCCCCTGAGCAGAGTTTAGGTCAAGCTGGTAGAACCTCAGGAATGTGTGCGGGGTAAACCAGCCTGCCATATTACAAACGTAGGTGAGAGGGAGGAGGCTGTCTCACTAGTGGCCCAGAGAGAGAGCCCCCACCGTTGTCGAGGTCCCCAAGCAATTCTGCTTGGTAGGCCTGCAGCACTGTGGTAGGGTGCAAACATGCTGCTACCTGGCTTGAGTAAAAGTGACCCGCATGACTTGGTGGGATGCTGGGGATGGACTCGTGCAGTCAGGTAATGTTCATCCCCTTAGCAGAGGCCGTCTCAAACCCCACTGCCAGATCCATATTTTGTATTATTAAGCAAACCCCAGAGCATCGATCTCTGCTTAGCCTCGGCAGCAGTGAGAACCGAGCCCTGAGGAACATGAGCCTGGGTGGGTGGCGTGCATTCAGTGAAACAGCCAGATGGGAGCGGAGCGAGCACCGTACGTAGCCAGCACCCTTGAGCGCTGACTGTTTGTACTCCACTCCTAAACAAGTCATATATAAGAGGTGTGTATTCCTGCCTGAAATGCAGTGAGGGTAGGGGAAGCACACGCTCTAAAACTTGTTGGTTTGTCATTAGAACGTTATATGAATCATGTAGAGGTCCCTTCTCTTTTTAAACTAGCTAGGGAAAGATATACTTTTTTGTTTCACACACACAAATCAGCCAGCTTCACACAAACACAACCGACACATAGCTTTCCTGAAGACACTCAAAGCTGCCATTTTCGGTTTCCGGTGCCCTTTTATGATCCTGGTTCATGGCATCACCGACCCAACGGTGATCATTCACACAATTGTTCGATCGATTTCACAGTGCTTCACGAGACAACATGCCAAGGCATTCCCCTTAGCTTGTTGATGAAGTGCAAGTTCCCTTGAGAGAGAAATACTGTTTAGATAGGTAGGACCTCAAGTCGACTAGCTTAAGATGTTACTCTAGCTATACAAATCAATAGACACATTGAAAATAAATTCCAACTTAACACTACAACAATCAGAATGAAATGACATTTCACAATATATTATGCTCTACAATGAACTCTGTTAGAGAGCTACATATGGCAATATCTCTGTTCAATAAATTAGTTAAATAATAAATACACCACTTACGAGCTCTGTAACATTTTTTTTTGCCAGCAGACCCTCTTCTGTTCTGTGTTTTAAACAGATGATTTTTAGAGAAGAATGCCCTGGGGGTATTCCTGAAAGCAAGGTTATATTACCATCAAACATACCCTTGTTTGATTAATCCAAACCTTGCTTACTCGAGGTATGTTGGTTTAAAAAATTTGAAATTATACAAGCTTTTTGACATACATCTTTGTGAAGTAGCCATCAGTGAATGGGTACATGGTGGTCATAAAGGGATGGACATGGTCAGAAAAAATGCTCAGATAGGCCATGGCATTTAAACAATTCCCAATTGGCACTAAGAGGCCTAAAGTGTGCCAAGAAAACATCCCCCTCACCATTACACCGCCACCACCAGCCTGCACAGTGGTAACAAGATTGCTTAAATCACCTTTCTTTCCCATTCTGACATACAGTTTGGAGTTCAGGAGATTGTCTTAACCAGGACCACACCCCAAAATGCACTAAATGCCACGTGATTGGTTGATTAGATAATTGCATTAATGAGAAATTGAACAGGTGTTCCTAATAATTCTTTAGGTTAGTGTATAGCAACCTATTTGGTTATTTGGTTGGTATACTACATTTATTCTACGAGCACACACACACACATATATATACACACCCACTAGAGCCTCAACTATAGGACACGCATGCGCGGAACACCTCTGAACTAAATTAACCCTCAAACAGAAACTGCTCCAGAGCAGGTTATGTTCAGAGAGTAAGTTGCTATGGCTACTTACCCACAAAGTTACTCCTTCCTTGCTCTCTCCTTCCGTGTGTCTCTTTCATTGCCTACTACAATACCTCTGAGCAGCTATCCACTTTAATGGAACATTCTTGTGAGCTGCCATGATGAATGGATTTGAGGCAAGCAGGAGATGAAAGAGGAAAAGGAGCAATGATAGACAGGAAGTGGGATGATTTGAATTTGACCGAATAGATAAAAAGAGAACAAAAGACCTGTGAAACCTGGACGTGACCTGGGTCAAGACAGTGTATGATGGATTAAGACACTTTGGGAATACAAATATAGGCTGATAGAAAATCGCAGGGACAGAGGCAGAAAGAGTTTATATCTAATATTTCAGAAGGCTTCCTTTATTTCCTGTATTACCTCATTTAAAAAAAAAAAAAATCTGCGTCAGCTTCTCGTTCCCAACAGTAAACACATCTATAACAGCCCCAAACATCTTCCATATTCACTTTTAGTGATTTTTTTAATCCTCAACAAGAAGGCATAATTATCCAAACTAATAATTAAGTACATCAAAAACACCAGGGAGGCAGACTTTAATAAGAAAGAAAGAGCAAAATGGGAATGGGGAAATAGAAAAGGAAGATCAGTGATTTAAAACGAAAAAGTGAGGCAAGAGTTTGAAATCATGGTCTTTATTCTTCTTGGCCATTCACGGAGCACATATTTATGGGTTTTGCAAATAAACCCAAGATTTATCTGGAGGTCAAAGAACATAAAAGGTCATTTTTCATCTTTGTGTGGGGAGGAAATCAATTATCTCACTACTCTGAAGTGCTGAAACTCTTTATTAAATCATAGTAGACTATACTGATCTCATAAGCCCATCTCTACACTTTCTATAATCATATTCTTTATCTATTGTCATTCTTCCTCAGCTCCTCTACCTTTTTGTGTATACTCATTATTACGGTCATAACTATGAGATATTAAAGTCAGCCATGTCTATTTGAACTGTTCTGTATAACATTTAATCAAATTGCTAACTGGATGTCCTGAACAGATAACTTCACCAAATTCTATAAATGACAGAACCTACAACTTTTTCCATAAATGTGTTTATTTCACAAATAAGCACAGATACTAATAACATTGCAGTATTTTGTCCAGTGTTGCCATAGTGTCCCCCCATCAACAATTTTGGTCTTGGGCGGGAATTTTTGTAAATGGGCGGGTTTTTGGCTCAAGTTGGGCTGGAAATCGTCAGTCCAATCTGGCAACACTGGTTTTGTCTCTAATGCATTGAGTTGGGGTTGAGATGAAGATGTAAATTTGTTTATATTAACAACAGAAGCAAATCATGCATGGCTCCTCACTACTACCAGAGACAAACATTTTCTATTACACTATTATATATTTGTTATGAAAAATAGTGTAACATAAACACATTTAGTATAAATATAAATGGTAAAAACGTCTTGGGTTACGTATGTAATCTTAGTTCCCTAAGGGGCAACGAGATGCTGTGTTGAAACGCTCAGGGAATGCCTTGGCATGTAGACCATATTTTTTGTCTCCTGGTCCTGATCGCCAAAGAGAGGAGGGCAGAAGGCCTGCAGTACAACTGAACGAGCCATGTTGGTGGGCACCTTGGGGAAATAGCTAGGCCTAGGGTGAAGAAAAGCCTTGACCATCTGGGCATAAAAGCAAGACAGGAGGGGGCAACAGACAGGTCCTGTAGGTCACCTACCCTCTCAAGTGATGTGACAGCCAAAAAAGAGTGTCTTAAGTGAGAGGAACTTGATGGGAATCAACAAATGAAAAGTTTCCTCTTCAGGCCATACAGTTTCCCCATGGAGGGAGCTCTGGAGTGGATAATGGTCTCAACAATCCCGGATGAGAGACCAGATTCTAAGAGAGCAGAACTCAGAGGCCAGAACCAAAGTCTCCACAGTTCTTGCCAGGGATTCAAGGAAATGGTAACACCACAAACCACACTCCCCAAGACCAAGAACCATCTAGGCCTGGTCCTCTCTCGTTTTCCACTGTCATCACTCCTCCTTTTATGTCTCCGCTCCTCCGTGAGACTCGAGACACCAGTGGCTTTGCAGGTGACGCTCATTTCAATCACGCCACCAGCTCTCGTGACGCTCTCATGGTCCCTCGACCCCGCCCTGCTCGCCACATACCCCCAACGCCTTTCGCAGGCCGGGCGGTAGCCACGAGATTGCGCTCTATAAACTTTATTTGTCTTTATTTGTCTTTATTTACATATTAGAAATTTTTGAGAGACACAGACAAGTAATGCAAAAATTCTCTCTCTCACTCTCTGTCCTAATATCTGTATTAATAACCACACGGAGGCTTAGAATTAGATATGTAAGAAATTAGTCCTACACACAAGAGAGTCTTAAGGACAAAAACCTTTTTTTGTTTTTGTTCTTTTTTTTATTTTACCAAAGAGCCATTTAAAAACAAACAGCTAATGCATTTTACAGAAAGAGCCACAGCATAAACTAATCTTGCCAGTAGCTAATTCAGTTCTCTTTTGCGGTTTACTGTGCTTTTAATTTCTTTTTAATTTTACCCGCTCTTTACCTTCTCATTCATCCATGTTTCTTTATTAATTACTTCAAGCAGTCCACCCACTGAAAGCTGCCTATATTATCATATGGACATAAATAAGATATATTTATAGTTATTTTTAGTTAACTAGTTTTTTGTAATTAAATGCAAATGTAATATAATACAAAGTATAGTGTCATAAATGTACATACATTTGTATGGATTATTCAGGATTATGCTGAGGACCTTAAAAATGAAAATCGTCCATTCCTGTTGTGACACTTGAAAACAACACAAGCTCTTTTCTGAGGAAAAACATTTGAATTGTACTGACTGTTTTCATTAGCGCTGTGGTGCTCCCTTGTGTGCATTAATACAATGTGATTAGATTCGGTTAAAATTTGATCGATCGTGTGGAAGATAAAACAATAAAACTCTTAGAGAGGAGAGATACATGCTCTAAAACCATAGTACAGACTAAAACTTCTGGGTGATCAATAAACAGGAGCTAAACAACAGGCGAACCCCATTAAAACACAGCAGCAGCAAGAATGTGCTAGGAAACAGCACAGCATACTTATATTTGACAAAGCAAATCACAGGATGTCAGTCTCAAATGTTTACCCCATAAGCGGAACGAGGGGATGGAGATTATCTTCTTTTTAAACCTTTAAAAAATCTGCAGACAAAATGACAAACGAACGGTTTGCTGAGTGGAGGTAACGGTATGATTGAAATGCGCATCAGTCCCTGGTTTAGCTGTGCCAGCACTCTGTCGCTAGTTTAACTCAGTTCAACTGCAGTATGACCACGCTGTCCATCAAGTACCTCAGATTGTGTCCATTAAGCACTTCCATGTGGTTCACAGTGCTCCATCAAGTGCAGATATATTTTCCATGAGCATGGAGGAGCAATGTATGGAGGAGTGTGCTTTCTATACAGCAGGCCTTCATAAAGATCCACACATAGTGCATTGATATTAGATCTGTTGGGTTTTGCCTACTTTCCCATCTGTCAATTGACCCATGTTGTGCGTAATCACTAATTCAATTCAAGCTATTATGCAGTTCATTCTCAACAGAGGAAATTATATTTTGGAGGTTTGAATCTTTTATGTTGCAGAACAAGATAAAATGTAATCTGATCATGTATTCGCTGACATTTGTACTCTGTGTACGTGCTCCAGGTCTCTTTATTGTTTGCACTGGCAGCAGTATATATGGGGGATCGACAAAGATTTTGTAGACTGTAAAGCACAGGGGGAATCAGAGCCGTTATTTCAGTATCTGCTGCTTGAGATCAATTGATTGTCCATCTACATTTCTGTCTTTTCAGAGCTGAGAGTGTTTGCATATCTTTGCTGATATTCTGTACACTATACTGTTCAAACGTCTGGGGTCAGTACTCATTTATTTTGAAAGAAATTAATACCTTTATTCTGCAAGGACTCATCGAGTTGTTTAAACTTAACTGCGAAAATATTTATACTGAACTTGAACTTTATTCATCAGACAATCCTGAATCAATGTATCACATATTAAGCAGCACAACTGTTTTCATATTTTATTATATGAAGTTATGTGACAATGAAGTGTCACAGTTATGTTCTTTTAGTTTCTGTTTTCATGGACTTTTAGTTTGTTATTGACAGTCACATTTTCTTTGTTCAGTTTTCATGCTACTCATCATCACAGCTGCACTCTGTTTTTGTATAGTTTACGTTAGTGCTTGTTTTACATTGCAACTCTAGATTTGAACTTAAATCCTGATTTTCATTTGTCTGTCTAAACCAGGGGTCTGCAACCTTCAAAATCAAAAGAGCCACTTTGGCCTTGTTACTACCGAATACAATTCACGAGAGCCACAAAACCTATGTGATCCCTTAGGTTTATATCCAGTTTGCAATACATAAAGTAACTAAAGTGTGTAGCATTTATGAAATTACAGAACTACAAAAATAAAACTAATGACATTTTATTGCTGTTTGTGACAATGGAAAACATCAAAATATTAAAAGAAAATTATGTAACAAGATTACTTCGATCTTGAAATGTAAGAGGTATACCATTGAAAGAATTAATTAACTAATAAAATAGCTCATTTATTGATTCCCATATATGTTTTTCAAAGCTAGGGGAGCCTCTGCACAGGGACGAAAGAGCCGCAGGTTGCAGACCCCTGATCTAAACCCTGCTAACATGAAGACTGAAATAATGGTGCTGATAATTCAGCTTTATCATCACAGGTAAATTAAAATATTAAAATACCATTAAAATATTTTAAAATAGAAAAGTTATTTTACGTTAGTATCTCACTGTGTTTTTGATCAAATAAATGCAGTTTGGGTGAGGATAAGAGACTTCTGTTTATTAACTTTCTAAAAATGTCACAGTTCATTTGATGAATAAATGTGTAAATTATTATTTTACATTAGGTTAGATACATAGATTTATTTAGAAGGTCATCTGAAGTCATTCAGTGTGAAGAACATTTCAAACTTAAGCCACAGATATTGTTTTTATTACCATATTTATTTTGAAAGAGAATAACTAAGACAACCAGTCTGATTGTTGATCTACATCTGAGTTTGTCCGATTGTGTTTGTGTACATCTTTTTAAATGCCTGTGTCTGTGACCTTAAAGGCAGTCTTTGGTCTGCATGTTAGCATTTCACGCATCAAGGGTGGGGGGTGGATGTGCATGAAGGGAAGGGGATACAGCAGAGAGAAAGATGGGAACCGATGAAGCAGGAAATTGCTGTTTCTCTGCGTGTCAGTGGTCTATTTGTTTGAGTACCTCCTGCATGTGTCTTTACCAAGAGACCTGAATTCATTGAACTGCATGAACAACTAGCCAATATGTAAATACAAATGTATCTCTGCATTTTCCAATTTCTCCTATTTATGCAGTATTCATGTATATTTTCAGCACTGTAAAAATATGTTAGTTTAACTTTAAAAATTTTTAAATGGTATTTTGGTCTTAAAATGGAACTTTTTGCCATGACAACTAACTGACCAATTTAAGTAGTATAAATCAGTACATGTGGTAAGTGTACAAATAAGTGGTACAAATGCCATAATAAAATATGAATCCAGTAAAATTATAATTACTAATTTTTAATTTGAATTAAGAATTTAAAGTAAAAAATAGGGTTGATGAACCATGTTTATTATTTAGCCAGCACTGAGTCAGTTATTATATATACTGACTATATAATGTGCATTGGTCTTTTTATTTTATTACCAAAACTTATACACTATAATAACAATATACTTCAATATACTCAAATAAGTTGAACTTACGAATAATTTAAGGTTAATATTTTTTTTCTCCATAAAATAAGCCTTAAGGGCATCCGTGAAATGACCTTCCCTCACAACCGATTGATATTCTGTCACAGTGAGTCTGCATACCCTACAATCAAAACCTTTGTCTGTGATTGTTCTCAGAGTTTGATTGCAGGAATGGGCTTTTGGAGTGTCATTGAGGTTTATCTGTTCTTTGCATCAACTGTTTTTTTCTTCTCATCTACCCTTTTGGCATTTCAAGGCTAATAAGGAAATGTTAGTTGATGGAAGTCACCGCATGGGTGGACTGTGTAGAATACCATCACTGTAGGACAATAAAAATATCACCTTAATGTAATTAATTCACAGGTTTCTGAAATAAAATTCTACCACATTGTGCAGTAAAGTTCTTTGTAACTCACATAAAATGTACCATCCTTCCTCTGGTTGTACATGCTTTTAAACATAAAGCTTCACACACACACACACACACACACACACACACACACACGGTAATGACTTACAATTTCCCTCAAGCTCTCTTTGCTTTTATGAGAGACATGCCTCCCTGAGAGTGGGAATGACAAAATCGTGTGAAGGACAGTTAGCTGTTGCTTGTGGCTACATTACTCCCTCTGGACACACATTTGCGCGCACACACACACATATATATAGATATAATGTAAATGGACAAGTTCAATGGGGATCAGATTCTAATTAAGAGCTAATTAGCAGCAAGAGCAGTACATAAATGACCTGCTAAATCATTGAGGAGTTATGGGTTCATGGTCGTCCTCTGAGCTTAGGTAGTGCCACACCTGCTCACTCAGTGTATGCTAACTTGCAGCTGGGAGAATTCACTTTCTGTGAGTTAACTGCCTTTGTCCAAAGGGCATTTGTGTTAAGTGCCCTAACAACTCGAACTCTAAGGCACACTCTATGCCTGTGACCAAGGCGAACACGTGTCTGAAGGACACGTGCCTTTAAATAGGTTTCATTTCAGTCCTACATTTGGTGGACCTTACGTTAAAGGGATATTTGACCCTAAATGCCATATCCAGATTGTTCTTATGCCATATGCACTTCTTTCTTTTTTGAACCACAAAAGGACAATTCTTAAAAATGTCCCACCCGCACTCATCTGTATTATACTCATCTGTATACCCCCACAGTTTCCCTGAAAAATCACACAATTAGTGAGAAATCATGATGAAGAAAAACGCAACAGAAAATACAATGCCTAGACATCCCAAAAAAGTATCTGTGTACTTTCTTCTCTGAGATAAATATCTCCGGACTGGAACTCTGTTTGTCTGATGACAGTCAGAAGAACAGTTGACGGATTTGAGTGTGATATCTTTGTTACATATTCACCTTAAAGAAGAAGGGTCATGAGTTATATTTTGTATGGGACTTCAGTTCTCAAACTTTGAAACAAATAGAATCACATGAACAGTAGCCATGTGTCCATGGCTGGATTAGGTTCTGTCTTCACAAATTGGGATTCTTATGCCGAAGTACCGTAGCCTACGCTCAGATAAACCATGTGTTCATGAATCAACAGCTTAATTCCCATTTGAACACAGAGCCGGTAAAATATGACTGTTATCTAGCACAGATTCAGAGAAAGTGATATACAGGCGTTTAAAAAAGGTTTGAAGATTAAAAAACATGCAGAGGGGTTGATTTTGTTTCATGATGAAAATATGAGTGGTGTGTGTGTCTTTTTTTCTGTGCTGGGACTGACATCAGAGACCCAGTTATTATTATAGTGCTTTGACATTATAGATGTTAAAGCATTCACTGGTTTATTTTAGAATGTGACTCAGAGTCGCAGTGATCCTCATGTGAACCAAACCGATAGTACAAATTATATAAAGTACAGTTTCAGACATAGCTCAAGGAAATGTCAATGTAGTGACTTGATACAGCAGCAAAATCCATCACTATTTTAGATTAAATTATTTAAATGTCACTGTGATGCTATATTGAACTTTACCCCATTACTTATTCAATTATAAACTTTAAGATAAAATTAAATAACTATAAAAACTATATGATAATCATTCATTCTCATACAAACATTCAAAATTCTCTACAAGAAGAATTTTAACATCTTTGATTCTTGCGTCTTGTGACTTTTGTGTCAGGCAAAGTTTGAATGAATCTCTTGAGATTTAAATGAGAGTTAAGAGTTGCAGCAAGCAGAGTAGATGACTTCAGCAAAGGAATGTGTATTCAGTGTGTCTTCAAAACATTTAGAATGTAGCTCTTATGGTGCTTTTTTGATTATGCTTTTATTTAATTGCATGTCTTTCTATAAAATAGTATAATTGTTTTATATTATTATAATAAATATTATTTCTTTCTTTTATGTCTTTTTTCACTCACTGTCCCTATAAAAATAGTTGTGAGATGCAGACCTTCTCAGTCAGTGAAACAAGTTGAATTTTAATCCTATTAATCAATAGTATAAAAAGAGCTTTTGATTTCGGCTTTTTACACGCCATTATAACTTCTACTTAGAGAGAAGAGAAAGAAATTAATAAGGCTAGTTCAGGCTAGAGAATAAAAAAGGATCTAGAGGAGGTGAGACTTAATTAAATATGAAAGCAATACAGCAGCAGAGGAGGTGAAGAGATAGAGAAATAAGGAGCAGAGAGAGAGAGAGAGAGAAAGGAGACAAAAATAAAAACCAAGAGAAGCCGTTCACAAAACCTTTAACATCAAACTGAGAAACGACATGTCAAATTTTACATGCACTCAGTCATCTCAGACGAAAGGCTTAGCATGTTTAGCATTTCATCACCGTTTCAAAAAAAGAACAAACGTAAGGGCTTAGGAGATTTTTCTGTGACACAGGGCCAGATTGTGGATCTGATGGTACAGAACTCGCTGTTGTCAAACGCAAGCGAGTTTCAGACTCTGACAAACTATGGAGTGCTGCTGTATAATTGATGATTCATTCTGCATGGATCCTTTTTAGCCCTAATACAGTTTCTCATTTTCTCTATTAATATTTCACAGCCTGGATAATCTTGATGGAAGAGAAGCCTGCTCTTGTCCTAGCAGCTTAAATGGGTTGCAGCCTTATGAGTTTCAACATGCATAAGCAGTAAATCCATACTTAAAATGCACAGTACATAAAAAATATAGTGCCTGATAGAATCCTGTGGCATGTTCCTCTCATCTCATTTCCATGCAGTTGAATGAATCATAATGAATCATACTCTATTTTAATATCATTATTCAGATAATCCTTCCCTCAGTTTTCATGCTCTAGCCTCCTCTTGGTCTCTGTCTACATCTGACATGATGGCCATTTTCTCCCCATTTGTCTTCCTTACCTGTGATAGAATGAATATTGTCCTCGGCCTTCCCAGCGTGCACATCCTGATGATGATGAAGGTTAGTTGTCACCGAAGGGCTGGACGCTGTGACAGAGAGGTCAAGGAACGTCCGTGAGGATTAAAGAGAAATGCATTTTAAACCCATCAAGTCTGTCCAGCTGTGTTGGATCTATCTATCTATCTATCTATCTATCTATCTATCTATCTATCTATCTATCTATCTATCTATCTATCTATCTATCTATCTATCTATCTATCTGTCTGTCTGTCTGTCTGTCTGGAGGATGTAGTATGTAGTTGCAATGTTACTTATAGTCAACAGAAGGTTCAAATGAGACCATCAAAATAAATTGTTAATAAGTTTACTTACGTCCAGTATTATTTGCACAACCAGTAAGGAAATGATAACTTCCCTAATCAAGATATTCATTATAATCTCTCTGACTCAGTAGAGACTTGTTTACTTCATGCCTTTCTTTGTAAAACACCTGCTGATCATCATTTACTCTTGTAATTAAATACATGAGAATAGATTAATCTAACCCTGCATGCCTCTCTGCATGTTTGATGTTACACTAAATTGTATTCCGCCTCCCCCCATTGGTTCTGTGTGGTTTCAATTAGCTAACACTTCCATTTGCAGAGAAAAACCTTTTGCTTAAGCCAGTTCACTGTCCAGTAACTTGTCAGCTGAGGTTATTTAATTTTTCATGCATGGTAATTTTATTTTTAGGGCATTTACATGTCTTTCTGACCAAAACAGACTTCTTTATAATGCATACAATATGTTAGAGTTACAAATACCCCAGCAGGAAGAACAAAATGCAATTCAAATACACAGAGAAAGGCCTGAGGCAACACAGAAAAGACATATTCCACAGTGAGAGGAGAGAGAATACACAATATTCTGTGTTTGGAATACCAACATTTGGCTATTCTGTACGGTATAATGCAACAGTGTGCAGAATAATTGTGCAAAACAATTCGATAATTCAGTTCAATAGCACAACTCAAAGACAACATTGAAATGCATCATTCTGTTGGAAAGATATCATGGAGGATAGAGAGTAGATGATAATTCATAGTAAAAATAAAAATGAATAAATTTTTAGCCATATTAAAGAGGGTGTATCATGGTAAATAGTATTTAACTTTATTATTTATAAATCTATACATATTTCACAATGCAAAGCTCCTTCGTCAGTCCACCAAGTATGTCAAAGCAGAATGATTTTACGCAGACCGCATTTTCAAATAAGAGTGGGAATACAGGAGAGAAATAGAGTTAAACAGCAGCGAAAAAGCACAGATGAAAGATATGTCATGGTGAGGCACAAGTGAGCAGAGAGGAAATAGGGCACCAAGGGCACAGAATGGTCAAGAGTATTTTCCTCCCCATCTGAGGCTGTGACATAGCAGATGTATCTGGTCTTTGTTCCAAGGGATATCAATTAAAGGTCTTTCCACTCTAGACACTCCAAAGCAATTTATAATCACAAAAATCCTCAGTCAGGTCAGTACTGAAGAGCATTTTTCTTCACTCCAGTGTGTGTATGTGTTATACGGCAGGGCCATCAGTGTTATTGGGAAAGGTGATGGCTGACAAGTTAAGTGTGTAATTTTCACTAGTGGCAGCAGATTGAAATATGGTTCTGGCCCAGACACTAGCACATCTAATGGCATAAGTTTGGGGACAGCATTCTTTTCCCAAAGCAATGGAAGATTAGGTCAATGTTTGAAACTTCTCTGCTATGAAAAAGATGCATGGATATGCTAATATGACAAATGCAGATCATAAAGAAGTTGAAGTTGAAACTTAATACCCACTTGGTTTAAATGTCAAAAAGTATTTTATAGTTAATGGTAATTTTCTGGAGATGAATTCCCCTCCATGCCTCAATGTTCGGAAGCCCCTGATCTCTAGGATTTTTACCATACAATTTTGCAGAATTTTTCTAATCACCTTTCGCTGAATCAAATCCATTGCCTATGCTTTTAAAGAAACCTGTAATGCTGAGTTAATGAAAAATGTTTGTGTGCACTTGTGTGTGTTTATCTCAGAACAAAATAGAATAGCTTGCTGCTTCATCAGTTTCTTTACACATGTGAATCTTTCTTTACACATTCGCCTAGTTCTTTCTCCCACTGCATTTTAAATCTATTATTATATCTAAGGCACAAAAATGCTGAGAGTGGCTATTTGTCTGTTTTTGATCACCGACTTGGCATAGGAAGTTAAGCACATAGTTCCCATCAGGTTTTTTTGGATCGGGAATCTCAGCATAGCATATGCTCACCAATTAGTACCTTGTTGCCTGCTGCTAAAGCATCGAGACCCAACATTCTCTGCTTTCTGTTTGTCATTGATATGTGTCTCACTGCACACTGTTCCATTCCATGTACTAATCATTTACAAAAGCTCTGTCTCTGTCTTGCTTTGGGCTGATACATTTGAAGTAGCATTGATAAAGTATTTGGTTTTAGTTGAATTTGTCATTCAAATACTTAGATAGATTTAGATTGATATCACAGCTATGTCGTTATGTTAATCTAAATGTGTTATGTCTGTGGACATAATACATTTACAAATAAAGGTTTCAAAAGGGGGTTATGCCATAAAATAACCATTATTTGGGTTCCCCATAAAACCATTCAGTGAAAAGTTCAGGAAAGGTTCCATGGATGTTCTTTATGAAACCATATGCTAATAAAGCAACTTTATTTTAAAGAGTATACTCAGTCTTCAGTGTTACAAGAACCTTGAGAAATTATTCAAACACAGGAATGTGTCCTTACTGAGTAAAAGTATCAAATGTAATGTATCCCTGTTATGGCAAAGCTGAATTTTCAGTGTCAAGAAGCTAATCCAGTTTTCAGTGTGATATCATCCTTCAGAAAGCAATTGAATAGGCTGATTTGCTGCTCAAAAAATTAAAATAAAATTCACTACACAATATCAGATGATCTCAAGAATAAAACACTCCTGCTAAAATTACCTGCAATCAACTATCAAATACCAAATCATGTTTTTCACCACCTTGTGTGCTTCAGGGCTCAGCCGTCTCTGGTGAGCCCACCTCAGTGTCCACTTGGAAATGTATTGGTACTAGGATGCTTGCTCTCTCTGAGGGGGGTCTCAGAGCAATCAGTTTAGCTGTTCCCTGACGGTTCACCACTTCAGGGCATCGAATTGGTAGCTTGACTAACACCCGAGACCAGTCTTAAGAGACTGGCTCCCTTAGTAGATTTTTTTTGGAAGCATGGAAACTACTGACAAATTTATCTCAAATATGGTGGGTCCTGCATACAGGGGGGTCCTGTTCACAGTAGTAGACCCCAAGCAGACTCTGGTTATGGAACAGGAGGTAAATTTTTTGACGTGGAAGGGGGTCATAGAACGTGTTCCTCCCCCAGCAGAGAGTCTGAGTTTACAGTATTTTAACGTTACTAAGAGGGATGGGGTGTTGTCCAATTCTAAATCTGCTCACTGAAGCAAATCGTAACATAATCAGATCCGAGGACTTCATTAGGACACACACTTCCATATACCATCCTTCCTCAACTCAGGAAGTTCCTCAGGTTGCTTTTGGGGGCAATGGAAAAGAGATGTTGTCCTTGCGCATATGAAAGTAATGGGGGGGGGGGAGGTTAAGGCTGAATGCAAAGTGTGATTTCTCCACGACAGAGGACAACTTTTTCAGGTGTGGTTTGGTACACGACAAAAATGCAGGTACCTCTGTCTCCTGCCAGTATCGATTTAATCCTCACAGCCGTGAACAAGTTAAGCTAGGCCAATTACTCATGGTTTAGAGACTATTAGTTCTGATGAAAGCTGCATCCAGTGGAATCCCTTTTGGCCTGCTGTACACAAGACCCTTGTGGGTTGTTGCAGCAGTGGTTGCTGAAGACCAAGGCCTTTCCCTGAAGGGTAACCCACTCCGCATAAGATTAAGTGCAGGTGTTTCATACTTTGGTTATGTGGAAGAAGTCTTGTTTCTTGTCCCAGGGTCCTGTGCTGGGAGCACCTTGTCATCACATATGCTCATGATGGAAGCGTACTTCAGCGTCTGTATATGGGTCATCATTTCTCCTGGCTCTTAATTGCCTGGTGATAATGGACCAGGCTGTACATCATTGAGCACCAAATTCAAGGAGCAGACATCTTGTTTAGGCAGGAGCTGAGACCCCAGGGAATGGAGACTCCACCCCAAGGTGATGGAGCTCATATTGAGGTGCAGACTTGGCTGAGGCTTCGTCTCTATATGGTTTCCCTGATCGTTCTGCTCCTGGGATTTCTGGAGAGTGGAGTTATGGAAGTTTAGGTTTGGCCTCTGAGGGGGCCCAAATCATAGACTCGTAGGCTCATTCCAGAGCTCCCTAAACAAACAAACTGGCGGAAATCAACAGCTGGTTAACTGCCTGGTTAGAGCAGTACTGGGATTTCAGCTGGATTGATTCTCTGCAGGGATATCCCCCTCCACTCTAAACATTTATGAATGCCTTATGGATTAATGGATGCCTTGGCTGCTTACCATGCACGTTTCAGTGGGGTCTTTTGGGAAAAACCTGTTGGTGTTTCCTCTGTGGTGCATCAGATCCGGAGGAATATGGCAGTTTTGTAAGCCTTATAATAGGATCAGATCAGGACCACAAGGAATACATCGTTGGAATGGATGAAAGCCTGCCGTATCACACAACTTTTGAAGGGATACCGGTCCTCTTTGCACACAGTCTCAGTTTTTCCTACCTAGATTATGTCTCAACCCTGAGTCGCAAATTATTCTGTCTTCATTCTGCTTCAGGCCTATTAGAAGCTTGTCAGTGTTCTGTCACTTCAGTTTGGGTTTCTAGTGTGCTAGTTGACAGAGCTCTGACACTGCCCCTTTGTGTCTTGTGATTGTGAAACCCCGCCCATCTTGTTCCCTCGTTTCCCTTAATTGAGCCCATCTGTCTCTGTTCGTTACCTTTCCTCGTGTGTTCCCTATTTAATCCCAGTGTGTTTACTGTCCTGTGGAGTGTCGTTGTCGTTCCATGGATGTATTCCTTGTGGTCCTGATCTGTGTTCCCTGCCCTCTGGTGTGTCTGTGTCTGTGTCTGTGTCTGTGTCTATGTCTGTGTCTGTGTCTGTGTCTGTGTCTGTGTCTGTGTCTGCGTCTGCGTCTGCGTCTGCGTCTGCGTCTGCGTCTGCGTCTGCGTCTGCGTCTGCGTCTGCGTCTGCGTCTGCGTCTGCGTCTGCGTCTGCGTCTGCAAGTATCCTGTTATCATGTTTAGTTAACGTTTTCCCCATTGTAGGTATTTCTTTTGAGATTTTTATGCTCCTTTTGTTGTTATAATAAACCTCCTTCACGCTGCATCTTGAGTCCTCGCTCATTCGTTCCGTGACAAAGCTGAGATTGTTTGGTCTGGGTGTGCTTTATAGCTTTCTGGTTTTGACAGCACCTGCCTACCATCACAACATTGGACTGATTTCACATGTGCTTCACAGTGCAGTCATATGTTTCATGTTTCCACAGTGTCAATTTTCAACGAAGTGCAAGCATCCACGAAAGGTAGTCCAGGCTGTAACTGAGATTTTTTTACAATGTCAGTAAAACAATTACAAATATATTGTTTATATTTAATATCACCGAGCAACAATTACAGTTTACTCTATCACTTTCTGTCATCTATTAAATCTCTTCCTGATTCATGTTCCTGAGTCATGTCCAAATAATTTATTCTCTGTCTTTGAGAAAACTCATTGTAATCAATCTGAGAGGGTTGAACCCATCTGAGATACTGCTGTATGAATCAGTGATAGCAAAAATAACAGCTGATGCATGTTCTGTTTATTCGTTTTGTTTATTTACTCCACAGTGTTCACTCAGCACTTTGAATGTGCTTTCACTCTCTAAGTGATTGCATCTGAAATTCGTAGTTAATACGGTGCAGATGTGTCACATCCAAGATATACAAAAAAGAATTTTCCCAAATAATTGGATTTGAAGATCTGAACACCTTCCCAGTAATCCTGACTAGAACATATTCATGTTTTTTTCATTCTTTGTCAGCGTTTTGACTTTTTGTATAGTTGCTTTGAAAGCTGAAATGTGAAAGGTTTCACTTTTGATTAACCTGCTATTCAGAACAAACATTTTTAAGAGTTTTTTTTAAGATTCTCTTCAGTCCAGCTCTTGTGTGAAATTATCAGAACCTCTTTCTCAAACTGTCACAGGGATATATAGTATTGCAGCTAAAATTAGACTGATCATGTCCAAAAGTTAAAAGTAGCAGTGACTGACAAGAATTAACCGGCATTTATATATAAATGACAAACCACTTTACCTCATTCAGCAGAGGAAATAATAACACAAAGAGGTTTTCTTAGATGGGTGTTAGAGCAGTTTAGACCAAGGCTGTGTGCAGTGATGCACACTGACTGTATTTATTAAAGCTGAAATGCACCGGACAGCACTAGGTGCAGTCGTCACGGGAATGCTGAATAGTCTCTCCCCCCACATTATTCCACAGAAGAATACCACATTCCTAAATCTGTGCTTGTACGCATCTCTCCAGAGACGCATCATCATACACAATGGATGTAATGAGATTTTTTTATGAGGCTTCATATCTATTCACTTGGAAACATATATAGGTGCAATATTATCTGGAAATATTGATGTTCTGTATTTTCTGCACAATAAGGCGCCCCTAAAAGGCGTACTCTTTCCCAAAAATCGTCTGTGTGCCTAATAATCCGGTGTGCCTTTTGTGTGGACTGAGTTCCAAAATCTGTAAAAATATTGTTGTGCAATTTGGTAAGCGCTTTGCTTGACTGACTGTCCCGTTGACATAACCTGTATAAAGACACCTGCAAAACTGTTGATTTCACTCTGAAATGATTTTTCTGCTGCATGAAGATCAGAAAAAAATGTGTTACTCTCCTCTTTGTACTTGTGCTTGAAATATAATAAAATAATAATAAATATAATTAAAAAAAAATCACATTATTCACATGAGACTTAATGTGAGTGTTTGTTTGCATGTTCTGGGTGTTTGCTGTGTAGAAATAAATATTGATCGATAAGGGAATATGCTCAAGGAAGCATGTATTAATGAATGCATGCGAGGGGGAAGTCAGATTTCGGTACAACACCTGCATGTTTGATGGTGAAATTACCCAGCTGTTCAATTCAGATACAGAAGATGATGACTTTGATGGATTTGGATGGATTGATTAAAACATAATGTGAGTGTATTGTTAAATAGTAGAATAAAGTTCAACTAAACGTCTCAGGTTACTTACGTAACCCTAGTTCCCTTAGAGGGAACGAGACACTGCGTCGAAACGCATATGGGAACGCATTAGTGTAATCGTCTCTTGAAGCGCAATTGAAACCAGGTGTGCGGGATTGAGGTCTAACTGGTAGAACCTGATAAAGGTATGCGGTGAGGACCAGCCGGCCGCATCACAAATATCGGCAGGGGGAGCCCCTGCGCAAAAAGCTTTAGAGGTGGCCATGCTCCGAGTAGAATGGGCGCGGACATGCAGAGGACACTGCTGACCCGCCAGTTCATAAGCTAGTGAGATAGTCTCGACTATCCACCTGCTTAAAGTAGGTTTGGATGCTGGAGCTCCCTTAGGAGCCCTGAAGCATACAAAGAGTTGGTCCGACCTACGCCATGGGGTCGCTCTGCGGACGTAGGCGTCCAGTGCTCGCACTGGACAGACCTTGTTCTTGAACTCCTGGTCATGATCATCAAAGGGGGGAGGACATAAGGCCTGCAGTACAATGTGACGAGCTGGGCTCGAGAGGACCTTCGGAACATAACCTGGTCTGGGAGAAAGAAAGGCTTTCGCCAGACCAGGAGCAAACTCCAGACAGGAGGGGGCCACTGACAGGGCCTGAAGGTCACCAACCCTCTTGAATGAGGAAATGGCTAGGAGGAACACCGTTTTAAGAGTGAGAAATTTCTCCGAGATGTCCTCAAGCGGCTCAAAGGGTTCCTGGGACAAGGCCTGGAGTACCAGGGACAGGTCCCAGGAAGGAACCCGGGAGCGTACCGCAGGCCTCAGCCTGAGAGTGCCACGAAGGAAACGAACTACTAGGGGGTCCCGACCCAGAGGTACACCACTCGGGGGTACGTGGTAGGCCGCGATAGCGGCCACGTACACCTTAAGCGTGGAGGGGGACAGCCCGGCGGCGAACCTCTCCTGTAAGAACTCCAGGACGATACCGACCTGGCAGGTCACTGGGTCTACAGGTTTGTTACCGCACCAGGAAGTGAAGAAAGCCCACTTCCGAGCGTAGAGTTTCCTTGTGGATGGGGCTCTAGAGTGGAGAATGGTCTCGACGACCTCAGTCGAGAGACCCGAGTCTACGAGTCGGGCCCCCTCAGAGGCCAGACCCACAGATTCCACAGTTCCGGGCGAGGATGAAGGATCCTGCCCTGAGCCTGAGACAGAAGGTCCACTCTGACGGGAATCCTCCAAGGAGTGCCGTCTAGGAGGGACACCAAGTCCGAGAACCACACCCTGCCCGGCCACCGCGGGGCAACTAAGGTGAGACGGACCCTGTCCTGGCGAACTTTCTCTAGAACCCCCGGGAGCAGAGCTACTGGGGGAAAGGCGTACAGGGGTAGCCTCGGCCACTCCTGTTGCATCGCGTCCAGTCCCAACGGAGCTGGAGGAGAGAGGGAGTACCACAGAGGGCAGTGGGTCGCCTCGTTGGACGCAAAGAGGTCCACCTGGGCTTGACCGAATTCCTCCCATATCTGCTCCACCACCTCGGTGTGGAGCATCCATTCCCCGGGCCTCGGCCCCTGCCTCGACAGGAAGTCTGCTTCCGTGTTCTGGAATCCCGGAATATAAACTGCCCGAAGGGAGCAGAGTTTGTTCCGAGCCCAGAGGAGGATCCGCCCGGCCAGCTTGGAAAGCCGGAGGGAGCGTTGACCCCCCTGATGGTTTATGTAGGATACCACTGCCGTGTTGTCGGACTGGACTAACACATGGTGGCCCCGGAGGTCTGGGAGAAAGGCTTGAAGCGCCTTCCAAACTGCCAACATCTCTAACGCATTGATATGCAGAGAGAGGCAGGCCTCGTTCCATAAACCTTGAGCTGAGCGGTCCCTCAGGACCGCCCCCCAACCCGAGCGGGAAGCGTCTGTCGACAGCATTACGCGGTGACAGACTGGTCCCAGTATGGGTCCTTGGGCAAGAAACCAGGGATTCTTCCACTGACTCAAGGCTTGCAGGCAACGCCTTGAGACCTTGATCAGGCGGAAAGGGTTCCCCCTCGGGGAAAACCCCCTGGTCTTGAGCCACCACTGTAGACGTCTCATGTGAAGCAAACCTAGCGGTATCACGGAAGAGGCTGCTGCCATAAGCCCCAGAACACTCTGGAAATGTCTGACAGTGATCAGCTGGCCTAGCTTTATGTCGTTGACTGAAGATAGGATTGATGTAATGCGCACGGGGGAGAGCTGTGCTGCCATTGACACAGAATCCCATACGACGCCTAGGAAAGTAGTGCTCTGCCTCGGCCAGAGTACACTCTTTTTGGCGTTTAGTCTCAGCCCGAGCTCCTTCATATGTGCGAGAACAACATCTCGATGTTGAATCGCCAAATCTCGAGACTGGGCCAGAATGAGCCAGTCGTCGATGTAATTCAAGATCCGGATCCCTCGGGATCGGAGTGGAGCTAGAGCTGCATCCACGCACTTGGTGAAAGTGCAAGGAGACAGAGCCAGGCCGAACGGAAGGACCCGATATTGATAAACCTTCCCCCCGAAAGCGAATCTGAGGAACTTCCGATGCTGAGGAAGGATGGAGACATGGAAATACGCGTCTTTGAGATCTATCGAGACAAACCAGTCCTCGGACCTGATTTGAGCTACGATCTGCTTCAGAGTTAACATTCTGAATTTCAGTCGCCTGACAGAATTGTTCAGAGTGCGAAGATCTAAGATAGGGCGTAAGCCTCCACCCTTTTTGGGAACTATGAAGTACCGGCTGTAGAAACCTGATTCTCTGGCTGAGAGGGGTATATATTCTATGGCCTCTTTCCTCAGCAGTGAGTCTACTTCTTGTTCCATGACCAGAGCCTGCTCGGGGTTCACCACTGTTGGTAACACACCCGCGAAGCCGGGAGGATAAACCCGGAACTGAACAGCGTATCCTTCTGATACGGTACGCAGGACCCAACGAGAGATACCTGGGAGGCGCTGCCACGCCGCCAGGAAGTCTACTAGGGGTATCAGTCTCTCGAGACCGACCTCTGGACATAAATATTTTGCCACCCCGGGGCCCTGGCCGCAACCAGAGAGCCGCCGGGGCGGATGCTCTAGGACCCTCCTCAGAGGGGGCAAGCTGCCCAGCACGGCCCGAGAGGAGCGTGGCTGGACGGGACTGCCCGCGTTGAGCATGGCCCGAGTCCCTCGAGACCCAGAGCCATACACCGCGCTTAGCATGCACTGATCCGCCACTCGAGGAGGACCAGTGCTGCGAGGCCGCAACCGAAGACCGTCAGGGCCTCTTGCTCTTGGCCTTCTTGGCCTGGAGGACAGTCCTCAGATCTGTCCTCCTACCAGAGGGCTGTGGCTGAGAGCGGCGACCTGCGCCACCACCCGACTGGGGAGGTTGGCGTGAGGCCACGCTCTGCCGCTGAGCAGCGCGGTGGGAGGAGCTGCTGCTGGGCTGCGGCTGGCTCGCAGACCCAGCAGGACGAGGGCGGCGGGGAAGGATCTTCCTGAACGCTACCTCCTGTTTGGCAGCCTCCTGGAACCTCTCGACAGCCATTTTGACGGCATCGCTGAAGAGACCAGGAGGCGAAAGAGGAGCGTCAATCAGGATATTTTTATCCTTCTCTCTGAGGGTTGTGAGGTTAAGCCACAGATTTCGTTCTGTGGCCACCAGGGCTGCCATAGAGCGACCGATTGAACTGGCCGTTTCCCTGGCAGCCCGCAGAGAGAGATCAGTGGCCTTGCGCAGCTCAGCTACTGCCTCAGGGCCAATACCCCCGCCCTCGTCGAGGTCAGAGAGCAGGTCCGCCTGATAGGCTTGCAGCAGTGATGAGGTGTGTAAACATGCTGCAGCCTGACCAGCCGCGGAGTACGCTCTGCCCACCATTGTAGATGTAACCCGGAGGGGTTTGGTGGGCAGCGTCGGGGTTTTTAGGGGCGGCGATGAATGGGGGGCGAGGTAGTTAGCCAACGCCTCCTCCACCCTAGGCATCGCCCCGTAACCGCGCTCTTTGGCTCCCACAAGGGAAGCATAGCTAGCAGCAGCGCTGCTATGAACCCTGTGGGAGGCGGGCCGTTTCCATGACCTCGACACCTCAGTGTGGAGGTCTGGAAAGAACGGCAAACCCCGGCGCTGAGGCTGTACCCGGGCGGGCAGGTAACGTTCGTCAAGCCGACTCTTCGGACGAACATCCCTGGGCTCGGCCGGCCACTCGAGACCAAGCCTTGCCGTTGCCCGAGTAACCACCTCGAGCAGCTCCTCAAATGCGGGGGAAACCGATGGCGGCTCGGCTTCCTCCACATCAACACTGACCACATCCACCTCCAGCTCCTCAGAACTGGAGAGGTTGAGCAGTGCGTCATCACCCAGGTCGGAAGTAATCACCGCATGGTGCGCTTCCGCGTCCTGAGTGAGAACAGACTCAGCAGGTAGAGGAGGAGAAAAGGCATCGCCCGTCTCCATCCCCGCTGCTAAATCTAGCTGCGATCCCCACGAGTGCAGCCGCCGCTGAGCCTCAGCCACAGCGGGACCAGACCCACGAGGACCGCGTGCTTGAGCTGCCTCCTCGAAGACAGCTAAGCGTGAGCGGAGAGTGCGCAGCGGCAGCTGCAAACACTCTGCACACTCAGAGCCCTCAAGCGCTGAGCGTGCGTGTTCCTCGCCCAAACAATAAACACAGAGAGCGTGTGTATCCTTACCTGTGATAAAACGCGGGCAAGGAGGGACACAACGCTTAAAGGATTGTGTATCCGCCATTCTTTCAAAGGTAAGTGAGAGATATCGACTTACAGCCAGCAGAGCAACTCAAACACACGTTAGCTTCGAGCGCTGTTGAAGACACTAAGCTGAGGCTGCTAGTCTGCTGCGTGCAGTTATACTCCTGGCTCATGACGTCACACTCGGCTACGTGCACTCGCACACCTGGTTTCAATTGCGCTTCAAGAGACGATTACACTAATGCGTTCCCATATGCGTTTCGACGCAGTGTTGAGTTCCCTTGACAGGGAACTCACTGTTTTCAGTGCTTCCGGAATCTTCTTCCCAGGAGTCTTGATGCTGTATTTATTAATTTAATTCAGATTAGAACTGCCAGCAGATAGAAAAGACGTGGAAGAGTTTTATGTATGTCCTGCGTTTTATATGATATAATGAGGGCTAGTTATTCATCACCTGTCACTTCCTGTTACTTTCCAGGACATTTAACAAGATTATTAAATTAACATTTATAGCTTTGTCCTTAATACTGGAGAATGTGTGTTAAATGGTGGAAAATTAGATTTTTTAACAAAGTACACAACAACTCTTAGACAGCTGATGTGCTTCGTGCCAATGTCTAAAGGACATTAATAAAGCAACTAAATATCAAGGCATGTGTAGAAAAGCATTAGGGAGATAAAAAATATTTGCTTACAAGACAAACATTTTTGCTTGATTTTTTTCCTCAGCAGATGTTTTGCATTTTGATGTATGCTTTCAGTAATACTGAATAAATCTTAGACGATATTTTTCCTTCACTCAGCGCTCTGTACTCAGCTCAAATTGTCTTGGTTTGTGTTTTCTTTTTGGTTGTTATTCTTTTTTCACTTGCACTGGAAAATTCTCCAGGGAGATCAAAGTATCCAGTAAGAGCAGATTAAATTTGTATAGATTAATGTGATAGATGCAGTAAACACATTGCTATTGATGTACATACAAATGCAAGGAGTCACAGTCTCAAAATGATGTTTTATTAACAAAGTTCAGGAGGAGCACGTTCAAAGGATCAATGCAATCAACTCGTCATCAGCAATTACACCTCATCCTATCAGCATGAGTGGAAGTGTGTATATATAGACATATTCAACTCGCCTACACTTCTTGACAATTTTCGGCATCCCTCCACCAACCCGACTCCTCACACTTGATTGTTCCTATCACAGCCAGGAATACAGGGGAAGTGCTCTGGGTTCGGACTAATTACAGAGCTCGAAGCCCTCTACTTGGACAGCACGCCAAATACGCATACCATTTACCGCACCTGAATAATTTGTAACTTGTGATTAATTGGTGGTACAATATAGCACTAACGTTTGCATCATTGGACAATGTTTCACTTCTAACCAAAGTAGTTCACAGCTCAGTACCTTAAGTCATCAATGAATATGAAAGGTCACTGTCTAAGAACCTTCATCCTTCATCTCCATCTTTTAAGGTGTGTGATTATTTGTAATAGATCATCTGTGCATCTTTGTGGGGGTGTGTGTTGAAGTGTAACTCTCTTGTAAGTCTCTTGGCTTTGAACAGAATGAAGAGCACAAGAACAGCTCAAGCCATGGGGGCATGGCAGCATGAGGGGAGTGTTGCGTGGTGATCGACTGTTGACGGGGGGGTTGTGCGGTGATCGGCTGTAGCAGGTTGCGTGATGCTCAGCTCCTAACAATAAAATGGATGTAATTGTATGGACGTAATTGGGCGGACCGATACCATTTTGGGGACCACTGCTCCACCGAACCCCAAAGACTGACTCTTCAAACCCAGGTTAAGAACCACTGATCTAAACCATTAAAGCTTTTAAACATGAAGAACATTAAAGAGTTGAAAATGTACAAATTATTTTATGTCGATAGAATATTGACCTATTAATATAATGCAAAGGTGTTTCAGTGTAGTTGAATTCCAAGGATGAAGCATGACGCATAATGAACAAATAGAATATATATTTATTAAACAAAGAGAGCAAAACTACACAATGTTAACAAAAGACCATGAACTGAGGAGAACTGAGGGCTTAAATACACAGATGGATGATGATCAATAGAACAGGGAACATGTGAAGACTCATTAGAAACCATGACAACAGATTAAAGAGTAGAACTTTAGAGACATTAGAGCTGCATGACATTAGAGCACCACGATTAATTCGTTAAAATAATCTTGATTCAAATATGCATGCGATCTGATTCCTAAATGAAAATTATTCACCTGTGTCTAAACCTTTTTAGGAACCGGAACACAAAACATCTGTAGAATTTTAGAGAGAGAGCAGTTGTCATGTATAGGTATGAAACAGCTGCACAAACAGTCTTTTCAAAACAGTCAACAGTCAATTGTTATTCCTGTGTTGCAAATATTCATTCAAATATTCATTCACAAATATTCATTTGTGAAATACAGCTCATGCGTATTACGTGTAGTGTACAGGTGAATCGTTTTTCTTTAGAAATTGACATTGCCGACTACTGGCCTTGCAGCAGAATACCTCGTTTTTTGTAATTTTCCGGGATTGTTTTGACAATTTCATGTGTACGAAAAAAAAAAAAAATCTATTCTCTAGTGTCCTGAATTTCTTTTCTTCTTGAAACTGTGTGCTTGTAATGCTACCTGTTCTATTGCCTGATATAGAGTATAAACCCAGCGGCCAAAGGGCAGTACACTAACAGTCTGATTTACTGACCCATGAAGTGCATGTGAAATTGCTCTGCAGGTGCAGAAAGTCATGGAGTATTTGGTCAAAATCCTTGAGGATTGCTTCAGCCAATTCCCACAAAAAACACTTTGCTCTGTATTGTGGAGACCACCGGTTTGAGTTCCAGTACCACCAGGTTTTCCTTCATCAGGTCTAGTTAGGATACGTGAGACAAGCTGCCATGAGGAACCTGTTGTTGATCTATTACAGTTACCATGGCAATAGGTGGTCCTCACAGTTGAATTTTAACGAGGATCTGATGAATGTACTGTGATATCCCCTTTGAAAGTGATTGATGAGAAAAGTGAATGATAGACTAAGGATTAAAGGAAATCAATGGCTACTATACAACCATATGTTGTGACATTGGTGGTTTTGTCATTGTCACTCTGCAGAGTAGAACTTTTTCTTCAGTGACTTCAGACACGAGTTTAAGATTACGATACGTGCAGACATTGACCAGATTATTGCAAGCAAATTTTTTTTTTGAGTTTTTCAGTGTGATTTTAGAATTATTTATTATTATATTATTATTAATCATAGTATTTATTATTATTTTGAAGAAGTTTTCATTTAAAAAAATTGTTTAGTTTTAATGTTTTACTATATTCATTCATTTTGTATTTATATTTATCTTCAATTTAAAGTACTTCAACTTTATAGCTGTTTGTCAAGGCATTATATCTAATTTCCTTTACGTTTTTACTTTTTTTAATCAAATATTTATTTGAGATTTATTTAAATTAATAATTTATTTGCCCCGGTTTCACAGACAAGGTTCAAATTTAGTCAAAAAAGCTGTTTTAACTGAAAGCAGCTTGCCCTGACATCTTAAAATATGCCACTGCCAATGTTTTGTCTCATGATGTGCACCAGTTATATTTTTTCTAAGACAATGTTTATAAAAGCTACTTAAATGATCTAATTGAACTAAGACCTAATCCTGGCTTAATCTAAACCTAGACCTAAAATCTAAACCCTGGAAACTGGGTTATATTTTTGTTAATTATGAATTTGTTCATCATTAAATTGTTTGCACTTTAATTTCTACAACTGGTTTGAATATATTAGTATATATTAATATGCACAGATTAGCATTAAGTGAATAATATGAATAAATAATATGATTATATGAATACAATTATATGAATAAATGCCTGTTTAAATTTCACTCATAATATGTAATTTTATGTAATCTATTGAATCTTATCGTAAAGTATTACCATATTTATTAATTTCATTCAATGTGACTTTCTCCAACAGAAGTAATTTGTAAGGGTTAGATTTAATACAATCAACTCCTACAAAACAAATTTCACATACTCTTACCACAATTAACTGGATTTTTGTAAGTGAAGCATGTTCTTTAATATGACTGAAACAACTGGACTTTTTCATATTAAGATCAATTTTAAAGTTAGTTCAATTAAAAAAAAAACCTCTTAAGGTATCAGTGGCGTGTAGTGCACAGTATGTCATTATAATACTGCTGTGAGAAACATATGTTTGCCCTTTGGAAGGTTAAAAACATTCGCTGCCATTGCACCACCTCACAAACCTCTCAAGCTGGTGGAGATACTTAGCCAGATGCCAAGAATCCTAATGAGCCATTTGGTGTACAGTATGTTGGACGTTTTTGAATCTTCTCCCTGAAGAGTAGTCGGGCAAAAGGTCCATAGGTAGGGTAGTAGTTGGCCATCGTGCTTTAAACTGGTTGGTGTAGCAACAAACTGAATATTTTCCACAGCAAATACTGCATTGCAGATCAGGATGCTCTTAGCAACGCTTCTGTAGAGGCTAATAAAGATCAGAGCACTTGTGATAGATAGCCTTTGCTGGAGTGGGTTTCACCAGTACATAAGTGAATGACAGTTGAGCGAATTGAGGGAAAGGGGGGTAGTAACAGCAGTGAGGATTTAGCAAGTTAGTGTGCTTCAACTGAAGTGACCCTCAAAAACAACTCATCAGAGATGCATGCAGTGTCTCTTCAAATGCCTGTGCTTATGTTGGCTAGACTCTTGGGCATTCATGCTTAACATTTCCTTTCGTTCAACATCTTCCGACAACACTCACAGCCTGGATCATCGCCGCCAAGCCCAAATCCCTCCATCCCTGATCTCTTCTGTATTGCTTCTCGTCATGCAGTCTCTATCGTTAGTCTGGGCATCCAAGGAAGAGTGGGGAGCTGTTACCTGTTTGTCCACCCTATATTTTATTTGTAGCCGGTGTCATGTTTTCTGTCATGCCAGAAAAATATACCTCACAAACTTTTCTTTGACAGAGACAGGAGATACTTCCAGATTCTTTAGAATTTAAGAACTACTTTTTGTATATCATTCGGGATTAATACTGTCACTACTAACAACATTTTTCAATTGTTCCTCATCAAGTAGCTGTGCAGCATTTAAGATCATGCAACATACTCACTTCTGTCATGTAGCATTGCAAATTATGATTCATTCTAGTTAACTGTTTCTCCCCAAGCGGCCTATTGTTAAAAGCTGTCATTCGTGTTTGTTTTTGTTCGTGTACAGTTTATGATTATAAGTTATATTGTAGGTTTAAGTTTCAAATTTGATGCTTGTTTATATATATATAGTATAGGTCTCAGCACTGTCCTGTCATCGTGTTTGTCTGTTTATTTACTTCATGGTTTCCCATGTGCTCATCTGTTGTCATTGTAATCACCTGTCGTCATCATCGTCAACCTCGTTAATCTTGTCCAGTTGTGCCTCATTATTGAATCAGCCCCGGTGTCATCATTTACATGTTTATTCAAAGCTGTGTGACTTAATATTAATAATACAATGAAAGTCAATGGAATCTGGTTGCATATTTTAACATATCGAAGATCTTCGTTTTGGTTCCTCTGAAAAAAGAAAGTCATACAGGTTTGAAGGTAAATAAATGAATTTTAACATGTTTTGCTGATATTAATTAGCTGTACAAGAAGTTACATTAACAAGTTGTTTAAGCATAAATGTGTGAGAGGAACGACTTTGATTAGGATAACAAATGATGCCACAGGCTAAGCATGGTGATTAATGATCCTAAATCAGGTTCATCGCCTGTTGCCACGGCAGCAAGACTCCGTGACTGACAGCTGGGATAAAACATACCCAAAGGGGTGGTGTCAGGGATGAAATGTCTTTTGCGCATAAAAACGGAGAGGAAGAGATAGAGACAAGTAGAGAAAGGGCAGATGAGGGAGCCGATGGTGTTGTGACAGAGGATGGTCCATTTTATTACAGATAAGAGGCTCTGAGAGAGTGTGACAGAAAACATAGAATATGAAAGATGGGCTATTAAACTGTTGAGGGGATGGGTGTAATGTTTGAACATGGTCACGGGGTCTTGCTGCAATGATTACATCCCAGCTGTATACCTATTGAGCTGCATCACTGGCCACTGGCCATGTACATACGCAGCTTCATTTTAAGGTCCTCATAGGTGACATGTTTTCAATGCTCTATATACAGGTGCTAAAATATAATTAGAATATCATCAAAAAGTTGATTTCACTAATTCCATTAAAAAGTGAAAACTGTATATTATATTCATTACACACAGACTGATATATTTCAAATGTTTATGTCTTTTAATTTTACATTTACGCATTTGGCAGACACTTTTATTCAAAGAGACTTACATTGCATTCAAGACACACATTAACATTGTTCTCAGTTCTTGCTTTCCCTGGGATCAAACCTCGGCATTGTTAAAACCAATACAGGAAAGTAACAAATAAATCCAACAACTAAATCCCAAATTCAGAATCTCAGAAAATTAGAATATTACTTAAGACCAATACAAAGAGAGGATTTTTTTTTAAAATCTTGGCCAACTGAAAAGAATGAGCTTGAATAGCACGCAATACTTAGTTGGGGGCTAGCAATACTTAGTTGGGGGGCACGCAATACTTAATTGGGCTCTGCAGCACTGCGGCGTGGCATGGAGTTGATCAGTCTGTGGCACTGCTCAGGTGTTATGAGAGCCCAGGTTGCTCTGATAGTGACCTTCAGCTCTTCTGCATTGTTGGGTCTGGCATATCGTATCTTCCTCTTCAGTATACCCACAGCTTTGTCACACAGCTTTGAGCTTAAACCAGGTACTGGTTGCTTTGGCACTGTATGCAGGTGCCAAGTCCTGTTGGAAAATGAAATTTGCATCTCCATAAAGTTTGTCAGCAGCAGGAAGCATGATGTGCTCTAAAATTTCCGGGTATATGACTGTGTTGACCTTGGACCTCAGAAAACACAATGGACCAACACCAGCAGATGATATGGCACCCCAAACCATCACTGACTGTGGACATTTTACACTGGACCTCAATCAACGTGGATTGTGTGCCTCTCCTCTCTTCCTCTAGACTCTGGGAACCTGATTTCCAAAGGAACTGCAAAATTTACTGCAAAAAAACATGCTCAGCAGACCACTCGGCAGCAGTCCAGTGCTTTTTGTCTTTAGCCCAGGTGAGACGCTTCTGACGCTGTCTGTTGTTCAAGAGTCTCTCTATGAATGTGCTTTGACACAGAACAGCCAGCCTCTTTTGCAACAACCTTTTATGTCTTGGCCTCCTTGTGGTTGTCTTTTGGACAACTGTCAAGTCAGCAGTCTTCCCCATGATTGTGTAGAATATAGAACTAGACAGAGAACATTTAAAGGCCTTTGCAGATGTTTTGAGTTGATTAACTGATTAGAGTGTGGCACCAGGTGTCTTCATTAGTTGTCAGTTATAACAATAAAAATTAAAAGAAGTAAACATTTGAAATAAATCAGTCTGTTCGTAATGAATGAATATAGTATAAAAGTTTCACTTTTTGAATGGAATTAGTGAAATAAATCAACTTTTTTGATGATATTCTAATTATATGACCAGCGTCTGTAGGTAGCAACTCAATGACTATGTTATGTTAGTGTTAAGGCCCAGTCACACAGCCGATCGCGCACAAATCACTCACAAATCACGCATAGATTGGGTTTGTGCGTGCTTGTGCGTCGAGAAATTGACCAAAGTATTCCACGAACATTCGACGCATGAATCACTGCCGGAGTGCGTCCAAACACGCACGCTTCGCGAACGTTCCACGAACAAGCACTTTCAGAATCCACATTGTCAGAGGAATGAACATGATACGTGCGCCACGGTGCGCGGTTCATGAGTGATATGAAGGTGGGGCGTCAGTGGACGTGCGCGCTTTCGAACCAGTTCCAATGCATAAGCACTGACGGCCGACGCGTGTCCTGTGCATGTCACGCATACTCAACGCATAAACTACGCACGCCGACTCATGAATAACGCTAATAAATTTTTTTGAACCGTTCAAAACTCAAAATCACGCACAAACCACCTTCGACGCACATCCACTTACAATCACTGACGGTCCTCGTTCGTTCCACCGACGAATTACACATATGACGCACACGCTGCGCAGAAACGAAAATCTGTGCGTAATTTGTGCGTAATTTGTGCGTAATTTGTGCGTTCTTCATGCGTTTTCGCTGTGTGACTGGGCCTTTATGTTACTCAATGATTGTTTGTGTTCTGCTTGGATAATAACCAAAAAAGACAGTTTCATGTGTACTATGAAGTGAAATACTTTATTGATAATTGTACTAGACATCAGTAATGTATTTATATCAATACTTTTCAGTGCTGAAAAAAATAGTTTATTTATAATCAACAATTTATTTTCAACATGCTTCTGACAGGGAAAACCAAAACTAAAACAATAAATCATTAACATCTAAATCTCAGTTAATTTTAATTTAGAACTTGTGTAGACGTCAGAGAGAAACAAAGTCAATCTGGTTTGTAATAAGTAAAGCTGGAAACACTGTTTTTGGAGTCTTTTAATCATCTTTTGAGATTTAATGTCTTCTTTTATTTTCAGTTGCATTGACTTGTGGCTGGAAGTCAGTTGTAATTTTTGTTTTCTCTATTTTTCATTTTTGTTGTTTCTTTCTTTAGTGAATCTTCCTTTAGTTATTTACAGCAGGTGTTCAGAACAGAGGAAGAACAGAGATATAAGAGGTTTTGACGGAACCATTCTAGAACCAGAACTGAAATTCTTCTAGGGAAGTTCTGATATTATATTTATCTTTGGCTCCACGGCCCTGTCCTGCAGGGAATGCCTGAAGTTGCAGCTCTAGAACTGTCCTCAGAGGGAGCCAAGTTTCCCAGAGGCACCAGAATTCCAGAGCAGCAACTGGGAGACTCGCCGGGGATCGCTGCATCCTGATGCTAATACACATGAGGTGGCAGGGATGACAGAATGAACCCCTGAGTTTGTTGTCCCAACCCAATGTGCTCTGAGGGGTTGTACTATGAGGTTGCAGCTGGCACATATCCTCTAACTGGCATCTCGGTACACAAAAACGAAACCTAGAACGAAAAATTGTCACTGTGCCTTGACAACAGCAGGACCCAAACCTGAAGATCACAAGCTTGGGCGGCATTGTTTTAAATACCGCCAGGCGGGAGCGGAGCATATGTTCTTTAGTAAATGCAGCCAGCGACCTTGAACATCCTCAAATGCTCTGCTTCCAAATAAACAAAACAAAGACTGGTTGTTTCAGAAACGCAAACTGCTAAACTGCTGTTCACTCGCCATAGTATTTTAATTTCTAGGATGGTGTGGGATGCCCTGTTCTTTTTAAACTACCTGGGGATCTTTTAAACGCACACACTGCCAGCAGTATAACACACTTTACCGTTTCCCAGCACTAAAGCTGCTGCTTCTGGCTTCTGGTGCACCTTTATCTTCCTGGTTCATGACATCATCATTCCTCGATGTGCATACTCGATTGATTCTAGTGTGCTTCACAATCACGCTTAATTGTCCCCTTGCATTCCTACTATATTTTGATGATCCCTTCACATTCTGCTGAGTATAAGTAGCATTGAACTTATATGTCTACTAACTCTCATTAGAGTTTTAGTGGAGTGTTTGTAGACTGGTAGGGTTAAAGTTAAGATAAGTTGACATGTACATGCAAAGTTATGTATAGTCAGTCAAATATCTATTGGCAGACCATTACAATAAAGAGTTAGCAGATATTAAGCAGAAAGTCTATTAATACTCTACTGAGAGTTAGTTGACATGTAGTTCCAAAGTTACTTGGTCAACAGAATGTTCAAAAGGTACCATCAAAATAAATTGACACAACCTCTGAGTGTCAACTTTGTGTGCCTTTTATTCACAGTATATTGCTGTAGGCTACATTCTCAAAACAGTATGTTACTATTAGAATTTGCCAATTTTTAATGGCCATTTTTAACAGAGACAGACAGGGAAAACCCAAACTAAAGTACAAACAGACTGAACATATACCTGTCACTGAGCAGTAGTGAATTTTTATTATCAGCATTTTTCTTTGTCTGGCATGATGCATTTATTTTTTCTCTCGCTCTTCATTGCTGTCTGTGAAGGATACATGCAATGCTGACCTAGATTTGGACAAAAACAAGGTATTTTAGGAATCTGTAAAATTATGCTGTCAACCTTTTGAACTAATCTTCATATATGGAGTGTGCCTATTAAGCCTAAAATACTGCCTTCATGGGCAGTTTAGAAAGAATTGGAACAGAGCAAGGGTCTCTGCATCATAATGGCTCTACCTAGTATTTGTCAGGGTTCTGCCATATTCGGTCTAGTCGTTTCTTGATGTTGTGGCAGAGCTCTGGCACTACTGCAATGTCTCATTTTTTGTGGTAGCAAGTCGTGCGTTCTCTTGTTTGTGTGGCGTCTTATGTGCGGGTTATAATGTCAGTTCTCAAGACTGGTCTTGTTCAGTTTCGGTTTTGTGTCGGCGTTCAGACATTCATGAACCGTGTATTTGCCCTTGTTGTGAGTACACGAGACTAGTTTTTGCTTGTCCTCCTACGCTCTGTCATGTGAGTTGCCGTGGTTTTGAGCTCTGCTCGAACCGCATTCTCTCGTGTCTGCGTGCAATGTTTAGCGTTAGCAGAATTATAACGTTTTAATGAACTCTTTTCAAATAGTCTGTTTTTGAGGTGTCAGCTGAGCATTTGCTGTAGTTGAACGAGGAACAAAGGACAGAACAAAAACAGCTTAATGATAATAATGATAATAAATAATAATAAATTAGTGGCAAAGAGTATAAATAAATGATCTATGGATGAATCTGGATGAAAATACAGTCACACTGAATGCACAAAAATAGACTATTTTTAGACTGTATATTTAGACTAAGTAAATGTTAGATTATTTTTTGACAACATATCACATTCGTATTAAATTTTACTTTTAAGCTTTATTGTCTAGAATACTTTGTTCATACATTCCCTCCTTAGACCCTTAGCAACAGTCAAACACATATAACTGCAGTAAAATTTATGACAGGGATGATAACAATTATATTTGTGTAATTCTACATGTCCAGTAAAGTTCTTTGTTAAATTGGGGGCAAAAAAAGATGAAGTTTATCCAAACTTATATTTGACTGCGTCTGTATGTGTATGTTAATATGTGAATTTGTGTGTTCATTGTGCATGTATTATGAATTATTCACCCCATCACTGTTAATGGTCTGTGAAACAAAGTGCTCACCCTGCAGCTCTACAGATTTTTATAAACATAACTGCCAGTAAACACCCTGCCCACACCCCCTGCTTTCCATCCTGTGACAATCCACTGCCGAATGGAAATCGATTTAGGGGAACAAAAGCAGGACCACATCATGATAGAGGTGGTCAGAATGTTTTAGTCCTCTTTGGCTTTGACAAAAGTGCTTAACTGGTTCTTAACGCTCCTGATTTAAATTTTCCCATCATTGCTCCGCACTCCGGCAAGCTGCTGGGGCGGAATAGGAATTTGTCTGAGGAGATAAGTGTCATATCACCTGCTTATGTTATAGTGGAAATTGTGCTCTGGTACAATTATTGTGGTAATCAGGAAACAGGTTTCCTACTTAGCCTTTTTTTATTCCATTATGTGGGAGAAAGAGGTGGCATTTTGAGATATTTTCTCTCTGTAATTTTAGTGATGGCTGAAAGTTATACTGTACTTTCTTCTCACTGATGTTTGACTGTTGTGGAGGTATGGCTCCAGCATTTTAAAAGGATAGTTCACACAAAAAGCAAAGATTCTTGAGTGACTTTCTTCTGTGGAACACAAAAGAAGACATTTTGAAGAATGTTGGTGACCAGTTATGGTGCTGAATGACTCAAAATATCCTCTTATGTTCCATAGAGAAAAGAAAGTTATTGAGCTTTGGAACAACTTGAAGGTGAGTAAATGATGACAGAATATGTGTTTTACAATTAACTATACCTTTAAAATTGATCATTTACTGAAGGTACAGTGGTTAAGTAACTTTGGGGAGCTTAAGAGAGGCCTACTTGTAAACTTTGAGTTTCTGAGTGGAATTGTGTGTGAACTATGATGCCATAAAAATGTCAGCATGTCATTGATTTTGTGATGGTGTGATTGACCGTGTGGAATCATGAGGCCAAGTAGGTTTGGGTGGCAGACTGTCAAAAATATCCTGGCATTATGCCATTAGCCACAAGGCACTGGCGCTCGCTGTCCAGAGTGAGGATGTTATGCGTCTACATTCACTTCTCTTCCACACAAAGATTTACTCAACAGGAAAGAAACTTTTCTGCTCTCCTCTGCTCACTGTAATATATATATATATATATATATATATATGGGGGCAGATGACAAATAAGGATGAAACAGAATTAAAATATACATATACACACACACACACATATATATATATATATGTTTAATATTGTAGACATAACAGATGAGAATCTAGCTAGACATCTGACTTAATTATGTCACACTGCAGGACGGGCTGTCACACCACAGGACTTTTTTACCTTGGCAGCCATTTTGAATCATTGCTACAAGACTGAGCTTGGACATTACAGTAACTGAATAAGTTCATTGTTTTAAACCTGAATATTATATATATAGATTTTTTTTTTTCTCAAACTAGATCAGTTACACCACAGGACTATCAAAAATGGACACGTTCATGGTCTGACAGAAATTATGAAATTTATCAAATTAATAAGAGATTAACTGTTACTTTTTAACCTCTATAGCACATCCACACATCTGGGGGATGTTTCTTGGTATGTTTCCTGGTAGGGGGGTTGACTAAAAGACAAAAATCTAATATCCTATGTCACACTGCAGGACAGAATTTTTGTTTCAAAACTAAATGTACTGTAAATATTATTTTAGTACTTTTTAGAATTTTGAAAACTTAAGTTAATTAAGCAAATACATACAAAATAATGCCAAGACATTTATTAGCTGCTCCAAACATATCTGCTTTATTTTACTAATATTTACATTTGATGAGTCAATGTTACAGTCACACCGCAGGACATTTTGCTATTCATCTTGAAATATGAATAACACCAAATACATTTTACATCCCAAAAGCATAATGTTGAAATAAAATGACGTTCCATGCCCCACTGGCATGTGGTGTTTTAGTTGAGAAATGTTTACAATCAAGACAATCTCCTGAACTCCAAACTGAATGTCAGAATGGGAAAGAAAAGTGATTTAAGCAATTTTGAGCGTGGCGTGGTTGTTGATGCCAGACGGGCCGGTCTGAGTATTTCACAATCTGCTCAGTTACTGGGATTTCCATGCACAACCATTTCTAGGGTTTACAAAGAATGGTGCGAAAAGGGAAAAACATTCAGTATGCGGCAGTCCTGTGGCCAAAAATGCCTTGTTGATGCTAGAGGTCAGAGGAGAATGGGCCGACTGATTCAAGCTGATAGAAGAGCAACTTTGACTGAAATAACCACTTGTTACAACCGAGGTATGCAGCAAATCATTTGTAAAGCCACAACACGCACAACCTTGAGGCGGTTGGGCTACAACAGCAGAAGACCCCACTTGGTACTATTCATCTCCACTACAAGTAGGAAAAAGAGGCTACAATTAGCATGAGCTCACGAAAATTTAGACCATTGAAGACTGGAAAAATGTTGCCTGGTCTGATGAGTCTCGACTTATTTTGAGACATTCAGATGGTCGAGTCAGAATTTGGCATAAACAGAATGAGAACCACCAGAATGAGAACCTTTTTACCACTGTGCAGGCTTGTGGTGGTGGTGTAATGGTGTGGGGGATGTTTTCTTGGCACACTTTAGGCACCTTAGTGCCAATAGAGCATCGTTTAAATGCCACAGCCTACCTGAGCATTGTTTCTGACATTGTCCATCCCCTTATGATCACTATTCACCCATCCTCTTATGGCTGCTTCCAGCAGGATAATGTCACAAAGCTTGAATCATTTCAAATTGGTTTCTTGAACATGACAATGAGTTCACTGTACTAAAATGGCCCCCACAGTTACCAGATTAATCAACCCAATAGTGTCAGGGTTCTTTCACTTAAGTTTGGGGTTCTAGCGTGTTGCTTGACAGAGCTCTGACACTGCTCCTTTGTTGTGTGTTGTGATTGTAAACCACGCCCATCTTGTTACCTTGTTTCCCTTGAGTGTTGTCAGCTGTTCTCAGCTTGTTACCTCTCCTCATGTGTTCCCTATTTAATCCTGGTGTGTTTGCTGTTCTGTGTCGTTTTGTTGTCATTTTGTTGGTTGTATTCCCTGTGATCCTGATCCATGTTCCTTGCGCTCCTATAAATATGGGCCAACATTTCTAAAGAATACTTTCAGCACCTTGTTGAATCCATGCCATGTAGAATTAAGGCAGTTATGGAGAAAGGGGGTCAAACAAAGTATTAGTATGGTGTTCCTAATAATCTTTTAGGTGAATGTATATTGAGGTAGAACTTCAAAAATAAAGACAAAAGTTTGCATAAGTTTTGTCAAGATGAATTTATTTGTTTATCAGACTTCAATTCTGCCATCATTTCAACACAGTACCTATTTACATTAACTTTAATATAACATAATTATGATTAGGATTAATCTTTCTATAATAAGATTTCTGTACAATTTGTTTACAGTGTGTTTTAAATTATTTTTATTCCATGTTTTAGAGTAAAAGAAAGACAAAAGTAAAAATTTTCTTGTTTAATAATATAGAAAGTATATTATAATACACAAGCTACATTTAAAACTATTTTATTGTTTTATTAAATTTGGAAGTTTGTTTGTTTGGAAAGTTTAAAAAATGTAAATAAATCAAGCTGTATTTGAGTTACTTCAGTAAAAACGTATTATTGTTTATTCATTTGATCGAAGAATCATTTTGAATTGTTCTTTTTCTAACTCTCTCTTGTCCTAGAATATTTACAGCAATAACTTAAACTGAGATTTTGCACACTTCATAGTGCAAAAGCCACTTTACAGATAAACACACACTATAGAGCTGAATAAAAGAGTGTAGGAGGGCCTGGAGACAGCGAATGAAATGAGAAAATGATGGCATCCATGTCTGAAGAAGATAATCCATTTGGCGTGCGACAAGGGAGCAAAAAATCCACCAGGCCGGTGACTGATAAGACTTAGAGACATCATAGAGCACTTCCAGGTCTTCAGATGGAAAAAGGCAAAAACATTTTGCTTCTGACGCACCATTTGAAACTTCTCCAGTTTTGAGGATGACTTAGTGTGAACATTTGCAGAAAAGACCACATTTCACTTTGCGGAATTAAGACCGCATACGTATTGTCTATATTTTCACAATTTCAGTGATAAATATCCTGTCAGTCAGACAGCTGATCTGCATTGTTCATGATCAGTCAGTAAAAAAAAAAAATGAGGGCAGGAATCCAAGGTGATCAATCCATGGGACATGCTCTGATAACATAAAAGTTAGCAGTCAAGAAGACCGTTCAGACCATTCCAATTAGCATCTACTCATGGACTCTATAAATATTCAGATTAACCTGATTTATGCATGCATCTATATACTTAATCGAAACCTTGAGCAAGCGAGAGGAAGAGCAGCTGGATGTTAATCAGTGTGACCTTTTGTGAACATCAAGTTGCACTTTATCTCCTACTACTTTCCCTAAATATGATTATCATAATGTATTCCTCGTATTCTTACACTCGACCAGGCACATATTCACCTGTCAGATATGGCACAAAAGAACCCTGCCACAATGGAGCTTCTCTTGCCTACAGCCATATCACACAAGCTCCTGCGTCAATAGTGCCTCTGTCTGTGTCATTAAAAGCAATGGGCATCACTCAAACCAGGTCACGTCAGTTTGTTCTAGAACACTTCTACACTTCTACACTAGAACTCTCCTTTCTTTGAATGTATAATGAAAATGATTTGTTTTCCTATTCAAGGAAGCACACAATCCAACTAATGAGATTGTTTTTACTCACACATGTGCTAATACTAAAAGATTCACATCTCAAATATGAGCTTCTTAAGGTCTTAGCTTTCCTGTAGCTCAATCAGTAGCACATTGGTGCTTACAACACCAAGGTCATTGGTTTGATCTCAGGGAAAGCAAGAACTGATTCAATGTATTTCTTGAATGCAATGTAAGTCGCTTAAGATAAAAAACGTGTGCCAATTGCATAAAATGTAAAAAATGATCTCACAATTGTGACATGGTTAGGAGTTTGCAAATTAATTGAAAGTTAATAAAATCCTGTTTTAATAGTACCAGCTAAACTTGAGATATTTGAGGTTGCTTATCTTGACATGAAAGTACCGCATTTTCCGCACTAAAAGGCGCACCTAAAATACTTAAATTTTCTCAAAAATCAGCCGTGTGCCTTATAGTCTGGTGCGCCTTATCTGTGGACTGAGTTCCAAAATCTATAAAATAGTTTTTGTGTGATTTTGATAAGCACTCAGCTTGATTGACTGTTGGACCATTTCACTCTGGCAGAGAGACCATTTAGGATGCTGGTATGGCAAGACCACAACAAAACTCACATATAATATATGTGACATATTATGTTACATATCATGTTTACATATTATGTAACATATCATGTTTCTCAGTGTGTTCAAAGTTAAAGAAAGACCAAGACCATTAAAACATTACGTTACATGTTGGTACACAGCAAAAACATCAGTGTTGAACAAGCACTGCTCAGTTTTCATATGGTTCATAGAGGGTAAAAGTAACACGGAAACAATGTTGCAGTTAGTGAAATAAAGTAATTTCACAAAGCAAGTAATAATTGACCATTAGTCATTATACCTGCAGTTAACAAGCTGAAGAGGAACAACAAAAACAGAAAAAAAGAGAAGAGACAGGCAGACAGCATAATGACAAAAACTGACTCATTCATTTACTTTTTCAATAATTGATTTCCATGCTGTCACTATTGTCTACAATATTTAATGCTCCTAACTGCTAAGACATGCCTTTTACCATGTACACTATTTGGAATCAGTGGCTGACAGCTGGGTCTTTACATCCAAGTTAAAAAATAATCATTAAAGTCATTAAAAACAGCAACTTTTACTTTTTTCATCATGACTATTAACTATAAAGATATGCAAGCAAAAACAACACTTATCCCAAAATACTGCTTACAAATAGAGTAGGCCACCAGCACTAACCAGCACTAACCAGCACTATACCAGCACTAACCATCACAAAGAAGCACCATATACCAACACTATCCAGCACTGTACCAACAATACCCACTATAACTGTACCAACACAAACCAGAATCATACCAGCACTAACCAGCCAGCATTATACCAGCACTAATGCTGGATTTTTCAGCATGGTACTCGTCAAAATTAGTTTAATAATGAGTTATAAAGTTAAGAAGGGTTTTTAAAAGTATTTAATGTGAGTGCTATTCGCTAATGATTTGCTGGTTAAAACCTGATTTTTTTTTTTAAGACCATGCTTAGTAGACAACTGTGTCTTTTGCTAAGGTGGTTTTAATTATTTGGATTAAATTGATTCACTATTAGCTCATTGTCAAAGCTGTATGGTTTAAATCCTAAAGATTTGGTCTGGAGATGTCTTTGGGTTTATGAAGAAAACAGCTTTAAGTTGCTGGTGATATATCCCTATTTAATAAGCCACAAGCCATCTTAAGCTGAAATCCTTGCTACTATTTGTCTTGTCAGTTAAAATTAACTTGAATTTGAAACAGAGAGCAAGAAAAAGAACTGAAGCTGTCAGTCATTGCAGGAAATGAGGACTATGTGGACTACTGCATCTTGAACATACTTTTCTATTTATCTCTCTCTCTCGCTCGCTCGCTCTCTTTCGCTTTCTCTTTTTCTTTCTCTTTTTTTTTGAAGGACGATCTCTGCTAGCACTAGCTTAGGTATGAAGGATGAGACTGAATATTCATGTCAGTTTTGTGGGCTGTGGTCTGGCAGCTGCAGGCGATGGTGATTTATATTGAATGTCTCTGTGTGTGTACAGACATGCTGTAAGGAGAACCCTTATCAATCATTCATCCATCCATCAAGCTCCTACGCCAGACAGAAGCAGCTCTTTACAGATCTTAGATCAGTCTTTAGCAAGATACGGTTTCAAAGCAGCTTTCCCAAAATATCTTCAAGCTTATATTTGGGGAAAGACCAAAAAAAAATTTTAAAAACAAAAATACATTTTGGTGTGTTTTGTGTAGGTGGTGGCCTCTTTTTACCTCATTACTCTAAAATGGCTGTATTTGTTCAGTCTTCCGTATAAAAAAAACTTATTTGGCAAATTAATATAAATGTACCCAGCCGTCCGTCCTTTCTTTTCCATGCCTGCTGAATAGGAAACATTGGGGTTGTTCTGTCACTCTTTCCTCAAGGGCTGTAATGTGGATGGGCTCTGAAAGATGAAAAAGAGATTCACTTTTTGTCTTGTAATCAGATCTATCAGATCTCTGTCAAACTCACAGTATTTTCTCTAATAATCTAAAAGTGGCATAGGCATAATCCAGATGGCATATCTTAAGATAAACATGTTGCACAGTTCTAATTCTGTTCCTCAAACAAACAGGGAAAGAAATACAAGTCTGAAACCTCATTTCACAAATGGCCTATTGCTGAATGATGGTAAAGGGGTAGTTCATCTACCACAAATGTCCTTCCAAACCTCTAGACTTTCTCCTACAAAACACAAAAGAATAATGTGCTGGTCGCTCTTTTCTGTGCAGCTATAATGCATGGGGACTAAAGCTTTCAAGCTTACAAAAGGACTAGGAGGTAGAATTAAAGCAGACCACATGACTATATTCCAAGTCTTCTGGAACCATATGACAGCTTTGTGTTAGTAAAATACATTCAATAAAGACTTTTTTTGTATATTTATTTATTTTGGCTGCTTTTCGTTACATCTACTTCCACATTAACATTTATACATTCATTCAAAGTTGAGAGAGAAGTATGTCCAGTTTGTGAATTTGTTTTCCTTTTGAATCTGATATTTCCAGTCAGACGAATCTAGCTCTTGACTGGAGGGGAAGAGTATTAGTCAACGATAACTTACATTTCAGCGTGTTCCTTCCACAAAGCTATCATCACATGACTTCAGAATAATATAGTTGCCTGGACCATATTTATAATACTTTGATGGTGGTTTTGTATCCTTTTGAAAGCATAACAGCTCCCCATTTATTTTAGCTACATGAAAAAAAGAAGTAGCCAGCACAGACTTTAAAATGTCATCCTGTGTATTCCATAGAAGAAAGCCATACAGGTTTGGAACGACACAGTATAACTCAATTTAATTTTTTGGGTGTATTTCAAGCTAATTTCTTTGTGCTGCATTTTGGCATACTTTCAAACTGTCATACTCTTACCACAGGGAAACACATTATGCTACATACAATACTAATGTCAGCCTATAAGGCCTATGCATATTGAAGCCTATAATTTGCAGCACTGTAAATACAAGTTTAAATATGCAAATATCAAACCTTTTCAAAAGTAAACAAAGAACACAGACTCAAACTTGGATAATTACTAAACCTTGTGACAAAAAAACCCAAATAGTAATTATTATTGATGGTTAGATATTTAATCTTGCCATGTCCAGTTAAAAAAGTAAATCCACTAAGATTAATTTGATATCTGTGTGAGCAATAACAGGAGGGCACATGAGGGACATGATGTAAATATTGTATGTTAAATGTAAATCACTGTTTATGTGGAGCTGCATACATTCTGCAAACCCCACCCACAGGAATTACATTAATATCTTATAACCAGAAGTGCAACCACTGAAAGAATATTCCCATCTCAGGAGGATAATTCAGATAGCTTTACAGCTCAATAAATGCTTCTTTTTTAATGTTTAAAAAAAAATGCAAGCTTCACGTTAATGCTTTTAAACTCTCCAGCCATATTCCCTGCCAAACTTTCATTTTATGAAGTATACACATGCAAAATGTCTCAAAATTATTGTTTATGGCAATCAATATCATGATGTGGATTAATGAATCAAAAAATAAATTGATAATCTCAACTTTCCCTCTCACTCTTTCCAGGTGTTCACACGCTATGGGAAGTGTTACATGTTTAATGCTGCTGAAGAGGGGAAGACTTTAAGGACTACAATGAAAGGAGGCACAGGCAATGGGCTGGAAATCATGTTGGACATCCAGCAAGATGAATACCTGCCTGTCTGGGGAGAAACAGGTATGCACACATACACACAAATATAGTCAGCCCTTATCACACTATGTGCTTTCCCACAGCTCTCCGTTTTTAAGCATCTCTCCTCATTTGCAGGAGAAACTCCAATTGTCTTACAGGTGTCTGATTAGGGCAAGATTTTGTCAGCACTTTCAGTTTGATGGCATCCCCAGGGACACAGTGAATATTTGTAGGAGACACAAACCTTGAAGAACAGCTGTGATGCTGTAATGGTGTAGACAAATCCAGTGGGATTCATTATCAAATAGAAGTTCTTGCATCTGGTTGAACTGATCTGATGCGGCTATACTTCTCTGAACAGTAGTACACAAAAACTTCACTTTTTTGATTGGCATTGTAACTCCCAAGCAAAGCATAGCTTCCCTTGTAGCGTGTATGATATTTCAAAGGAGATGAAAGCATTTAGGATTAAGTGAGCGGCATTGAGAATTCCCAGCAATAACTTCATTAGCATTTGAAAGGTTACAAGTTTGGCTGAGGCTGAATTCAATTTTTTTTCAGAGAAATATCAACATACTTTTGTCCAATAATAAACAGAAGGATATTATTGTCACGATAACTCTGAAGGAAACTGACAAAGACAGATGACTAACGCAAATACCTTTTAATAGCAGAACTCAGGAGCATGTAACACCAACAATAACTGACAAAGGAATGAACCCATTAGACAGCACGGCAACAAATTAATTCTAACCCAGAAAAGACAAGCTCACAAAGCAAGACAAGCGTAAAATGTCCAACTGAGGGAGGTGGCTTTGGAGGTGGGTCGTAGCACTGGAAACAAATAAGCACAACAAGGAGGGGTCTGTAAAAAAGCCCATGGTGGTGCCGCCGGTGGGAGGAGCCAGAGCGGAGCTTTGGTCAGAACCCGGGAGACGATTGATGGGGGTGGTACCATGGTGTGTGGAGGAACTGGCGAAGCAGAGAGGCCGATGGACCAGAGTACCTTCGATGACCTTGAAGCCTGAGGTTGAGCTACAGATTAGCAGGGCCAAGATGACGACGAGGATTCACTGACCTGGAAGATGCTGAGGCAAGTGAGGATAACAGGAAGATCGGAGAAAGGGAGGAGCCCGCTAACGCCATGGGGTGGAGGCATCGCCGAAATAATGGAAGTCCATGATGGAGGCTGAGTGATGATCGTCGGAGGCCGACCTAGGAGTCTGATCGGACCATAGACGGAAGATTTCTGGACGGAACCAGAATATCCACATTTCTGGATGGAACCGGGGAGGAGAACGAAGAGTTGGGGATATGGGTGGGAGTTGAATCCGTCTGCCAATGATTCATCAGGTTAGGCTTACCCTCAGGCTCTGGGCTGGACTCATCAGCCGCCTTGAACTCTGTGGTTTGAAAGGCATCCAACTCGGTTACCTGGAGTACCTTAGGCTCACTGGTTATGAGAGAAACGATGCCGTTCTCAAGCCTCTGGTCCATATGCTCAATCCATCTTTGGTAGACGGGCAGGCATAGGGCAGGCTTTGGATTCACAGCATAGGTGAGTCCATTATGTTTTACTCAACTGAGGGTCAGTTATTCTGTCACAATAACTCAGAAGGAAACTGATGAAGACAGATGACAAGTTAACAGAGCAAGAGATAAGCATAAAAATCATAGCACAATTTATGAATAATAGTTCTTTTAAAAACATTAATATCCAACGTGACTTACGTTGCTTTCAAAGGACACATTGAGTCAGTTCTTGCTTTCCATGGGATCGAACTCATGACCATGGCATTGTAAGCACCAATGCTCTCCCGATTGAGCTACAGGAAATCCTGAAGTACTTAAGCACAGTAAATAGCACATACTTTAAAACCTTTACTCAGGTAATATGCTGTGCAGTGATTTTAACTTCACCCAAAGTCATTTTCTGGTAAGATATCTATACTTTTACTTCGGTTTTCAGGTATTTTATCCACCACTGAACAAGATTGGTCCTCTGGTTAGTTCAATTATGCCACCCCAAGTCACATAACTTTTTTGGTGAGCAGCTATCGAGGAATTTATTCTGTTAATGGGTTTCCATTGCAGTTTGAAAAATGCAAAATGTGCATATAAATAGGAGGATGGAAACAAATGTAACCCAGGTCTCATGTAGTTAGAAAATAAAGCTAGAGTGGTTAATACAATGAGACTGGGCCTGGGCTCGTTGTAGGGAAATACAACTTGTTTTATATGTTACTTAATAAATGTATATTTGTAATACTCTTGGCTATTCTTATAAAGACCACCACAACTGTATTTTGATTGCAAAAATATTCACAAGTATTTATTTACAACATTAAATAAAAAATAAATGTATCTTAGAATAAAATAAAACAAATCACATAGGCATGAAAAGTTGGAAAGGAAAAAACTAAAACAAAAAACTTCACTTTCCTAAAAGGAAAAAAAACCTTTCTGTGGTTATATTGAAATTAAACAATTATTCATTCCCTCTGAAAAAATGTCCAACCCCGTTGCAGGCCTGTTTGATGACACTTTGTGTGCGGTGAGGCCTAAAACGTTGAATGGCCGCTTCACTCAGAAACTGAGCATAAAAAAAAAAAAAAGCACGTGCATGGGACTGTTAGTACTCACGAATCCAGGTTAAGTCAGTACAGCAATGGCAATGGCGATGGCAATGGTAATGGCAAAGGAAGAAGCACAGCACTGACGATCACGGCAGGCACACAGAAACAGCAAAGCAGAAACAGCAGGGCCTTCGGTTGGAAAACCAGTCTCTCTCCCTTTCTCTCTCTCACCAACGTCCGTCTCGGTCACACCAAAGTTTTTTGTTGTAAGGACCACGAGTAGTCGACCTTCATAACAAACCATTAATGCTTCCCACACCACGATGCCTCCTTCATTAGCGCATCACATCATAGCGTCTGTTCTCCGTTTCTCATGCGTGCTCACTACTCCTCACGCAAACCTGTCCCAATAGTCCCGCCCCTTACACAGTGATGTTACTCTGATTGGCTCAGGTACTAACACAACCAAAAGCAAAACGGGAATTAAATGATTAACAGGTGACAGGTAACAGACTAGGTTACACAGATAAACACAGCTTCTTCTTCTCTCAGATGAAACGTAAAAACTTATATGAATTTAACTTTAACTGTAAATAGTCTTATTAAACTCTACGTATTATATTTATACTTTTAACCAGCACACCTTTTACCCAATTTTAACTAACATGAACTATTTATGAACTTTTCTTTTTTTCTTTGTATGTGTATAGGTTACACTGTTAATGATCTTTTATACTCTGTAACTTATAGAAATTTTGTACAGGGCTACACCCTCCCTCTTCTGAATGTGTAGATGTCCTCATCACACCTTTTGTCCCTCTTCAACTTGGAAGGGTGATTCCTTTTATCCTCCTCCATATACTTTTGGGATGTTTTGGACTTTTTCCTTGGTTTGTTGTCTTGGTTTGGAGGGTTCATCTTAAGTTGGATGACCATGCCATGGTGCATGATGGTAATTGGTTCAAAAGATGGATGACCAGGTTCCTCATAAGTAAATCTTATAGGTGGCTTTGGTTTTCTCAGTGATGTCCGGACTGTAGAAGACCTTTCACTTTTTTCTCTTTCAGCAGCTATATTACGTCTGTTTCTTTGTAAGGGAGATAACTTTGCTCCCTCTTCTGAATCTTGAGAATCTTCTTCCACAGATTCAGTATTTGTCTCTTGGATATCAGAGTATGACAGAGGAGGTGCAGCACCTTCAAGCGGTTTCTGTAAGTTGTTGAGTTTCTGTAACTTCACAGTTTTCCTCCTCAGCTTTTCCATCCTCCTCAGAGTTTTCACTCTCATCATTCTCCACAGAGTGATTTATGTTTATCCGTCTCCGGACCTCATCCATATCAAAATCTAAATCTGGAGGTTTGTGAACAGTTTCAAACTCTGAACCTGATGACTCTGTGTCACTTTCTTCAGACTTGGTTGGTTGACGTTTCTGAGTACGTTGAGTTCTTGTTACAGGTCTCCGAACAGAGCTTGCATCATCTGATGGGTTAAACATCCTGACCATGTAACCGATGGGCAACAGATGATCTCGATGGAGAGTTTTCAGCACACCTGGACCATGCTCTGGTTTGACCTTATAAACAGGCAGGTTAGGCAACTTCTCCACCACAACATATGGTATTGATTTCCATCGATCTTGGAGTTTATGTTTGCCTTTTAGACCCACATTCTGTATGAGAATTCTGTCTCCTTTCTCCAAAGGTAGGTCTCTCACACGTTGGTCATATCGGGCTTTATTTTTCAAGTGATTCTTTGTAGCAGCATCAGATGCCAACTGATAAGCTTTTTGCAACTCTTTCCTCATCCTGGCCACGTACTGTTGGTAGGAGGTTTCACTTTCACCATTTGGTGAGATTCCAAAACAGATGTCAATTGGTAACCTTGCTTCCCTTCCGAACATGAGATGATAAGGGGAGTATCCCGTGGAATCATTTTTTGTGCAATTGTATGCATGTACCAGGTAGGTGATATGTTGACTCCAATGTTGTTTCTGTACGGCATCCAGGGTACCAAGCATGGCTAAAAGCGTTCGATTAAATCGTTCTGGTTGGGCATCCCCTTGAGGGTGGTAGGGAGATGTTCTTGACTTCCGAATCCCAAGCATGGACAAGAGTTCTTTTATCAGGCGACTTTCAAAATCTCGGCCCTGATCCGAGTGTATCCTTGCAGGTAGGCCATAGTGCACAAAATACTTGTCCCACAATACTCTGGCAACGGTGATAGCCTTTTGATTTTTTGTAGCAAATGCTTGTGCGTAACGTGTATAATGGTCTGTCACTACCAACACATTAGCAACACCTTTAGAGTCAGGCTCTATTTGCAAAAAATCAATACAAACTAAATCCAAGGGGCCATTACTCGTTATTTGGTTTAAGGGCGAGGCATGCTGAGGGAGTGTCTTTCTGGAGATACATCTACCACAGGTTCGAATGTACTGCTCGACCTCAGCTGTCATTCGCGGCCAATAAAATCTGTCCTTGATCAGTTCAGTGGTGCGTTCGACTCCCAAGTGTCCACACTCATCATGTAGAGACCTTAACACCATTGGGCGGTATCTTGTGGGCAAGACAAGTTGTTTGATCTGTTTTCCGCACATCTTTTCTTTTACTCTGTAGAGTATTCCATCTCTTAACTCCAACTTGCGGCTTTCACGAAGGAGCAGCACAGTTTCAGGTGAGTCGTTCTCTGAGCGTGTCAGGCCTTTATTCTTCTCCAAAGTTTTCTTTAATGGTCCAATTGTTGGGTCCATATCTTGTGATGCTTGAATGTCTTTTGAGCTCAATTGGTCAAGTGTATTCATGCTAAGGTTCACTGGACACACATAAACTTCAGGTACTGCGGTGGCAGGAGCTCCCAACTGATCAACTAATCTGTCTGGCACATCAGCCTCTTCACTGGCACAGGCTCTTTTGCAGAGGGCTTTGATGCCAGCAGGTGGGACACTAGTCCACTCTTCTGTCTTCTCTGAAGAGTACTGTCTGGACAACAAGTCAGCATCAATATTGTGTCTCCCAGGTCGATACTGGATGGTGAAATCGTAGGTGGCGAGGGCAGCGAGCCAACGATGTCCGACTGCACTGAGTTTGGCAGAAGTCAATACATATGTTAAGGGGTTATTGTCAGTTCTTACTATGAACTTTGCCCCATACAAATAATCGTGAAACTTGTCCACGACAGCCCATTTTAATGCCAGAAATTCCAATTGATGGACTGGATAGTTGTGTTCTGAGTCTTTAAGCTTACGACTGGCAAAAGCTACCGGCCTGAGGCCCTCAGGATATTCCTGGTTCAGGACAGCGCCTAAACCATTCATACTGGCGTCCACATGTAAGATGTACAGTTTTTTGGGGTCAGCGAAAGCTAGCACTGGGGCATTGATCAAACAGTCACGAATACGGTCAAAAGCGTCTTGGCAGGTTTTAGTCCACCGTTCTCCGAACGGCTCTGATGGCTTGAAATAGACTTTGCTTGGGTCAACATTTTTTTTAGTCTTGGGGTCTTGCCAAGTGGGGGCGTAACCCTTTGTAAGCTCGGAGAGGGGACGGACAATGGCAGAGTAGTTGGCAATGAACCTCCGATAATAACTGCAAAATCCGAGGAAGGACTTCAGCGGTTTCAGGTGAGTGGGCTCTTTCCAATGCTTTACTACCGCCACTTTGTCTGGATCCGTAGCTATTCCGTTAGCAGAAACAATGTGACCCACATACTTGACCTCCGGCTGACAGAATTGGCATTTGTCAATAGAAACCTTCAATCCGACCTCCTCTAGTCTGTCCAACACCTTGAGAAGACGTTGCTCGTGCTCCTCAAGTGTCTTACTGAAAATGATGATATCATCTAAGTACACGAGAGCTTCCAGAAGATGCATATCGCCTACAGCCTTTTCCATTAAGCGCTGAAATGTTGCTGGCGCTCCTGTGATTCCTTGTGGCATGCGCTCAAATTGATAGAAACCTAGAGGGCAAATGAACGCTGTCTTCTCTTTGTCCTCGGGAGCCATCTCTATCTGGTAGTAACCACTGCGCAAATCCAGAACTGAAAACCATTGGCTGCCTGATAGAGAATCCAAGGCGTCGTCAATGCGTGGCATTGTATACTGATCTGGTGTGGTGCGGTTATTCAGTGTTCTGTAATCAATACAGATTCTTATCTTCCCATTCTTTTTGCGGACTACAACGATTGGTGAGGCGTACGGGCTACGGGACTCCGTGATAATGCCAGTGGCCAGTAGTTGTTGTATGTGTCGCCGCACGTCGTCTATGTCGGCAGGGGCTATTCTCCTTGACCTCTCCCTGAAGGGTCTGGGGTCATGCAGGCGTATGTGGTGTTCAACACCCTTGGCGCGACCAACATCCCACTCATGCAGTGAGAAAACATTCCGCCTCTCAGCCAACTTCTGCTGAAACCGACTTTTCCACTCTTCGGGAATGTGAGAGTCCCCGAAATTGAAAAGACTTGGGTCTAGGGTTTCAGCTGGGAGGTCGGAAAGCCGAACTGAGGTGACTGTGTCCACAGCATACATCTCAGCAACGATGGTCCCAACTGGGATGGAAGTTGCCCTTTTGGACTCATTCTGAATGAGGACAGTGAAACTGTTATTGTCTATGCTGGCATCTGAGAGCACACCAGGCTGTACCAGCAGACCGGCGGGGAGCAACTGTTCAGTGGGTGCATCAATCAGTACAAGGTCTTTGGATGGGGCACTGTGTCTTTCCACTTTACATGTTGCATAGTACTTTACACCTGGAGCAATGGAGAGTAAACCAGGTCCTTTCCACTTTATCTGTCCCAAGACTTCATCTTTTGCAAACTGCTCTTGTGCTTTGACAGGTGCGTAAACAGACTGAATCCTCATTGAGTGCACAATGTTCTCGTCACCTTTTGTCCTCACCAGCTCCCATAAGCGGCGAAACAGAGATGTATTGGTGCCAACCAATACAGGGGTTTGTTGCTGATTTCTTGGCTCAGGGCAGATTAAAGCAAGCACTTCTACTCGTCCCGATACACCAGTGATCTCTTCAGTGAACTCCATCTCAACCACAACATATCCTTTGTAAGGAAACTGAGTGTCTGAAAGGCCCCAGAGTCCAAGACCAGAGAGGGATTTTATCGGGACATCAGGTAAGTGTTCGTTATACCAGCTTTCAAAAATAATAGTCACGTTAGACCCACTGTCAATGAGAGCATTGCAGACCACATCATTAACTTTGATGGTGTGAATAAATGATGGACCTACAAGACCTTCAGGTAAGTCAATGTTAGGTTCTGGGACTTCAACCTTATTGGTTCTAGCTACATGCTGCTCTTCAGCTGCAGGATTTGGGTTCTCTTGGTTTGGTAAAGGGGAAACTCGCACCAAGCGTATAAGCTTTCTAATAACTTTCTGGAGATTCTCAGGGGCAGTACATCTGGTGGCTATGTGGCCATTTTCCCCACACCGATAACAGAAAAACTCATCCTTGTCTTGTCGGGGAGGAAAAACTTTGGAATGAGCGGGCTTGTGAACTGGAGCTGCTTTGTATCGGTGAGGCTGAGGTGTGTGTTCTCGTGGGGGATCTGATGTGTATTTCACTGCCATTACACTCATTTTATTTTCTAGGGCTTTCACTTGTTTCCTTAGCGATTGCAATTCACTCTGTGACTCATTTTTCTGTTTTTGTTTCTCTTTCAGACCTGTAAAAGATTCATCAGAGATTGGCTGAGGTTGTAGGTTGCTTCTCTGCTCTAGCTGCGCTCTCAATTCTCGAATCTGAGCTTGCAGTTCACTCCTAGAGACTGATTCAAGTTCTTTCTCCTTTTCAGCTTGGACAGTGCGTACACGCTGAGGACGCATGTGTGACAAATGGCTTTGTTTGGCTAACTGGCGAACCTCCTCTTCCATCACTTCTCTTAACAGGTTCAAGAATGTAGGGGGATCACTACTCCGCTCCCTAATTTTCAACTGAAGCAACATGAGTTCAGAGGTAGACCCTCTAAGAAGCTGCTCTAAACGAGCGCTATTGGCAGCGCTAACAGGTAAACCTCCTCCCTGTACTACTTTGACAAGAGATTTTTCTACTCTTCGTAGGAACTCAGACAGACGCTCACCAGACTGTTGGTGGAGGGCTCTAAACGACAAGTATAGTTCGTCTGGGGACTCGACTGTACCAAAAATGCTCTCTATAGCCTTTATGTACTCACTTGGGCTAGCATCAGGTTGAGTCAGGCGCACAGCTTGAATGATTTCAAAGGCGGGCCCTTTAAGACTCTCCAGTATCCGACGCCGTTTTTCTTTGTCGGAGCACTCACCTTCCTCTACTAAGAATGTTGCTTGTTCCAGCCAGTTATCTAAGGTCTCTTCTCCATTTGGGGTGGGACTGACCCCGGAGAATGTCCGCAGACGTCTGTATGGGTGACTGTCATGTTGTTTGTTTGTTCTGCTCATAACATCACCGACCGCACGGATGATGTCTTCAGGGTTGCTGTTACCCTCTTTGGTGAGTGAACATAAACCTGGTAAGTCATCTAAGGTTCTCCCTTCGCTCTGCAAAAAGGTAAGTAGCTTCTCTTCAAAGGTATCAAGCTGAGGCTCTGTGTAATAGACAGTTTTCCAACCACTTCCTTCACTTATAGGCATTATCTCAGGTGGGATTTTAGAGGGGTCAATCTCTTCACGACACTCACATAACACCATTACTGATTGTTGTTGAGGGTGAAACATTTTGCCTCTCACTCTAACTTTTCCCAATGCTTTGATGGTCCCTGCTGTTTCTTCAATATCTTCTCTTGAAACACCTTCTGGCACTCCGTGTAAAAGGAGCGCATGCTTTAAATCTAATGATTCTCCTTTGCACCAGTTAATTAGCTCACGTTGTGATGGACTACTTGTTTGACTTGCCATGCTGTACTTTACTTAAATTGCTTTTAGTTACTGTTAGCACGTTATTTTTATACAAATGCTCTATACTACTGCTCTAAAGTTGTGGGGTCTAGTGGCTTGTACTCTATGTTTATAAATTTCCATATATGTTAAATAATTATCCCAGCGGTGCCTCCATTTTATGTAACCCAGGTCTCATGTAGTTAGAAAATAAAGCTAGAGTGGTTAATACAATGATACTGGGCCTGGGCTCGTTGTAGGGAAATACAACTTGTTTTATATGTTACTTAATAAATGTATATTTGTAATACTCTTGGCTATTCTTATAAAGACCACCACAACTGTATTTTGATTGCAAAAATATTCACAAGTATTTATTTACAACATTAAATAAAAAATAAATGTATCTTAGAATAAAATAAAACAAATCACATAGGCATGAAAAGTTGGAAAGGAAAAAACTAAAACAAAAAACTTCACTTTCCTAAAAGGAAAAAAAACCTTTCTGTGGTTATATTGAAATTAAACAATTATTCATTCCCTCTGAAAAAATGTCCAACCCCGTTGCAGGCCTGTTTGATGACACTTTGTGTGCGGTGAGGCCTAAAACGTTGAATGGCCGCTTCACTCAGAAACTGAGCATAAAAAAAAAAAAAGCACGTGCATGGGACTGTTAGTACTCACGAATCCAGGTTAAGTCAGTACAGCAATGGCAATGGCGATGGCAATGGTAATGGCAAAGGAAGAAGCACAGCACTGACGATCACGGCAGGCACACAGAAACAGCAAAGCAGAAACAGCAGGGCCTTCGGTTGGAAAACCAGTCTCTCTCCCTTTCTCTCTCTCACCAACGTCCGTCTCCTCTTGCAGGTCACACCAAAGTTTTTTGTTGTAAGGACCACGAGTAGTCGACCTTCATAACAAACCATTAATGCTTCCCACACCACGATGCCTCCTTCATTAGCGCATCACATCATAGCGTCTGTTCTCCGTTTCTCATGCGTGCTCACTACTCCTCACGCAAACCTGTCCCAATAGTCCCGCCCCTTACACAGTGATGTTACTCTGATTGGCTCAGGTACTAACACAACCAAAAGCAAAACGGGAATTAAATGATTAACAGGTGACAGGTAACAGACTAGGTTACACAGATAAACACAGCTTCTTCTTCTCTCAGATGAAACGTAAAAACTTATATGAATTTAACTTTAACTGTAAATAGTCTTATTAAACTCTACGTATTATATTTATACTTTTAACCAGCACACCTTTTACCCAATTTTAACTAACATGAACTATTTATGAACTTTTCTTTTTTTCTTTGTATGTGTATATCTTTGTATGTATATTTTTTCTATGTGTATATGTGTATATCTTTTATACTCTGTAACTTATAGAAATTTTGTACAGGGCTACACAAACCTATTACAACACCAGATTTGAATTTAATGAAGATGTTCATTCAATAATGATTTAGTCAGTTCCTCACACAAAGCTATCATACAGTTTCAGAAGAATCGTCTCGGATTACGGATGTAACGTCTCGGGTTGCGTATACAACCTTAGTTCCCTAAGGGGCAACGAGATTCTGCGTCAAAAACCCTAGGTGAATGCCTTGACATGTAATCTCATGAAGTACTGTGAATTCGATCAAACAATTGTGGAATGATCATCGCGGGTTGGTGACATCATGATCCAGGACCAGAAAACGGCACCAGAAAACGGAAGCGGTAGCTCAGAGAGTGTCTGAAGTAAGCCCGGAGGTGCAAGGAGCTGAGGCAAACGACGCAGCGTCTTGTTCACT